>LR812522.1:23379410-23979410 GCA_903798195.1 Danio kyathit | reverse complement strand
ATGAATTCAACAGTTGCCTTAATCATACTTAAGGTCTTGTTTTGTAAAGTAAAAAGAAATGTATATAATAATTGATTTATAAATAATTTTTTAAGCTAATAAGTTGTTATATTTACATGTCAGGTCTGAAAAAATAAACACTAAAAAACAAAGTCATTATTGAAAGAACTATTCTCAATAAATAAAATCCTTGTAGTTCCCAATTCCAGTTATTATATGAACAAAATGATTATAATATAATCAAATCTTATATCCCACAGAAAAATGAATGTTCATTTTCGGCCAATAATGAACATCTAGCACTCATCTAGCACTTCCTTTCTGTCCTCGTGTCCTGTATTAACTTGCATTCACTCCACATCATAATTACTGTAATTCATAGATTATGACTTTTGATAAGTGTTCACATTCCCTTAGAACTCATAATTGTAAACTGGAGGTTTTTGACAAAAGACATGGCACACAGCAATTTCAGACAAATAATGTTGGAAAAATTTGTATACTAGTTTAAGTGAATAAAAAAACCCCATCTGATTTACATAAAAAATCATATTAAAAAGAAATAAGAAAATATAAATCAATAAACTTAAATTAAATATAAATCTAATTCTGTATCAAACATACAATGGAAAAATTAAAATATAAAAAGTGGACATTGATAGAAAAATAATTATAGTGTAGCAGAGAGAAAAAGGTCAGTTGATTCGGTATGAGATCAAACCACAGTTAAAAATCTCATCTTTGAGAGTAAACGATGTTTCTCGTTTCCAGAAATATCTGAGTGTCTTAATTAGTTCCGCATCACTGATTTACTCATGGGAAAAGAAATGTGTGCCATTGATATTGCTGTCATTTCACATTTAATAATCCTTTTATAACCAAGATCTGTACTTTTCCAAGAACTACTTTCCAGTTAGCAAAATAATTGCTATGTTTAGCTGAGCCGAGCTACTGTAAAGAGTTTCGATCAACATCTCACACCCTCTATTTTTAAATATACCATACTCTGAAATTAACACCATGTGTTTTCAACAGGCATGGTTTTTCCATTAGTCTGAGTGTCAAAGGTTCACTTGAAACATATTAAAATAATAATAATAACAGCTATGAAGGAGAATGCTACATTGATCAGGGTCATATGGATCTGGTCATGCTGTTTTGTAGTGTATTATACTCCCTATGTGATAAAACATAATCTTCAATTATTTTTGAGGGGAGGGGCACAATATCTGGAGAACAAAAAAAAATAACAATTGCAAGCTATTTATGTATGTGGGTATCTGCTTCATAAAAAAGACTGAGAGTCTGATATTAGCTTCCCAAATGCTGGTGAAGTTCATCACTGCCAGCCTGTTTTTTTTTTTTGGTTTCAGTGTCTAATTAAGCGAAATAATCATAGAAGATGAAGGGGTATCTCAGACGTATTTGTATTACGGCTGTCAAAGTGAATGTTTTAATGGTGCAAACTAATTAAATATGTTTTTTGTACTTTTTTATGTAAAAACTAATTTAAACAGTGTTCACAGAAAAACATGCTAATGGAGTACCCATTTAATATTAATGTTTACCTACGCTGGCGCCGATGAAGATGGCCGCCTCCGTGTCGTGCTCTGCAGTTGTCTTTGTGTTTTTGTTAGTTCGTCCTGTCTTCAGTCATATTCCTACAATTAGTTTCACCAGAGACGAATTGTTGGACATTCGGACGCATACACCACCAAATATTTTTCCAGACTTGGACTTATGTGATGTTTTGTTGGGCATTGTAGTCGGCGGAGCCGCGCTGCTGCTCAAACGCAAGGCGCGCAGACGAGGGAAGCGTGCAGGCACGCTTGTGAAACTCAGAAAGGGCGGTTTACGAACCGCGTTGCCTAGCATCCATCTGGCAAATCTTCGCTCTCTACCCAACAAAATAGACAAACTCATTCTGCTCTCCCAGACAAACAGGGATTTTTCGCATTCAGCTGCTCTGTGTTTCACGGAAACATGGCTGAACGACACCATACCGGACAATGCGCTTCACCTACTGGGCTATCAGCTGTTCAGAGCGGATCGCGACGAAGAATCGACGCGGAAATCGCGCGGTGGCGGGACGTGCTTTTACATCAACGAAAGGTGGTGTACAGATGTAACAGCTTTAAAAAAAGATGTGCTGTCCAGATCTAGAAGCACTGTTTATTAACTGTAAGCCTTTCTTCTGCCCGCGCGAGTTCTGCTCGTTCATCCTAGTCAGTGTTTACATTCCTACCGAACGTGCATGCGTGCCTGGCGATACAGAAACTAGCTGATCAGATGACGGTGATAGAGCAAAAACACCCGGACTCTGTTTTAATCATTCTCTGGGATTTTAACAAAGCAAAACTATCCCGTGAACTGGCAAAATATAGACAGCATGTTACATGTCACACAAGAGACAGTAACATATTGGATCACTGCTATACCACAATAAAGGATGCATACAGCTCTGTCCAACAAGCAGCTTTGGGACACTCTGACCACTGTTTGATTCATCTCATACCAACCTACAGGCAGAAACTGAAAACAGCCAAACCTGTATTAAGATCTGTGAAAAGATGGACTAACAAAACAGAGCGGGATCTACAAGCCTGTTTCGATCTCACAGATTGGAGTGTCTTTGAAGCTGCAGCAAACAATTTGGATGAGCTCACAGGGACCGTAACATCTTACATCAGTTTCTGTGAAGATGTGTGCATTCCTACCAGGACTCAACTCACATACAACAATGACAAACCATGGTTCACAGTTTACTCAGACAGCTACCCCAGGCCAAGGAGGCTGCTTACAGGAATGGGGAGAGGGCCTTGTATAAGCAGGCCAAATACACACTGGAGAAGGAGATCAGAGTCGCAAAAAGGAACTATTCTGAGAAACTAAGGAGTCAGTTCTCTTCCAGCGACTCAGCATCTGTGTGGAAAAGTTTGAAAACCATTACAAACTTTAAAACACCATCCCCCAGCACTGTAGACAACCAACGACCTGCAAACGACCTGAATGAGTTTTACTGCCGGTTTGAGAAAACCCCCCACACTCATTCTGAACTGCTGTATACATCACCATTATCACCTCCACCACCCCCCGCCTCCCCCATACCTGCACTTCAGTTCAGTGAAGATGATGTGCGCCAGGTCTTCCGGAAACAGAAGAGGAAAAAAGCTCCAGGCCCAGATCTTATAACACCAGCCTGTTTAAAATCATGTGCTGACCAACTGGCCCCCATCTTCACCCTGATCTTCAACAGAAACAGTTTCTTCCCTCAGGCAATCCATCTCATGAACACTTGATGATAGTAATTGTGGAACCAACATCACTACCTGCTATACTACACTTTTTTTATACACACATACACTTATTTAACAACACACTTTACATGCCAATTTGCACATAACAGCTGCACATATTATGTTGTATATAGTAATATAGCTGTACATACACTTGTCAATTTGCATTCACTTTTTAAAATATATTTATTATCTGTTTTTTAGTCCTGTCTCTGTAATTCGGTTGCACTGTAGAAGCTCTGTCACGAAAACAAATTCCTTCTATGTGTGAACATACCTGGCAATAAAGCTCTTTCTGATTCTGATTCTAATAAGCAAGTGATTGAGAATTAATTAAATTCCTTTTTACAATATCATTTACCAAACAAAAGACAATTCTATCTATCTATCTATCTATCTATCTATCTATCTATCTATCTATCTATCTATCTATCTATCTATCTATCTATCTATCTATCTATCTATCTATCTATCCATCTATCCATCTATCCATCTATCTATCTATCTATCCATCTATCCATCCATCCATCCATCCATCCATCCATCTATATGCAGTAAAATACTTTTTATATCCATTATTCTCACTTTGGTGGAGAGCAGATTGATGAGGTACATCTCTTTGATTTGATTTGATTGTTTGGTCATCCATCCATCCATCCATCCATCCATCCATCCATCCATCCATCCATCCATCCATCCATCCATCCATCCATCCATCCATCCATCCATCCATCCATCCATCCATCCATCCATCCATCCATCCATCCATCCATCCATCCATCCATCCATCCATCCATCCATCGTTAGTTGATCTTTTTATAAAATACATCTGAAAAAGAAAAGTAATTTTTACCCAGTACAGTGTCTAATGAGAGGCATTTTAAGACATCTGATACAGGCAGTAAATAGACAATGCTGAAGGCTAAAGCAGGGTTTCCTTGTCACTGTTCTGCTAAAATGGACAGGATTCTAACCATTACTACGCTTCATTAAGCACATTTGCATCGATTTGTCTGCCAATTAACGGTTGTACAGAGGTTCTAGGAGTTACATTTATCTGCAGTAGTTGTGCTATCTAAAAATATGTAGTAAACAGGGTCAGTATTGTTGTTAAGTTATAATACTCTTAAAAAAACTGCTGCACATCCAAGGCTTAATTCTGTATTTGCAACATTTTTAAAGCAAATCAAAAATTTCTGATACAACAATTCGAACTAATGATATTTGAGAGAGTTGGATTTAGGCAGTAAGTATTAATGATAAAAAAAATCTTAAAGGTGCTATATAATAAAATCTGTATATACCTTGGGATTACTTATTAACAAGAGTTTAGGAAATGGAAATTGCATACTGACAGCCGCAAACACCATTGCTTCCTTGTTCTCATGTAAATCCCATGGGTGTAAAATCCTGGTAAAAACCAGGCCAATCGGAAACAAAACACAGACTGTTACATTGCAAACTGGATAATTAATATGCACACCTTAGGCTGCGTTTGATTGGCCTAGATATATTTTATTTTTCCTAGTGATATTACGCATACAATTTCCTGATGATATTATAACATTTCTGCCATTTTCAATGTTATCTAAGCTTAGTTTAAACTTAATATGTATGTAGGACTTATTTTGGAAACAGCAGAGGCAGGGAGACTAAAGCCCACCATGCCACATCTTCATATTGTATTCTATCCATTGTTAAGTGTCACAAATGGTGGCACCAGTGGGTGTGCAGTGTGCAAGATACATCATCTGGATGCACTGGGATGCATCATCAGTTATGTTCCCATTGGTCACTGGGTTTTTTGGGTATTTCAACATCAGACAATCTCACCCTGGTGACCCAGCTGAGGTTGATCAGAACTCAGCTTGCGTCCTTGCAGGAACTGTCCACAAATCAGCTCTTTTTGTCCACCTTGTGTTTTTCTCAGCGACTTTACATACAGACTTAATGATCTTCTTCTCAGCTACTCCTGTTAGACCTAGTTAGTTGAGGACTTTGCAGAGTGAACGCCAACCACTATTCTTCCAGTCTAACCACTAGTCTTCCAGCCCCCTTCCTGACACTTCTCTACTAGTCCCTGGGACTTTGCACTTTTTTGTCTTTTCCATCTGCTCTCCCAAGGGAACTCTGAGTTCAAGCACAATCATCTGTTTTATTGCCTCAGAAATTATAATTATATCTGTCTGGTATATCTGTTGTGACAAAATGCTGCAACAACTTCAACTGCTTCCTTGGGTCGGCAGTCAGAAGATGAGTTAGGGAGGCTCAACATTGTCCTTTGCAGTTGGCAGGTTCCTCGCCAGCTTTGAAAAAGCATTTTTCCACTTTGGGGCAAGATGGTGTCTACCAAAGATGATGGCATTGCATATGCTTTCTGCCACAGCCTTTAGTACTTGGTCATAGCATCAATGATAGCACCCTTCTGCAAGGACAGCTCAATAGGTGTTGTAATGCCCAAACCGACCGCCACAATTAGCAGAAATCTGTCACTCTTTCTAGGGCAGCTTGGTTTTCTAAAGATCCCTGGATAGGACTTCTAGGGCCTTTCTTTTATGCCCAAAATGACCGCCACAATGAGCAGGAATCAGTCACTCTTTCTGGGGCAGCTTGGTTTTCTAAAGACCCCCGGATAGGACTTACAGGGCCTTTCTTCCATGCCCAAAACGGCTGCTACAATTAGCGGGAATCGGTCACTCTTTCTGGGGCAGCTTGGTTTTCTAAAGACCCTAGGATAGGACTTCCAGGGCCTTCCGGCCACTACAATTAGTGGGAAATCAGTCACAGATCCCCTTCCAGAGCATAAAACTTGGAGGTTGACTGGACTTGGTATGGTATTGTATGCAGCCTATGAGTAATTGGACATGCTGGAAATTTGCCTGCATGATGTTTTTCCAGCTGATATGTAGAATACTCTCCCCCTTTGTCCATCCCCCCTGCTTCCTTAGCCCCACTGTTCCTCTACAACAGCTTGAACCTCTTCCTGGACTAGCAAGTGCTTCAAATCATAAAAAAAAACCTCATAAAGGTTTGAGATAAGTGAAGGGTAAGTAAATGATGACAGAATTTTCAGTTTCAGGTAAACTATCCCTTTAAAATAAAAGGTATACTATATCTAGCTGGTTGTTTTCAAAGAATAATGCTTGACAGGCATATCAGCAGGTTGATATTTGAGAATAACATACCTTGGAATGTTGTAATAAAGTATGAGAGCTGTGAAATAATATATTATGTTATTATAAAGAAGAAAGTAAATCAGTAAATAAAAAATAATGCTTTGCTTGCTGCTACTTTTAAATAAAACAATTATGTAATTATACAGTATTAAGATACTGTATAAAGTTATATAATGTTAATGTTAATATAATGTTATAATGTCTTGTCATAACCATTGTTTGAGGATCATATTTTGAGCATTCCTTCTGGATTATTGGAGTGCTGTTCTATAAAATATTAATGTGTGGAAAAAGACAAATAGTGAAAATCAATTTCTGAGAGAAGCGGAGGAACTGTCAAAATATGGGAGAGAGGAAGAGGTTATTGTGAAGGAAAGCGTGATTGTAGGCAATTTTGAAGTCAAATAAGACAAGAATAGACCACAATGTAATCAATACATTATTATGCTCCTCCACAAGCTGTCTCTCAGCTGAAAACATCATCATCATAATCAGTAATAATGACTACTGATCATGAAATCATTTTGTACTCTTTGTACTGACCGTAAATCAAAGGAGCAGTTTACCTGAAAAATGTTGTACAGTTGTTCAATATCAGGCACACCATATGTTTTTTGCTGAGTGGTGTTGCTTGAGTTACTATAGAATGAAGGTGCAGAAGTTGTTTAACTACACAATGCACTCACTCTCCAATCAACTGCCAGTCATAGTACAAGCCAAGCTCAATAAATCTCTCAAATTTCATCAGTTACAAAATTTGTGGTGCCATTAAAAAATTCTGCCACACAGAGATGTAAAGGTTGCTCAAGTAACACCTGCATAATTTCAGAACTTGTATGTAGTTACTGCTTGGTACTGTATATGATAAATAGATCATGCAACTTGTATTGCAACTAGAGGTCATTTACCAATTTAGCAGACATTACAAACAATGTCAATATCAGATATTTAAACATGTGTATATGCAAATGTTTGGTAATTGAATAGACAGGTTTGAGTGTGATGGCTTACACTATGAAAAATTATTGAGATATTGTGAAGAGTTTGACAGTTTAAATGAGATTTGACTCATCAGTTTTGATCAACAACCCATATGCAATTAGTATTTTTGTCAAAACTACAGACAATTGTACTTACTGTTTGAACACATGTGCTAAAGCATTTGCAATTTGCTTAAATCAATAAGAAATGCCACTCTGAAGTGAACGATTAGATAGATAGATAGATAGATAGATAGATAGATAGATAGATAGATAGATAGATAGATAGATAGATAGATAGATAGATAGATAGATAGATAGATAGATAGATAGATAGATAGATAGATAGATAGATAGACACAATTCTAAATAAATAATGATAATAAATAATAAATAAATGATTACATAAAACAAAGAAATCAATGAAGAAATAAAAATCAAAGAATGAAAGAATGAATAAATAATAAAAAGAAAATAAGAAATGAATTAATGAATATAAAAGACATAAAACTAAATGAACATGAATTAAAAATAGACAATGAACAAAGAAATAAAATAAAATAATAACTAAAATTAAAAAAAGAATAAAAAGAATATAATTAACAAGTTAACAAGAACAATTATAGTAAATATATATGGATAGGTGAATAAATGAATTTTAAGCTGTTTTTAAATAGTAGGTGATTTTAACAGCGAAACTTATTAATTACAAAGTGCAACCACGTTTAAAAAAAATGATTTGAGCGTTGAATATAATTAGCTAGAGCTAATCCATTTTACTTAGCAGCTGGGTATTTTTATGATGACACTCATTCTGTAATTAAATAAATGTGAGTTTATTCAATCAAGTTGACCATTTTAGACAGATTATGTATTAATTGAGCTCTGATTTTATGCTTTGTATTTGATATGCAACACAGAACTAAATTAACTTCTTTATTTGATGGCATAAAATTGACAAATGCCTCTGCTGCAGGTTTTATTAGAACATTATTTCTGAATATATATCCTATCTACACTGATTAAGCCCAAATCATGTCAGTCAACAATCAGAAGTGAGTCTAAATATGTGAAGTGGAGCCTGGTTGAAGTGAAATTAAACAGTTTATTTCCCTCTTTAACAGAGGAAGGAAAGGGCAATTTTCCAGTGGCCAAACCCAGAATAATATTTCACGCTCCAGAGCCTCTGCTGAGGAAAGTGACTGAAATCTTTGAGGGTATGGAGGTGCTTGTGTCACACCAGGGGAAAAAAGCACCAAATGGCTTTAAATTGTGATGAAGGGCATGTTTGATGAAAATAAGCAGGGCTCGGAGAGAGAGATATTCCTGACATGTGGACCCACAGTCTTATTTAATTGTGCTTCCAGCGCTGAAGGAAAGGTCAGTGGATCAGAACAATGGCTGAGTGGCCACTAAACCAAATCAAACCAAGTGAGGAAATTGGCCTTTACGCAGACAAAAGACAGGAGATAGCAGTAGACGACGGAGAAAAGACCGAGTAAATAAAATAAGAGACGAACATGCAATGGCAGAAAAACAAGGCAGAGTGAAAGATGGTCAGACAGTTACTAGTATCAATAGACAAAACTGTATACAATATAATCAAAAGTGAATGTTATTATTATTGATATTGTTTATGCTGTTATTTGAGTTATTGTTATTACCATCATCATCAACATAAATTTGTATTGTAACATAATTGTAATATTTTAATTAATATATAGTACAATATAATTAACATTGATATAATAATAATAATAATAATAATAATAATAATAATAATAATAATAATAATAATAATAATAATAATAAAGAAATTTTTTTATCATAATTTTTATTTATTATTATTATTTTTATTATTGTTATTATTACTATAATTTTTTATGTTGTTGAAATATATATAGAGTAATTTTGGAGTTACATGAACTCAGCATTCTGCAAAGCATTACATATTTCTACTGTAATAGCATTTTCAATTGCTTTATAAGAACTTTCTAGTAATGAGGGTGTACGAAATACATTATATCATACATATAGTTGGATGGTCATGTGATCTCAGTATTGCAACCTCTTTATGATGAGTCAATGCACTTAATCTAAACTGCTGTCTAATTTCACCATACTTTTCATTAATGTTAACTTCTTTTATTTTAGCGAAAGACAAAATTCCCTTAACTCATATTTTCTGCCCCCTGGTGGTGAAAATATTGCACATCTGAGAGACAGATCATAAAGTATAAACCTACCAATCATAAAGGTTAATAATAGAAAAGAGTCTCACCTCAATCATATAAAACATCGTCTTCTCCTCTCCAACTCCCATGACTCAGTCTATTAATCTATTATCACACGAATCTATTAAAATAATATCAAATAGACCTGAGCTCCGGGTGGATTTAATGTAGAGTTCAACTCAAACAAGCATTAATATTCCCTTTCAGAGAAGACTGAGATGTTACATTCAGTTTTCTGTGCCTTGAACTGTCGAGTCGCATGGCAACTGGTTCTATATGGCACAAAAGAAATATTAAATGTTGTTATGAAAGGAATAAAAGCACTGCAGGCACAAAGACCGGTATAAACAGCAGATCAGAATAATACAAAGCGCCCTTCATTCAGACGTTTTGATCAAATCCATGATGCACAACTCATTTATGTTATGTAAGACTCGTGGATTCTGAGTTCCTATACACTCTCAGAATTAAAGGTACAAAAGCCGTCAGTAGTGTGCTATCTTGTTATAAGTGTACTTTTTAGTTACTAAGTTTTGTTGACAGGATGTTGGATTTTCACTGTCAAGATCATGTGACTTTTTTGGAACCATTATACATTTGAAATTGTGTGCTTTGGTGTGACAATCCTATTTATTGCAAATGTCCAACAAGTCATGGCAGGGACATCACTAGCATTTTTGGGTCTATGCAACAATATTTGAAGGTGGACTCACTGACCGAGAAGTTGAAGTGCGTGTCGGGATGGGGGTGGAGGGGGTTTGGGGGGAGGTTTGGGTTTTCCGGGGCACCTAAATTGCCATTGCCCTATGCACTCTGTCACCCTTCTCCCATCACTAGCGACACTCTGAGTCATGGAGAAAAATATACTACTCATAATTTATGAAAAAAATAGCACTATTTGAAGATACAGGGGTAGAACAATGAAACTGAAACACTGGCCAATTTAGTTGGAGGTTTCATAGTTACATTTGACCATCCTGTGGCCAATCTTCATTGATTGCACATTCCACCAGTAAGAGCCGAGTATGAAAGTTTAATTAGCAGAGTAATAGCACAGTTTAGTTTAAAATATTGCAATGCACTCAACATTATGGGTGACATATTAGAGTTTAAAAGAGGACAAATTGTTGGTGTACGTCTCGCCGGTGCATCTGTGACCAAGACAGCAAGTCTTTGTGATGTATCACAGACAGATGCTTCGCTCTGTCTGACTAGTAAGTAAAAATTCACAAAATTCACATTTTATCCATATAGACTCTTGTTCGACCCACTTAAATTACAGTAACACGTGTCTAGCTTACCCCATAGAGACTGTGTCTGTTCCTCGTGCTATTAGATCAACAATTAAACGTACTGTGCGCTCTAGAAAAAATCTATTAAGAATAAAAGCTGAAAATCCAATAAAAAGTGATAATACAAACTTCGTTAAGCTTGGTCTCCTAAACATAAGATCACTAGCACCTAAAACACTTATCATTAATGAAATAATAACAGATAACAATCTAAATGCACTCTGTCTCACTGAAACCTGGCTGAAACAAAATGACTACATTAGCTTAAATGAAGCAACTCCTCCAGGATTCACATATAAGCATGAAGCTCGTCATACTGGCCGTGGTGGTGGAGTTGCATCAATCTTTAGTGATATTCTTAATGTTAATCAGAAAAAGGGACTTATGTTTAACTCCTTTGAGTTATTAGCTCTTAATGTTATGCTACCGGATATTATGCAAAAATCTATGTTATCTCTCGCTATAATCACCATATATAGACCCCCAGGACCCTATGTCAATTTTCTAAAAGAGTTTTCTGATTTTATTTCTGACTTGCTAGTTAAAAATGATAAAATACTAATTGTAGGAGACTTCAACATTCACGTAGATGACTCCAATGATACACTAGGGCTTGCCTTTATGGATCTATTACACTCACTTGGGATAAAACAAAATGCTGTCGGTCCAACCCATCGCTTAAAGCATACATTAGATCTAATATTGTCTTACGGAATTGAGGTCTTTGATGTAGACATTATACCACAAAGTGATGATATTACAGACCACTACCTCTTACTATATAAGCTGCGTCTACCTGAAATTAGCAGATCTGCATCAATATACCGCCCTGGTAGGACTATCGTTCTGTCCACCAAGGATGAATTCATAAATAACTTACCTGATCTTTCTTTATTTCGAAATACACCCGCAAACGCAAATGACCTTGATGTAGTAACCAGCAATATGGATGCCATCTTTACTAACACACTAAATACTGTGGCACCCATCAAATTAAAAAAGGCTAGAGAGAATAAAACTACACCATGGTACAATAATCATACTCGCGCTCTCAAAACAGCAACCCGTGCTCTGGAACGTAAATGGAAAAAAACTAATTTAGAGGTTTTTAGAATTGCGTACAAAGACAGTATGTCCAGCTATAGGAGGGCTCTTAAATCTGCCAGGGCCGAGCACCTCCGCAAACTGATTGAAAATAACCATAATAATCCTAGATTTTTATTTAGCACCATTGCAAAATTAACAAATAATCGATCATCTTTGGAACAAAATGTCCCACCGCAAATCAGTAGTGATGACTTCATGAATTTTTTCAGTGATAAAATAGAAGGCTTTAGACAGAAAATAGAAGATGTTAAACTTTCTGCACCGCCTTATACTCCAGATCCAGAAAATGTTTCACTGAATCAAAATAACCTACAACGCTTCAAAATCATAGAACAGGAAGAGCTAGATAAAGTTATGAATAGTTCTAAATCAGCTACATGTATGTTAGATCCAATTCCAACAAAATTACTGAAAGAATTGCTACCTGTTATAGGAGAACCTCTCCTTAATGTTATCAACTCTTCTTTATCTTTAGGCCATGTTCCAAATCCTTACAAGCTAGCTGTTATTAAGCCTATTATTAAGAAACCACAACTGGACCCGAGCAACTTAGCTAATTATAGACCTATTTCAAATCTTCCGTTTTTGTCTAAAATACTAGAAAAAGTTGTTTCTACCCAATTATGCTCCTATCTGCAGACAAACAATATTTTTGAAGTGTTTCAGTCAGGTTTCAGGCCTCATCACAGTACAGAAACTGCATTAGTAAAAATAACCAACGATTTACTCTTAGCTGCTGACCAAGGGTGCGTCTCACTATTAGTTTTACTCGATCTTAGCGCCGCATTTGACACCATTGACCACAATATTCTGATAAACCGCTTAAATTCTACAGGTGTCCAAGGTCAGGCCCTTCAATGGTTTAGGTCATACTAAGCTGATCGTTACCAGTTTGTGAATATTAATGGACAGCTTTCACAAGTCAGGCCAGTAAAGTACGGGGTCCCTCAAGGATCAGTTTTAGGCCCTTTGCTGTTTACAATATACATGCTTCCCCTGGGAGACATTATTAGAAAACACGGGATCAACTTTCACTGCTATGCAGACGATACTCAATTATACATTTCAACTAAACCTGATGAGATGTCTGAACTGTCTAAGCTAACTGAGTGTATTAAAGATGTTAAAGACTGGATGACCAACAATTTTTTTCTCTTAAACTCAGACAAAACAGAATTATTACTTATTGGGCCTAAATCCTGTACACAGCAGTCCTCACAACTCGACCTGCAATTAGAGGGATACAAAGTTAGCATTAGCTCTACTATAAAAGATCTGGGTGTCATATTAGACAGCAATTTAACTTTCAAAAATCATATATCCCATGTCACAAAAACTGCTTTCTTTCATCTGAGAAATATTGCTAAATTGCGAAGTATGCTATCTATATCAGATGCAGAAAAGCTAGTCCATGCTTTCATGACTTCTAGGCTAGACTACTGTAGTGCTCTGTTTGCTGGCTGCCCAGCATCCTCTATTAACAAACTTCAGCTAGTGCAAAATGCAGCTGCCAGAGTTCTTACCAGATCTAGAAAATATGATCATATCACCCCAATTTTATCCTCCTTACACTGGCTGCCTGTTAAGTTTCGTATTGAATTTAAAATATTACTCCTTACCTATAAAGCTTTAAATAATCTAGCTCCTGTTTATCTAACCAACCTCCTGTCTCGCTACAATCCAACCCGCTCTTTAAGATCTCAAAACTCAGGGCTTCTGGTAGTACCTAGAATATCAAAGTCGAGTAAAGGAGGTCGAGCCTTCTCATTTATGGCCCCTAAACTCTGGAATAGCCTTCCTGATAATGTCCGAGGCTCAGACACACTCTCGCTCTTCAAAACTAGATTAAAGACCTATCTTTTTAGCAAAGCATACACTCAGTGCATCACATAGTGGTATGACACATGATGTGCCCCACACAGGATTCTGCTTCTTGTTTATATACACTATGAACAGCAGCTACGCTAATTATTCTCCTTATTCTGTATTTCCACCTCGGGGTACTCATCCCGAGGCCCTCAGACTATGCAGTGCCATTGATGCGATCCAAGACCAGTGACGAGATGATCCTAAGGTTTTCTGGACCAGGCCGTATCCTGAGCAGCTGCTGTGGTGGTCATCGTGGAGTGAGAGCCTGAGACTGACCCCTGTGACGCTCCAAGGACAGACGAGTCTTCGCTGAGGTCCAGCTTCATGCGCCTAGACTGCAGCTCTGCACAAGACGTTTGGCCACAGGAGAAATGGTCGTGCCCAACTGAGCCTGGTTTCTCTCGAGGTTTTTTAAATCTTCACTTTCGCCAATTGGTGAAGTTTTTTACTCGCCGCTGTCGCCACTGGCTTGCATGGTTCGGGATCTGTAGAGCTGCGCATCGATGGATTTGCTCTTCAGTGTTTGGACTCTCAGTAGTGATTATTAACCCACACTGAACTGAGCTAAACTGAACTGACTTTGTTTCAATTCACTATAACCTTCCATGTGAAGCTGCTTTGACACAATCCACATTGTATAAGCGCTATACAAATAAAGATGAATTGAATTGAATTGAATTGAATATCAAGAGGCACGATATGCAGAGTAATGTCAGCATATCACCAAGAAGGACCAACCACATTCAACAGGAGTAACTGTTGAAACAAATGAAAGCTGTCTGAAAGGGATGTCCTGGATTGTATCCAAAAACATAAATTCACAGCTGCCCAACTAACTGCAGAATTAAACATGCACCTCAACTCTCTTGTTTCCACCACAACTGTTTGTCAGAAGCTCCACAAGGTTAATTTATATGGCCAGGCTGCTATAGCCTAACCTTTGGTCACTAGTGCCAATGCCAAACATCAGTTTCAATGGTGCCAGCAGCTAAGATTTTGGACTGTGGACAATGTCAAACATGTACTGTATTGTTCTCTGATGAGACTACTTTTACGGTCTTTCACACATGCAGGAGTTACAGTGTGGAGAAGCCCCAAAGAAGCATACCACCCAGATTTTGCATGCCCAGAGAGAAGCATAGGGGTGGATCAGTGATGGTTTGTGCTGCAACATGGCATTCCCAAGGCCCAATACTTGTGCTAGATTGGCGCGTCACTGCCAAGGACTACCAAACCATTCTGGAACACCATGTGCTCCCAATGGTTCAAACATTGTACCCTAAAGGCTGTGCTGTGGATCAGGATGATAATGTACCAATACACACAGCAAGACGTGACAGAGTGGTAAAAAAGTTGAACATCTCCCATGGCCTACACAGTCACCAGATATAAATATTATTGAGCCACTTTGGGGTGAATTGAAGGATCGAGTCAGGAAACTTTTGTCACACCATAGGATGAATTTAAGGCACATTTCTGAAAAACAAAACTAATTGATAAAGTTAACGACCCCCTTTAATTTTCTCAAACATCAGACTTCAAACTCCATAAAAATATCAAATGTTTCCTAAAAAAAAAGTGTTTTATTTGTCAACTGCGCATATACACCTTAGACATTAATATGTACGCACTCTTTAAGTACAAAAATGTCATAGTACATTTCACAATACAAATACTATGAAAGTCAACGGCTGCACATTTCCAGCTTTCTTCAAAATATCTTATTTTGTGTTCAACAGAATACAAAACTCATAAAGGTTTGGAATAAATAAAAGAAGAGTAACTGAATTTTACAGAATTTAAAAGTTTTGGTGAATATCTCTTTAAACAACTCTATTGATTTATCAGTGAATATGTAAGTTACACGTGTATCCGTGTGTACTTTTTTATTTTTTCTTCTCCTCATCGACACACATTCATCACATGGGTCAAATCCCAGCAGGAGCTCTAGAGGTGAACTCAGTCTAAGAGTTGTAGATTCCCAAACAAACATGAAAATCTCCAGTGGCCCCTGTCGCCCTTCAAATCATCGGCGGATAACGTGCCTAAGAGGCGCTGAGGCTGACAGGGAAGGACATGCTTCAGAAAGCATCGGTGGAGGATAATTAACTCCTCCGCGAGCCACCGATCGATGCAAACATGCCTCCAATTGATTGTGAGGCTGAATCTGAAGGGTTTTTCTCCGAATCAGCCTCGTCCCTCGAGCACCCGCAGTGGTACCTGCGCCCGCAGATGAGAAGTGAATGTCAAAGTGTTTAATCCACAGTGGCGCGTAATCATGGCAAGAGGTCTAAGCCAATTATCTCCCCTCATATGAGGCGCTAAAGAGTGGTCCCACTGAAAGCAGATCAGCTTGGCAGACTGGTACATCGTAGAGAAAGAGGAAGACTGTAGGTCAGTGGAGTCGTGCTTAAGCTTCTTCTCCTTTCATACTGTGGAAATTCTTTTTTTTTTTTTTAGTTTTTGAGGTATATAATTTAAAAAAAAGTAATAATTTTGAAGGGGTAGTTCACCCTAAATAAATTGCTCACGATTTACTCACCCTCAAGTATTTCCAAACCTTTATCAGTCTTCTGTTGAACACAAAAGAAGATAGTTTGAAGAATGCTGAAAACCTGTAATCACACTGACTACATCACTAAATGATGACAGAATTTTCAGTTTTGGGTGAACTATCCTTTTAAATTAATACAGCCTACTCGAAAAGTAAAAGTAGAAAGTCAAAGCAACGGGATATAAAGTCAAAATGACATCATTTTAAGTCATATTTAAGTAATATTATCATCAAAAACTAAATTATGACAAATCAAGATGCACAAATTACATTAAATTGTGAACTTAGAATATACTAGGCCAGAGATGTCCAAACTAAGGCCCGCAGACCAAAGTTGGCCCATGGTAATCTTTGATTTGGCCCACCATCTCATCTGAAAAGAGAATGATGGGGAGCATTGGGGAGAATCCCTTTAACAGAGATCGTCATTTTGAATTTAACCTTTTTGTCTGTTTTATAGTTTTATAGCAAACTGAAATTAAGCGTTTTAGTTAAATGTTGTAAATTAATCTGATTTTTATTTATGTAGATACTGTCTCTCGACGAATAGAGGTCTATGCACATAACACTGCGAGCAAATCAATGCAAAAGCTTGACTCGTGTTGCTCTTTGGCATTGAACTCCATTGTGTAATAAATGGGATTTATTTTTGTTTCATTATATATTATATATAAATTTCATTATATATATAATCTTTTAACTTATACTGCATTAGTTCATATAAAGCAATGTTTTCTAGTTTTTTTTAATATTAGGAAAATAAATTAGGAAATTACCCATGGCAAATTAAATGCACAGTTTGATATAGACCATTTTGAGGGATGTAAACAATAACAATGGTCCTAACGTATTTCCTGTTTGACATTTTAAATTTCCATAGCTTCCGAGAATCCCACAACGTCCACATATTGATAAATATGGTTATGACAGCTGTTTTAACGTTAAGTTATGACTGAATTGTCTCTTGTTACAGTTATGAAATAGTTTGACAACAGGCAGGAAATGTTCATGGGCCAATAACATCACCTCATTAAAAATGCAGCCCACAGCCCTCAATAAAGTCTGATTTTTGGCCCTTCATAAGGAAAAGTTTGGGCACTCCTGTACTAGGCCATGATAAAAATATTTACTTTAAAAAACTAATTGATGCAACTCTACATAGTGTGAGTACGGCCTTAGTTTTTATGTTGTTAAAAATTAAATACAAAACATTGTATTGGGATTATTTCAGTTTTTTGTCAGTAAAATTATGCGGTTAAAGTATAAAGTGGTTAAATACAGGGTATTTTTTTCTTAAATAGGCTGCAACAAATGAAGAGTTCAGATGCAAAAACCTCTAAGTGCCATCTGAAATTTCCATTGAAAATTAGCATTTTTCACAGACTCCTATGATTATGTTGAGTTATTTCATTTTAAAGACCTTTAAAAGAGCGTATTCTTTGCCATACACTTGAAATTATTTAACTGACACACAGGAGTCTGATAGAAATGCTCATTTTTTGAAGGAAATTTCAAACGACTTTTAGAGGTTTTTGCATCTGAACTCTTGAAATTATGACATAAATGTAATTTTAAAATATCCAGTAACATAAAAGTAAATTGACTCTCAAATGAAAAGACAGGTAAAGTCTGCTAATGCTTTTTTAGAGGAGCGGTTTAGCTATGGGTTAATTGTCCTCTATACACACAGAGTAGAAGTGAGTGGGAAAGTCTCTTGGTATCATAATCCCCTGTCAAAGAGAATTAAAGACGTGTGCTTCCCGAATCACTCTGCAGCTTCAGAGATACACAGCAGTGTAAACAAACACTAGTGGACTTTCTCTCAGAGCTTAGAGATAAACGTTTGACACTTAAGTAGATTTCAGTTATCAGTCCCTGCAGTTATGTTGCTGGAGCTAATTAACAAACAACATCAGTCCTCATGCAGCCTTTCGAAAATGTGTGGTCACATTTCACTTGGTAAAGAAAGAAAGAGAGACTCTGCATAAAGCAATGTACTATTGTGCTATTATGATTACTACTACTACTTATTTATCTTTAATTAATAAAATGAATGAAAAACACAAATGAAAGTGAATTTTTTGCAATTAATTAAATTATTTTTTCAGTAATCATGGCTGTAAAGCAAACAACGTATTGTTAAATTAAACTTTAAAAAAACGTTTTTTAAACAGTTTGTTTACTGTTATGCAAATGTAAATATGCAAATGTAAAGAGTAAACCCCCCAACACATGCTGGCTAGATAAATGAAGTGATGTCTTACATTCAATTGGAAAAGATTAAATACATGATTCGAGGCTCTAAACGCAAGTTCCTAGACAAATGGTCCCCCTTTATTAAATATTTTGAAGAACTCCCTGGCCTTTAGAATAAATTTATTTATTTATTTTTATTTAATTTTTTCTTCTGTGTTATTTCTATTTTGTACTCTTTGGATGTTACCAAACTCTTCATATCAATCGATAACAAATTAACTAAAAACATGACAACGTATTGCCTCACTGTTAACTTTGATATATCTGGAAGGTTTTGTGATTCAAGAGGATGTGACTGTTTTGGTTGTTTTCTATTATAAATATCTTTTTTATTTTAATTAATTAATTTATTTTTGTATTAAGAATCACCCCTTTTGCCTCTCATGTTAAACAATTATGGTACACTCTGTTTTCTCAATGTCGACTCAGAAACTCTGGAATGTTATATATTTTATTTTTATGTTTTTTTTTTTTCTCTCAATGCCGTGGTTATGGTGGGGTAGGGGTAATGTAATGCTTTAAATTGTAAATGCAAAAACTCAATAAATAAATATTCAAAAAATAAATAAATAAATAAATAAATATGCAAATGTACGGCAAAATGAAAATGATAAATTACAATACAGTGGAATAGTAAAATTACGACATGAAATAAAAAGATAACTGAAAAAAAAATACAGATATTTAGACATTTACAAAGTTAAAACAAAATAAGCACATAGGGTAATTAATCTAAAATTTAATCTCAATCCCATAATTCAGAAATTACTGTCGATAGGCAGGAACAAAATAAAGTTTCACAATTTTTTGTAGTATTATGTACTGCATGAACAAATCCATCTGTAAAAATCATCAAAATATAGATATGAATAAAATTTTGGAGTGGAAAACTCATTTTGAGAAAACAGCCTTTAAAATTAATTTAATTAATTTAATTCAAATCTACAGTCACAAATTCAAAATCTGTGACAAAAGAAACATTTAAAAATTGGATGCTTTCTTTACATTAGACTGAAAAAAAAACTCAAAAGACCTCAAAATGTATGGGTGCTTAAAAAAATAATAAAAATAATGATAATATATATATATATATATATATATATATATATATATATATATATATATATATATATATATATATATATATATATATATATATATATATATATATATATATAATTACGTCATGAAATAAAAAGATAACTGAAATAAAAATACAAATATTTAGACATTTACAAAGTTAAAACAAAATAAGCACATAGGGTAATTAATCAAAAATTTTTATCTACAACTTAAACTAATTCACAACTAAACTATTTCAACTACATGTAGTGTACATTGAATATCAAATTTAGAGGCATTTTAGCATTTAGCATATAAATAATTGAAAGGCCAAAACCAACCTTTGCTGAGGCGCATGTTGTGTGGACAAAGAACTGGTGCAAAGTTTAATAAATTTGGGTCTGATGGGAAACATTATATATTGTCCAAATTGGACATGAAATGTCATGGTTTTATCAACACTCCATGTTTCCTGAAATATTGTGGAATATCATTCCTCTTCATATGCACCAGACACCTTCTTTTATAAGCAATGCATACTTTTTGAAAAACATTGTGCAATTCTGAGTATGCTTCACACAGGTGAATGGACTTGACAAACCACCTGTAAAAGACACTCTTTTCCTCTTCACATGCACCAGACACCTTCTTATAAGCAATCTATACTTCTTGGAAAACTCCACAGAGGTGAGTAGGCTTTACAGACTACACACTTGCTTCACTCTAAACTTAGGTTTGTTGTAGCATTTATATACTGCTAATGATTTGAATTGTTTCCTTTATCCTCACTTGTAAGTCGCTTTGGATAATCTGCTATGAGTAAATGTAATGGTGTTTTCTGCAGCAGGAATGAACTTTTTGACCTGATTTACAGTCGTACAGACTGAACTCTACATCATGAGGCAGGTGGATCATGTGTAACAACAAACCGTCTGCATTTGCACACCTTGGACTGTATTAGCGTCAGCGCCTGAGCTCATGTTATCCTGTCCTGGAAATGCTGTCTAAGCCCTCGCTCTGCTGTGTGTGAGAGCTCTTAATTCCCTCTCTCTCTCTCTCGCTCTGACTTAACTAGCCACAGAAATCTGTCACATTTTGCACTGTGGTTTGCACTGTGTGTGTCCCTTGAGACGCAGGTTTCAGGGAGAGACATGTGGCGAAGGACAGGAGCGTCCGATGCAGAAAGCGACAGCGGGATCCCCTGAGCTCAGAAACAAAGGAAAACAACGGTGAGGAAATACTGAGGGTTTGTGTGTTTGCTGTAGTGTGTGATCATGTTGTTTACACTTCACAGGACATTGACAACTGTTGCTTTCTTGTTAAGACTGTGGCAAAAGCTTTCCCAGCATGCCTGGGTTTTATGAGCCGTTCTTTTTTTTTGCGATTAAAGCAATATACTGCAGGTGAAGAGGGTAAAAACGTGAATATTTCATAGGTTTTATCACACTTTTCATGTGGATTGATTACATTAAGAATTTGCACAGAACTTTTTTTGAATTACAAGTTTTGTAAAATGACATTCTTATGTATGCAAATCTGGCATTGTTACATTAAATATGTGCTAATTTGCATACATTTCATAACATTGAGTTTACAATTCTTGTTTCATTCATTTTGTGAACAAAATACTAGGCAATAGTAGGCAGGAACAAAATAGATTTTCACAACTGTTTGTAGAATTATGTATGAACAAATCCCTCTGTAAAAGTCATCAAAATATAGATATAAATTAAATTTTGGAGTATGTAAGTGAAAAACTCATTTTTTAATCTGTGACAAAAAAACATTTAATAGTGCATTTCGGATGCTTTCTTTACATTAGACTGAAAAAAAAAAAACCTAAAAATTTAGTGGTGCTTTAAAAAATAAAATAAATAAATAAATAAATAAATATATAGATATATATATATTGCCTGCAGTGACTTGCTTTACAGTATCTGAGTGTTTGATGCAAAGGAAAGTGCATTTTTCTTGCTTTAGTTCATGACAGACATCTGTATAAATGCTCAGATCAGTCTCAAAACAATCTGATTACTGAAGCATCCAGTTAGCACAGCTTTGGGCCTGATCTTATAAGCATGACAGGAATATGGATAGTTTTGTGACTTTGATGGGAACGTTGCATTTGTCTTTAGTTTTATCAGAAAACTGTTTTCTTTTTTGGTTTACTGGCTGGTCCGACTTCATGCTAATAGTGTCGCTTTGCTCAAGTTTACTTCTAAAGCTGCTCTAATGAGACTAATGGTCTAGTCTATTAGGAGACAGTACGAATCATTACGCTTTCAAACATTGCTGGCGTTAAAGGTCTCTCTCTGTAGGGCTTATTAATGTGTTTCTACAGATTTAAACACACAACTCTTACAAACTGAAAGCACAGTTGGTATATGACTGGCTTTCACTTATAAAGAGCTAGTAAATTTCCCAAAAATATTTTAAAAGGCAAATAACAATATAAAAATAAATAATTAAAAGTAAAAAGAGTCAAATAAGGTTTTATTTTTTGTTTAAAGGCTGATATTAAGTTATAAATCAGCTAGTTAAATGCTCTGTTTTCTGTGATGCATTTAATAAATATTAAAGCTTACGACAACTTTCAAAATTTGACTATGTTCAATGACAAATAACATGTATAGACAGTGCACAGTCTCACCCACACAAAGAAAAGTACCAAATTTGTTATTTCCACTATTAACAAAATGGATTATGATAATCATAAATTATAATACGTTTCTGTGTGGAGTTTGCATGTTCTCCCTGCATTCGCGTGGGTTTCCTCCGGGTGCTCCGGTTTCCCCCACAGTCCAAAGACATGCAGTACAGTTGAATTGGGTAAGCTAAATTGTCCGTAGTGTATGGGTGTGAATGTGTGTGTGTGGAAATTCCCAGAGATGGGTTGCGGCTGGAAGGGCATCCGCTGCGTAAAATCGTGCTGGATAAGTTGGTGGTTCATTCCACTGTGGCGACCTCGCAAGGGACAAAGCCGACAAGAAAATGAATAAATGAATGAATAAATTATAATAATAACATTATTTCATTCATTAACATTTTAGTTTCAGGAATTTTCTTGCATCTATCATGCTTTCAGTATTAAATGGCATAATAATTTGATTTGATGCTGAGGCCAATCATGAATTTGATGACCTTATTATTACATAATTCTTCAGATATTATTCTAGTATTGTGATTAAGTGCTTTTTATCATTATTAATCTTTTTAAAAAGTTGCTGCTTGCCATATTTTATAAAATGTTAATGAAAACTTTTAGGATCAAGAAAAGCAGCATTTATAATATATATTTGATATTATATACAGTTGAAGTCAGAATTATTAGCCCCCCTGTTTATTTTTTTCCACAATTTCTGTTTACCAGAGAGAAGATTTTTTTCAACACATTTTTAATCATAATAGTTTTATTAACTCATTTCTAATAACTGATTTATTTTATCTTTGCCATGATGACAGTAAAAAATATTTAACCAGATATTTTTCAAAACACTTCTATACAGCTTAAAGTGACATTTAAAGGCTTAACTATGTTAATTAGATTAACTAGGCAGGTTAGGGTAATTAAGTAAGTTATTGTATAACAATAGTTTGTTCTGTAGACTATTGGAAAAAAAATAGCTTAAAGGGGCTAATAATTTTGACCTTAAAATGTTTTTTTTAAAAAATTAAAAACTGCTTTTATTCTAACCGAAATTAAACAAATAAGACTTTCTCCAGAAGAAAAAATATTATCAGACATACTGTTAAAATTTCCTTGCTCTGTTAAACATAATTTGGGAAATATTTAAAAAAGAAAAATAAATTCAAAGGAGGGCTAAGAATTCTGACTTCAGCTGTATGTTTGGCATGTTTGATTTACATGTTTTGGTTAGCTTGCTTTTTTTAGAGATAATCCAATCAATTTTTTTATCAAAACTTTCATATTTTTAAAGTAATTTACAGCACAAAGGAGCATTTACCTATTAAGATTGATGTAGGTAAACCTAATTCAGCAGTTTGTGCATGATTTTCCTTACAAATGACAAACACTTTTCAGAATTTCTTAAAATACACCGGCAATCACTGTTGGGAAAAGCACTATCATCTCTGCAGATGAGCCTCTCGAGTGTGAGATTAGACTAATCAAATCAAAACAACACAATACAGCCACTTCGCTAATTCTGCTGAAACTCAGAAGAGCTGTCATTTGGCAAAGTGGTCTCCATCAACACTATCAGACAAACTCAGAGACGTGCATAATTAATAGCGGGCTGCCATGTGCTGCAAGAATATTAAACCATATTGTGCTGTAATCCCATAATCTTGGTTGTGGCAGAGACCTACTTCCTGTTTCGCATTAATTACTCCATTTAATCCTTAATCACATGCAATCCACAAACAGTCATCCAGTATCCAAACAATCATTGATTACATACTGTATGAGTTAGCAAGACTTTTTGATCAAGGATTACAATGACGTATTTTCATAATGCAGGCTTTTCCTATGAAAACCTTGGTTATTAATTTTAGTTATTAATTTTAAAACATGCTGTGCTGCATTTAAATGATTAATTTAAAGTTTCTTTCTTCTATTAAACACAAGATGATATTTTGAAAAAGGGCAAAAACTGGTAGCCACTGATCTCCATTGTATTTGTTTATTATGTACTGCTAGTCAATGGTTTCCTGATCATTTTTTTAAAATATCTGTTTGTGTTCAATGAAAGAAAGAAATTCATTAAGGTTTAGAACCTTTTGAGACTTTTTAAATTATGAGAAAATTTAAATTTTAGGGTGAACTAAATATGCTCGTATCAGTGTCTTGATTAGAGAAAGTACAAGTAATGAATAACTGAATAAAATTATTAACTTCCCAAATTACAAAATAGAATGTGATATTTGACAGACTTTGTATATCAATAATGCTGTTTAATGGCATTGTAATAAAAGCCTCACAAAGAATGTACAGCATTTACGTAGGCTACAGTATTATGATAATATTGATTTTTGAAATAAATTAGGCAAGGCAAGGCAAGTTTATTTATATAGCACATTTCATACACAGTGGCAATTTAAAGTGCTTTACATAAACAGGAATTAAAGGGATAAAAACAAATAATAAAAGTGATTAAAAACAGATTAAAATGTGTTAAAACAGGTTTTAAAGTAATAAAAAGAAAAGAAAGGCATAATAGTGCGATCTGTCGGACTTAGCACAGTGCTCATTCAGTAAAGGCATGAATGAACCTAATGTTGGAGCACATCTGATCATTTTTGGGAGCTGATTCCAGAAGCAGGGGGCATAGTAGCTTAAGGCCAATTTACCCTGCTTGGACTAAACCCTTAAAATTTCTAATTTATATGATCCTAAAAATCTGAGTGATCTGTTAGGTTTGTATTCAGTGAGCATATCTGTAATGTATTGAGGTCCTAGGCCATTTAGGGATTTATAGACAAGTAATATATCGATTGTGTCAAAACATGTTGCCATGCGCTTTACGAGCTACGCAACTCATGCTGATGTTCTCTGCTCTCTTTAGTTATGTTGTCAATCAAATGGTGATGGGCTGGAATCCCTCAACTAGCTCATTCCAACGCGGTGCGCTATTTGCACTTATCCTAAATAGACACTACAAAATCGACGTTTCCCCCTCTCTTGGCAGGGGCCCCAAGTGTGCACGGGCCCCTGGGCCTGTGCCCATAATGCCCATTGGTTAATCCGGCCCTGTATTTTGGCAATGCACTGAATTGAGCAAGTGACAGAACAGAGATATGCCATCACCTCAGTGGTTTTATCCCAACAGCATTTTCCACAGCCAGTTTAACCACATTAAATCTGATCAGCTGTGAACTTCACCTTATCAAAGATCACAATACGATTACCCGGCTCCCCCACTGTGAGGTTTGTTTTTGACCTGAAGGATCGTCGTTATAATCTAACTCATCCTGTAAAACAAGACTGAAGGTGATGGTGTCCCCTAGTGGAAATGTGATGAACTGTTTACTAGCCTTACTGCTGTAACTTGTTTTCTTGCGACAAGAAAAACCCATTTTTAAAGGTTTGCAAATGTAGGTTAAATTATGTTTTGAATAAACAAACTAACAAACAAAAAGATCGTTGAATGCTAGTTAAACAAAACAGAACCACAAATTCACTGTAGTTTTGCTTATGCTAGCTAAGCACAGCTTAACCATGGCATTTGTGATTATGCAAGAAATTGGCAAAACATAAAATGCCTTTTTGGAAGGCTTTAAAATTAAATAAAACATTTAAATTGTGGTTTTATTACAAACAAAACAAACAAACAAACAAGGAAAAATGTGATTATTGAATGCTAGTTAAACAAAACAACCACAAATTCACCATAGTTTTGCTTGTGCTAATCACTCACCACAGCATTTGTAGTGGAACTGTGGAATTGGCCATCAATGCACAAAAAAAACTAGGTCACACTTACTAAAACCATGTTTAATTTTGGGTATGGGTATATGGGTATGGCTTTTTAGCATGGGTATGTTTTTTTTTTAGCATGAACTGTCTCATTATCCAATCAGATAATCTGTTTTGAACAAGAAATGTGTAATTATGTGTTGTGGCATACAAAATGAACAATATAAAATAATATTAATTTTGATCTTTGTTCATTGAAAAACATTCATTTGGTTAAGCATCGCAGCAAAACTTAGGAGGGGAAACAACAGTTCTTAGGCCGCTTTGCAGGTATTATGTGAGGATTTGAAAAAGCTCTTATGTGCAGGGGTGCGTCGAGGTGGAAGGTGGAGGATCAAAAGAGCAACCTGGAGGTCACGTAACTGACAGCAATGCTAGCCTCTTGGCTTGACACAGACTAAACACATCATAATGGTTTTTAAGTGCTAGGAAATTCCCTGGGTGATGACTCAAGGTGACTAAAATCCAAACAGGAGTAAACAAACAAACACTGTATTCGTGAGAGGAAAGACTGCAATGTTTACCCAGCAAACATGTAATCCTCAATGTTAGTTGGTTCCCATTTGATTATTTTGGTAACACTTTAGACCTCTTGTTCCTTTATGCTTACATGGATGTATTGTATTGGTACATAATTACAACAACAACAACAAAAAAAAAGCCATACATTTGTATACTTAACTATATAATTTAAGGGCTAAAATAAGTTTTACTGTTTTATAATTTTGGTCACACTTTATTTTGATGGTCCGTTTGTTGAATTTACATTGCATCTACATGCCAACTAATTCTCATTAGATTATACTGTAAGTAGACTGTTAGGTTGGGGATAGGGTTAGTGTAAGTTGACATGTACCTGCAAAGTTTCACATTGTTAGTTAAATGTCTGTTGAAGCAGCAGTATCAACAGATATTAAGCAGACAGTCTACTAATACTCAAATGATTGAGTATTAGTATTAGTATCAGTCAAAACAAAGTGTTACCATCATTTTTATTCATCAAAGCCAAAAAATACATTATATGGGTACATTTTTGTGTTGTTGTTGTTGTTGTTTTGTTGTTATTTGCATTCACAAAATAGCGTTCCAAGAACATTTATAAATAGCTTATTTATAATAACCTAAAAATAACTTGTGTAGAATGTTACCTCATGACAGGTTATTATTTTGCAACCATAAAATAACATTCCCAGGACAATGAAAGAAATGAAAACAAAACTAAAAACAACCTGAACAGAACATTCCCTCATGGTTATATTATGCATTTCTGCAACCATAAATAATATTCCCTAAGTCAGAATTATTAGCGCCCCATTGAATTTTTTTTCTTTTTTAAATATTTCCCAAATTATGTTTAACAGAGCAAGGAAATTTTCACAGTATGTCTGATAATATTTTGTCTTTTTGAGAAAGTCTTATTTGTTTTATTATGGGCTAAAATAAAAGCAGTTTTTAATTTTTTAAAAACCATTTTAAGGTCAAAATGATTAGCCCCTTTAAGCTATATATTTTTCGATAGTCTACAGAACAAACCATCGTTATATAATAACTTGCCTAATTACTTTAACTTGCCTAGTTAACCTAATTAACCCAATTAAGCCTTTAAATGTCCCTTTAAGCTGTATAGAAGTGTCTTGAAAAATATCTAGCAAAATATTATTTACTGTCATCATGGCAAAGATAAAATAAATCAGTTATTAGAAATGAGTTATTAAAACTATTATGTTTACAAATATGTGGAAATATGATTAGAAATGTGTTGAAAAAATCTTCTCTTCGTTAAACAGAAACTAGGGGAAAAAAAAAAAAAAAAAATATATATATATATATATATATATATATATATATATATATATATATATATATATATATATATATATATATGTGTATATATATATATATATATATATATATGTGTATATATATATATATATATATATATATATATATATATATATATATATATATATATATATATATATATATATATATATGTATATATATATATATATATATATATATATATATATATATATATATATATATATATATATATATATATATATATATATATATATATAAAGTGTTTTTTTTTCTTTGTTTTTTGACCCATATGCCACTGATCTTGTGTTTTTCCAGCACAAGCTTGTGTTTTGGACAACAGACTTGACAGATACTGATGTACAGCACTGTAAATGATATCAGAGTAGAGATTGGTTGTTCTGGAAACATTTGAAGAACATTAGAAAAGACAAAAATGTAACTAATAATATAAAGCAAACTTTCCTGGCAAACCAAAATGAAACCTAAAAAAACAGAATGTTCTGGGAACCAAAAGCTAACATTCCTTAATCGTCCTGGGGGGCAAGAATTGTTAGCAGGTTAGTAATTAATTTGGCAGTTTGATTTGACTCACTTGAGCAGCTCGACTGATGAATTTCAGATGGTGGTGCGGCAGTATAAATATGCTTTGTTAATCTTCTGATTTAATTGACCTTTGGTTTGAATAAAAAAGTTTGTTTTATGTGACAGGTAATATGAGCACTCTAAATCCTTCAGCGCCATTGACTGACAGGATTTGGCATTTCTTTTACAGCTGGGACAAGGAGACGTGAGCCTGGGGGAATATCAGCCATGTTGACACCATGGAGATTGTTCCTCTGCCAGATGGCACTGAACATATTCTATCACATTGCAAAAGGTAAACACCTCGCTCTCTGAAACCAGGATCTGCAACCCTGAGGCTCATTTTCACGAATCACTGCACTGCAATACAGAGCCCATAACATACGTGCCAGAAATGGTTATGAGGTTGAGGGAAATGATGACGAGTCTCTGAATGACTCTCTCCTGGTATTGAGAGTTTTGATTTTTTCAGCTTGTAGGAAAGAAACTTTACAAATGAGATTCATTCAGCATTTTTGTAGCTGTTTTGTTTTTGACAAATTAGATCATAGGGAGAGGAAAGGTATACTCTTGCATAACGTCAAGAAAAAAACAATTTTTGTATCTGAATTTACTTTCATAACATGGCAAATTTCAACAACAAAACAACAACAACAAAAAAAACAGAGTAGAACTTGAAAGTTGATTCTAGTATAAAATTACATTGGCCCCAATCAACACAAGGCACTCAGATTATGTTTGCATGAGGTCTTGTGACTTTGCATCTATTTTGTTTACAAGACTGTGAAAAATGGTGCCAAATAGCACTAAAAGTGCTTTTTTGGCTCATAATCATAGGGAACCATTTAAGTGCTACAAAGCACCTATATTTCAGAGATTGTGCTATTGTAGCACCTTAATCAGCTCAAAGAATAACTAAAGCTAAAACGTACACTGGTGCTATATAGCAGGGGTTCCCAAACTTTTCAGCCCCTGACCTCCAAAAAAACCATGTCAGTGACTCACGACCCCCAATATCCTCTGTGGTGGTTATAAATATATAAACTTTGCACACAACGGCGCACACATACCAATAGGCCCAATTCTATTCATCATTTAATTTTGGAGAACGCCTCTCGGAGACCATTCTCCATGTTTAGTTGTGGCCTTTCTTTTTAATTTATGTGAGTGCCGTAAAGATGTTAACCTTTTGCAAGTTTAACCTGATGCCATGAAATTAATGTGCTGAATCTGACACTATTGCTGTTTTTTCAATATAACATAATTACCCAAGGGGTTGCAAAAAAAGGCTGATGGCCTTTTTATTTTTATTTGCATGTTGTTTTTTTAATGTTTATTATTAACATGTTAACATTGTTACTATTTACTATTTTGTTCTCCAGTAGGTTATGGATAAAATATGGGAATCCTAATAGATTAATAAAATGAATTAGAATTTTGGAAATCGCCAAGCAAACCCCCTTGTTGTCTCACAACCACCCGAGGGGTCCCAACCCCCACTTTGGGAACCTCTGCTATATAGCACTGAAATTGGTTCCCCTATATGCCAAAGGACCACTAAGTTATGCTAACTACCACAAAGAACGTCTGAAGAACCAATCTGTGTGTGCAAGATTTAGATTAGAAAAGATTAGAAAAATAAGATTTATGAGATATTGACTTCAGAAAAGTCTGAACTGTGAAGTGTTTTTAATAATTACAAAATAAAATGTCAGAAATTTGAGGTGTTACAAAATTCAGAGGTCAAAAGAAATCATAAGGTAAAAAGTAATGTTAGAATTGTGAACTGCAAACTGAGTTTTTTATTAAATAAAATTAATTTCAAGGCATTAACTAAGAAATTCTTAAGACAAAATGTCTAAATTGTGAGGTGTTAACAGAATTCGGAGAAAATTGGAACAGCTCTCTGCTGCATACAGTATATGCACCTAATAATGATTGAAATGTCTGAATGATTTGTCTTTTTCTGAACCTACGCTTGGAACTTTATTTTCACTCTAAAAAATAATGGTTCTTCATTGTGATGGTTTTATGAAGAACCTTTATCATCCATAGAATCTTTTTATTCGAAAAAGGGCCTCTCTGGTGGAAAATGTTCTTCACACTAAAACACAACATTTAACTATAGTTAAAACTAGGGTATATTATACTGCAACGCACCACAGTTTACTGTAGTTAGAACTAAAGAAAACAGTGGGTGACACTTTAAAAAGAATTAGCATTAGTATCGCCGCCGCACTAAAGGAGTACAAACGTGTTTTTAGGTGTAACCGCAGTTTGCGACTATGCCGCCAGGGCGCACAAAGGGACGGGATGCGAACGAACAGAAATATATAGTAGCTGTAAATACTCTGCTACTTGTAAATAAAGATGAAATAATAAAATAAAGCATTATAATTACTTCATTAATCATTAAAAACTTGTTAACAAGCAAGTAAACTTAGGTGAAATAAGGATTCATTTTGGAAAGTAAAATTTAAGAAATAAAAGACAAATAAAATGAAAGTACAAACATATATACAAATAAGTAGGCACAAATAAATAAATAAATAAATAAATAAAGCAGTGTTTTAGCCTAAATATAGAGAGATGTACAGTGTTTGTTATTTTAAAGAGATAGGACTAAGACAGTCAATAAAAAAGCTTTTTCATTTACGTTTTCATTTACAGTTTTTATTTACATTTTCTTTGTTGATTATACTTTACTATCTCATTTTTTGTCTCAATTATTATTACATAAATAATAAAAAAATAATTAAATAGGCCTAAATATTTACTTATTTAAAGACATTACCAGCGAAACATGGAGAAACGGTCTGGCGCATGGTCTAAAGAGCTATTATGTTATACACTATACTGTATTTAGTACAGTTTATCAGTTCACTATAGTTAATACAACAGTATACTGTAGCATTCATTAACAAAGTGCTGTAAATACTATAATACAATAAACTTTACTATAGTATGGTTCAAAAACTCTATGATACTATAAATTACAATAGTATTTTTATAGGGATGGGTTTATGTCATGTAATTCTTCAGACAAAGGTTGAATTAAAGTAAATCTACATTGTACAGTATATTATGTCTGGGAAAATTTCCATTATATGATTAGTGCTTTTTCGACTGGAATAATTGTTTATCCTTGCACTCACCTACATTTACGGAAGTGTTGTTTTATGAATTAGCAATGCAGTCTATAATTTTATGGCTGATTTGTGTTGTTTTCATAGTCTAATCAGTGTCTCTTCTGCACAACAGCCAGTTTATGCCTTGGTGGTCAGGATATATTTGCCACGGTCAGAGAGAACAGTCCCACTGGAGAGTTCATAGCCAACCTCAGTATAAACGGAGACCCTGCAGGAGCCAGCAGCATCCGGCTCTGTCTCACAGGTGAAAATGCAGACTGGTTTTACCTTGAAGGCCGAACAATCCGACTCAACTCTTCGTTTTCAAGGACCTTGGATCGAGAGGTGATTAACACAAGTAGATGTTGGCATGCTGAGCGAAGAAAAATAACATAAGCTCTAGGACTTTGAAACAACCCAACAACACACACTAAATAAAAATGATATGATCAAGACATGACAACATGTGTTTTTATGTTAAGGTTATTAGCTTAATTATTTTTTATGTCATGCAAGAGTGATATTTGATTTTTATGTCAGTTTAATGTAATGCAATTAAACTTTAATAATAAACGTAATTAAAATAATTAGCTTAAACCTAATATTTTGGAGAAATTTAAATACAAATTTAAAAAAAAAAATTTTTTAATTACTATATTTATTTAATGTAGGCATTTTTGTAACATATGTCTTCACTATCGATGCATTCTTAAAATAATAATAACAAACAAACAAATAAATAAACCTTACTGAACCCAATCTTTGAATGGTCATGTAAATAATTGTGTGCATATGGACTAGTTTACTGTCTATACCCTGCAAAAAATTCTTTTCTTATTTATTTTTTTGTTTTTTTTTCTAGTTCAAATATCTAAAAATTCTTAAATCTAGAAGCATTTTCTAGACAAGCAAAGAATATTGTCGATACAGCGTTGATACAGTATGTGTTATTGCACTAACCTTTATGTGTGATCTGATTTTCTTTCCTTCTATTTACAGATTTTGGGGTCCGTCCTGATAGCTGCTTTGACATGTTATGAAAATGAAATTATAAGGGTGAGTTGGATTGCAAATATAACAATAGTTAGTGATGCTGTTGTGCAATTAAACCCGCAAAATTTCTTATTTCAGGGTCGATATCGAATCATGGTGGAGATACTGAATGAAAACGACAACATGCCACATTTCACTGAAGACACCATTCAACCACGATATATAAGTGAGGTAGATTAATTGTTGATTAATTACTCTAATCTGTTTTGTAATCAAACTGTTACTTTATATAATAACTATTTAATTCTACATATGAATTCTGGTTTTCTTCACTCAGCTGCTGTCTGTAAACTCGATGGTGTTCACAGTGAAAGCCAGAGATGGTGATGGAGACACCATCACTTACATGATCGACAAATCTACAGTGAGTGATGTGTTCAATGAGGATTCAGTGCTTCGTATTGGCATACTTTTTCTCCTTAAAGAAATAGATCACACAATTAAAGAAATTCTATTATTATTTACTCTCACTCCACTTGTTACACACCTCTTTGAGTTTATTTTTTCTGTTAAACACAAATTAAGATATTTTAAAGAATGTTGGAAATTGGTATCCATTGGCATCCATAGTATTTTTTTCCTACTATGAAAGTAAACGGTACTAGTGTCCAACTTTATTCAAAATATCTTAATTTGTGTTCAACAGAAGAAAAAATCTCATAAACATTTGGAACCACTGAGTAAATGCTTTGTAATTTAACCTTTTTTTGGGTGATCTATTCCTTTATGTAACAATCTGTCCAAAGTACAGATGAAAAATAATAAATGAATGTCATTACAGAGCCACCTTTTCCTTCCACAATTTAACTTAAACAGAACTGTGTGCCTCTCATTAAGACTGATGCCAGCTATTTTAGGATCGATCTGCCTAACAGCGGGATGGTGATCCTGGATAAACCGTTGGACTATGAGACTAAAACTCAGCTGCAGGTGGTCATCTATGCTGTGGTACGTGAAACATATCATTTACAGATAGATTTGTTTACGGTTAGACATTTAGATGCTTAAAATGAATCAGAATTGAAGACACAGTTCATCCAAAATGAAAATTTCTCACCATTTACTCTGGTTTCTTCTGTTGAACACAAAGAAGATATTTTGAAGAATGTAGGAAACTGTTGAAAACCATACAAAAAAATAGTATGGAATTCAATAAGTACTAGCTTCTAACATTCTTCAAAATAGCTTATTTTGTGTTCAAGAGAAGAAAGAAAGTGGTTTGAAACAAGTGGAGGATGAGTAAATAATGAATGAATTTTCATGTTTGGGGGAAAGGTGACGTGGTGGTGCAGTGGGTAGCACTGTCGCATCACAGGAAGAAGGTCGCTGGTTCGAGCCTCGACTGGGTCAGTTGGCATATCTGTGGGGAGTTTGCATGTTCTCCCTGTGTTTGTGTGTGTTTCCTCCGGGTGCTCCGGGTTTCCATGACATGTGGTATAGGTAATCTACTAAATTGGCCGTAGTGTATGAGTGTCTGTGTGTGTAAAAGAGTGTATGGGTGTTTCCAAGTGATGGGTTGCGGCTGGAAGAAACTGCATAAAACATGTTCTGGATAAGTTGGCGGTTCATTCCGTTGTGGCGACCGCTGATTAATAAAGGGACTAGGCCAAAAAGAAAATGAATGAATGAATGTTTGGATGAACTACACTATACCTTTAAAAAAATTATTTCTGCTGTTTCAATCAACAGGAAACAAGCACAAAAGAGAAGTACAGCACAACAGCCACCATCACTGTGAACGTCCTAGACGGTGATGACCAGTATCCACAGTTTCAACCATGTGCACCTGTTTATGAAGACGGAGATCATAATATTTGCACCAACCCTGTGTACAGTGTCAACATCACTGAGACGGATGAGGTGTGTTGTCATTTATGTGTACAGCTGAATCAGTCAGCACAATAATGCACAATAAATACATTTAACCACTGTGCAGTGCCATGCACTAAAATAAACTATTTATATTTACATTTAATCATTTGTCAATTATCATTTAACCAAACTTACTAATGATATTCAAAGCGAAAAGCTCTCCTTAGAAATTTGAATTTATTTTCACAGATACTGTTTTCCCTTATAGTTTTCTTGTGGAGAAAGTTTTATTTCTTTTAGTTTGTCTGGAATAAAAACTAAATCTGTTTTTTAAACTGCTGAATGCAACATTATTAGCCCCTTACGATTTTGTTTTCAATTGGCTAACAAACCACTGTTGTCCAATGCCTTGCCTAGTTAACCTATTTAACCTGATTAAGCCTTCAAATTGCATATTAAGCTGAATACTAGCATCTTGCAAAAAATTGTTTGTAAAATATGTATTGTCATCTTCACAAAGACAAAAAAAAATTATTAAAACAATTATATAAACAATATTTTTAAAAGAAGAAAAAAATCACAGGATATATATATATATATATATATATATATATATATATATATATATATATATATATATATATATATATATATATATATATATATATATATATATATATATATACTGTATATTATATAAAATATATAATTCAATTTATGGTTGGAAAAATATGCTCTTTATGATCCAGGATGCTGTGCTTTATTTTTCTCCGGGTCCCATTCTTGCTGAAGACGGAGACAAAAACATACTGACCCCTTTAGTCTACAGCATTCTGTCAGGTGAGTTTACTGTACAGCATATTTACTGCCTGTTTAACCCATATTACTGTAAATCATAGGTCTCAAACTCAATTCCTGGTGGGCCACAGCTCTGCACAAATTTGCTCCAACCCTGATCAAACACAGCTGATCCAACTAATAAATGTGTTCATGACTCTTTTGAACACCTCGATCATTTGAATCAGCTGATAGGGTTGGAGCAAATCTGTGCAGAGCTGTGACCCTCCAGAAATCGAGTTTGAGACCTATGCTGTAAATCATTATAACTAATCATTATGACTTTATAGGTGATGATAATGGCAGGTTTACAATCAACTCAAAAACAGGAGAGATCTCTCTGAGGCACCGTGTGGAAAACAGACTCCTCACCCCTTCGTTCAGGCTCCGAATAATGGTATAACAACAAAAAGTTATTGTTTTTGAACAACAAAGTCATAGCTAGTCTGCTGTTAACAAGTACACAATATAAAAGTCCTTCACCCACCATATTGAAAACCATAACCATAACTCATTGAGGAAAACACTAAAACGAAATTGCTTTGCAATGTGTGTACATTATGTGAACAAAGTATCATAATATTTGTCCTTTGCAAACTCCAACAGGCTGCGCAGGTTAATGACCCAAAGAAATATTCGGTGGCGACGGCACTGATACATGTGTTGTCAGAGAACAGATTTCCTCCATTGTTCAACAAGACCGTCTACAAAGGGTTCCTCATTGAGAGCTCCAGTCCTGCTACACTGGTCACTACCTATGGGAACCAAGTCTTACTGGTCCAGGCCATCGACAGAGACTTCAGAGATGTAGAGTGAATTTGCTTTATAGAAAACATTACATAAACATTTCACAATCTGTCATTTAGATAATTTTGTTGATATTTTACAGGGAATAAACCCCAAAATACGTTACACAATGCAGCCCTTGACGGGTAGCAGTAAACTGTATCACATTACCCAGGACGGAATTGTGATCGCTAAGACAGATCGACTCAGAGCATTTGACCGACACATCCTGGAGGTGACTATCATGATTTATACAAATCAGCAGACGTTTATAGGTTTAACAAGATTACATTTGATTATTATTTCTTTTCACACAGGTTATTGCAACAGATGAAGAGTCAGGCGAGGCAGCACATGCTTCTGTAGACATTGAAGTTTTACAGAGAGGACAACCAGGTAAACGCTGTGTGTTCATTCTGATGTTCCTTTGACATCAAGATCATGATTTAATAATAAAATATCTGGCAACACTGTACAGTACATGTGCACTAATATGCATCAATTCATGCATAACTAATATGTTTGCTACAAGGCAAACTTTTACTCAATACTGTGTTTTAGTTGAAAGTACATCCACATGCTGAAATAAAAGTCTTAGCAACTTCCTGTTCATGCAAATTATATGAAGAACTAAACCATTCATCAATGGTCAATGCATCAGCAACTACTAATGCCTAGTTCACACTACAGGATTTTAAGCCTGATTTGAGCCAGATTTGGAAGTTAACGAGCTCGCCGACAGATCGGGCTGTGATCGGGGAAAAATCTGCGGGTGCACGGCGCTCGGCAGTCTTTATGTGTGAACTACTGAACAACGCGTCAAAGAGGCTCGCTGAAGCGTCGCCGACACCTCGCAGACGAAAATCCAATATTTAGCATGCTAAATATTCCAGAGCAGTCGGCCGACTCGACCCCACGGTCAGATGTAGTGACGAGCTGCAGCCAATGAGAGAGCATAGCAGCATGAGCTGAATGGCTGTGTGTTCAGGAGCTGAACAGAAACGTCTGTAATTGGCTAGAATGGGCATCGATGCACTCGCTTCATTCTGTGTTAACACGGACACGAGAGTAGGCTATATTAACAGTGGAACTAGAATTCTGTAACTATTAGAATTACCATAATGGTCATTCTGACCTTTCTCACATCATATTTACATTCAAAACTTATATTGCGATATTAAATTAAGCTTTGAATGTCTGTCATCATATTTTATGACAGCATTACCCTAAAATATTACCTTTTTTGGTAATACAGCCTATAAATATGTAGTTAAGATACCAGAACATGCAAAGGTCTGAGCCTCGCTTTCATTTTCACTTTCTAACAGGAGCTATTTCGCGGCACAGAATATGCTGTTCTGAAAGATATATCTGAAGTAAATTTATGTTTTTGCTATCAGAAAGTTTTGTTTATTTTAGCTGGAAGTTGCTAGGCAAAAAATGCATGCATATTTAAAGTCACAGTCATTTTAACCAATATGGTAATTAAAGGTAGACAAAAAATAACAGTGTTAGAAAGACATACACAGATATTTAGAAACTGTCAGGGTGTTATAGATATGTTAGTTTTATTTCAAAGAGTTATAAAATTACAAAAATTAAAAACTCTCTGTGTATCTTTCCACTTGAACTTTGCAGATGAGTGATTGATCCGCTGATGCATCAGCTGATGATGATGTTTGTTTGCTCCCTTGAAAGTTTGAAACGCTGTCAGTGATGTAATCAGCACACAAGCAGCCAATAGTGTTCAGCTTTTTCTGACGACTCCTCCCTCAAAATTTCATTGGCTGTGGTTTGGTAGCTTGACTGAGCTGTTGGCGAACGAGTTGTTGTCAGATCATGTAGTGTGTGACCCCCCTCTTGTTGATCATTTACGTAGTGTCGCGTAGTGTGAACACCACAGAGATTAAAAGACACAAAATCAAGTCATGTAGTGTGAACTGCACAGCGATCTGCCGATGCTTAAAATCCTCTAGTGTGAACTAGGCATAAGAGTCATTGTGATTAATAGATGTTAATGTTAATATGTGAATGATTATTAGTTTATTGTCATTATTTTTTATTATTATGTAAAAGTTTAAATTGATATGTTAAAGGGGTAGTTTACAGAAAATGGCATATACTTTGTTAATTACTCACGTTCGGTGCTAGAAGATTATTAGTTGTGCATTAATGGTTGTTTATACATTTTAAATACAAACAAACAAACATTCATTCATTCATTTTCTTTTCAGCTTAGTCTCTTTATTAATCCAGGGTCGCCACAGCGGAATGAACCGCCAACTTATCCGGCACATGTTTTACGCAGCGGATGCCCTTCCAGCTGCAACCTATTTCTGGGAAAAAACAAACAAACAAACAATAAATAAATAAGTGAATAAATAAATAAATAGGTGTATAATAAAAAATAATATGAAAAGCATGTTATTTAATTATATTTCGGAATAAAGTAAATGGAGTAATATTGGTTCTGCTTGACATTAGCTGGGATTTACAAAAGTATTGTATGAGAAACGAGTGATTTAACACCATATTTTGAAAAAGAATCCCTTAATTCACATTTTAAGTCTTACTTGAGGTGGTTTATAACTTGTACAAATAAAAATTATTAATGCAAAATAATGAGAGATAAAAACTCTTGCCTATGCTATTGGTTGCTAGGTTCCCAATACTTTATTTAGCCTCTTTAACAATAGGAGGGAAACACACCTAATTTACATTTTTGTGATTTTTTTGCAGACTTTGAAAAGATTTACTTCATGTCAGAATGTAAACTCTGCTAGTAAAACTACTTTAATAAAAAATTAACAAACAAAAAACATTGGTTTAACATTGAATTGAGGTGCGATTTTGTAGTCTCTGATTTTCAGATGTGAAGGAAAATAATATTTTGCCATATGGCAACACTGTACCATAGAGGGTTAACCCCTACCGATGATAATTCAGACAGATCATTCATGTGGTTAATTAGATTAGCCATGTTTAATTTTTTAAAAGGCATGAATAAGGTGTTAAATTAGATTTAGCCTCATTGTATTCCCATTAACCTCTGTCCACCCCCAGTTCTTCCCTGTGCTACTTTTGGCAGTCATTTAATGACAACCTAAATGATAAATCACCTTTGAACTGACCACTAAAGATGAAGTATTTGTCAGTAATTGTAGCCTTTTCCCCTTTCTAAACTCTTGGACAGTTCCCAGAAGTCCATTTGGAGAGGAGCGACTGTTTGGAGATATGCATGCTGGGATGGCCGGTGGCATCGCTGCCGTTGTTTTCATAGTGGCTGTGATGGCACTGTTTCTTTTCCTCTGGCTGGCCAAGAGACGAAGAGAGAGGCGGGACCCAGTGGAAAGGGGTGCTGTAGCTCTTGGGAAGCACCCAAATGTGGTAAGATTCTCTATATCACATTAAATACTACATTTTACAGTACTTCATTACAAGGCAAATCAATCCACTTTGGTGGTCATATTGGCTACCTTTATTGTTAGCGATTTTACAATGGACACTTTTCCTATAATGTGGTGATCCTAACATTGTATTAGCATAATAAATCACCAGTGTTATATTTTATTTCTAAAAAAAAAGTTCATATTTATGACACTTAAGTCCAGGGTTCCCACTCTAAGCCAAATGTCAAATTCTCTTACTTTTACTGACTAAAAAGCTGAATTTCCATGACCTATCTACTTTCTTTTTTATATACAAGTAGCCCCATTGTCTCATACACTTCTATTCATTTTTAGCCATACAAAAATTTGTTCATGCTGCTTGATACAGTAAACTGTAAATTTATCATATTATTTTAGTTTATTGTCATAAGCACATGTAGTTTAACTATTTGTCACGGCTAGTCATTTACCCATAGGCAAGCGAATCAAACACAATCGTAGATAAAAGCTTACTTCAACATTACCAATTAAGGTGAATAAATTAAGGTGAATAATGAACAGAAAAACAGGCAGCTATTGTATTAAGCACAGAGCAGACACAAAACAATGTAGTAGTTTAACAGGTACAGCCTGGTGGAGTTAAATGATATCCCATTGACAAAAGTAATAAAATGGAACTGACAATAATAGATTATATAACAATAGGTAAAATATACAACAATACAATAATAAAGAAAAATCACATTTTAATAAATCGAAAGTAGAATTAAAAATTACAAACAAAAAAATTATATTCTATGAATTAAGTTTTGTAAATATAAAATTACCTCACTTTCAATGTCTGGAATAGATCTTTTAAAATTCGATGATATTCCAGAAATTTGATGACCTGTCGTAACCCTGTAAGCATATTGTGTTGGAATTTTGGTAAATCGGCAAAATGCTGCTGCATGGGTTTTTCCAAGGGTCTGTTCACACTTGACAGGTTTAGTATGATTAAAGCAATCTCTGATGTGATTGCTCTGTTGATGTGGGTTATCTGAATAAGTGTGAACGCAGCCATCTAAAACATAGTACGCACCGTACAAGCTGACCAAGACCACTGAAAAAAAAGTTTTTGGTGGCTTCCAGGTGATACAAATGCAACGGAAAAATAATATATATAGGATATTAAACTAATAAAAAATATAAAATGACAGAATGCTCAAGCATGCACTCATTCTTTTTGTCATAGTTTCCCATTAGAGTTCAAATTACACATTTTATATGCACTACCAGATTTTAAATAATAAATATACCATAATATAATCACATATGCGCTCATGCAACAAGCAAATTCAGCATCATCAAACAGCATTTCTTTTAATTTATTCTTTGTTAAGCTCTTTAACAAAATCTGAGAATGACAGTGTGAACATTGAACAAATCTGACTGCACTTACTTGTTTTACTAATTGCCGTTTTTACAGTGCAGCAAAAGATCAGCCCCTACATTAACCAATACAACAATTGACTTTTTGCCTGAATGCTGCACTGTGATTTCTCACATTTATCTGTTAGCACCAAAGGAACTGAGAGTAACACCAGCTGTGAGCTTGCATTTTGTCACATCTGAGCATATTCTGCACTGCCAGAACGCTCATTAAAAATAAACTAAAAATAGCTGGAGAAATATAGAACATGCGCTATACTGTATGTACATGTGCAGTAAATATTACACAATCTTAAGAATAAGGCTTGCAGTAGTAGACAGACTTTCAAAAAAGACATTTAATCAGAGCAGGCTCTGTACTTTGTTATTTATAGGTGTTTTCAGTTTATTTTTGGTTATGAATTGCATCATAGGACCTTTATCTCTTCTCTGTTGACTTTTGATGTTGAAAATTCAATGATTCAAAGGATTCTTATTGACATTTTAATATGTATTGTTTCAGAACATATACAGTTGAAGTCCGAATTATTAGCCCCCCTCAATTATTAGCCCCCCTGTTTATTTTTTTCCCAATTTCTGTTTAGCGGAGAGAAGATTTTTTCAACACATTTCTAAACATAATAGTTTTAATAACTCATCTCTAATACTTGACTTATTTTATCTTTGCCATGATGACAGTAAATAATATTTTACTAGATATTTTTCAAGACACTTCTATACAGCTTAAAGTGACATTTTAAGGCTTAACTATGTTAATTAGGTTAATTAATTAGTTTAATTAATTAGTTAATTAGCTTAATTTTTTATTAATTAGTTTAATTATTAGTTAATTAGCTTAAAGGGGCTAATAATTTTGTCCTTAAAATTATGTTTAAAAAATTAAAAACTGCTTTTATTCTAGCCGAAATAAAACAAATAAGACTTTCTCCAGAAGACAAAATGTTATCAGGCATACTGTGAAAATTTTCTTGCTCTGTTAAACATTGCTGTTAAAATAATTTTAAAATAATTCAAAGGGAGGCTAATAATTCTGACTTCAACTGCATATATATATATATATATATATATATATATATATATATATATATATATATATATATATATATAGAGAGAGAGAGAGAGAGAGAGAGAGAGAGAGAGAGAGAGAGAGAGAGAGAGAGAGAGAGACAATAGAAAAAGTACTAACAGTTTATTACCAGGTTTTTGTACTGCAATCTGCAATATATCGCTTCAAATGATAAAATATGTCAATGTCAATGAAATCACCTTTTCACATTTTTCCTCATCAAATGGAGGAAAGGAGGACCTTGGAGGAAAGAGCAAGGTCCCATAGTGCAATTAAAAAGCATAAATAAAAAAATCAATCACAAAAATATGGAAAACTGTTAATTTTTGAATATTATAAGACATTGTGCATATTAAATAATCTTCATTTCAAACTACATTGCAGATCAAATTAGAGAACAATTTATAAACACTATTTTCAGAAATAACATACATTTTTCAAATAATTGTTCTTGTTCAAAATTTGTAGGACTTTTATCTTTTTCTTAATTGTGTGTTTCAGAACATAACCCAAGACGTATGCTTAATGATATAATTATGAAATTGTAGGTTGTCTAATTTTGCTTTCCGCTATATACATTATCACCAAACAGCCAATGGAAAAATTGTGTTTGATTGCAAGCACCCTCAACAAAAATAGACCTTTAACACCATATAAACAATATAAAGCCTCATTGTCACAGTCAAACAGCTCGTGCCCTTGTCATCTTCCCCTCACATTGCTCTTTAATTCCTCTTATGTAGAGCTTAAGATGGTTTCAGCAGGTAAGTACCTGACATTAAGTAGCTAGACGTGTTCTTCAGTGTCATTGTCCCTCGTGAAGGTGAGATGTGTTTTCTGAGAAGCTGAAAGCCGTATACTCCTGATAGGCTGGTTTAAATGGGATTGTTTGATGTTCTATTTCTTTATAAATGTGGTGCACCATTTAAGCCGGTCAGTATACGAAGCGCAGCCCCTTTTGTGTGATTATTTAGTGTGTTTTACTGTGTATTCTGTTTGGTGTCAAATAGATATTGTGTATCTATGTGTACGTGTTTGTATTACATTTTCAAGTTTAATAAACACTGTCAAATATGTTGTAGTAATTAATGTTTATCAAGACTGATTCGGATTCTTGAGAGATGAGACAAAGCATTCCCCACACTTTTATTTATTATGTTTTCATTAAGATTTCTGAATATGAATTCGACATCCATACATTATACAGATCTTTTTAGCATAAATTATTTATGCATATTTGCAGTCATACAGAAATGATAGTGTGAAAGTGTCTGTAGTAGTACAGTATATGAATAAACTGAATGTGTTTTAAATAAACAGGTTTATATTTTTATAATTAATTATTCCAATGTGTTTAAATCTTACACATTTTAACTAACCATGATTCACGACTAGCCATTTTTGAATATTTAAATTATATTATATTATATTATATTATATTATATTATATTATATTATATTATATTATATTATATTATATTATATTATATTATATTATATTATATTATATTATATTATATTATATTATATTAGATAAAAATGGGTCAGAAATTAGATAGATGTATTTAACTGCACATAAAAAATACAATTATTAATGAATATATATATATATATATATATATATATATATATATATATATATATATATATATATATATATATATATATATATATATATATATATATATATATATATATATATATATATATATATAGTTAAAGTCAGAATTATTCGCCCCCCTGAATTATTAGCCCCCCTGTTTACCCCTCATTTTCTGTGTAACAGATTTTTTTTTCACACATTTCTAAACATAATAGTTTTAATAACCAATTTAACTGATTTCTTTTATCTTTGCCATGATGACAGTAAATAATATTTTACTAGATATTTTTCAAGACAATTCTATACATCTTAAAGTGACATTTAAAGACTTAAATACACTGTAAAACCCAAGTCAACTTTATAAAATGAAATGAGTGAAGTTAACCTCTAGTTTAGTTCTACTTATTTGAAGATGGTTTTGAACTCAGTGTTGAAGGTAATGAGTTAATTAAATACCTCAATATTATGAATAAATAAATGGAGTAAGCTCACAGTACTTATATAGTTTATTTATTTTTTTTTTTAACTCAAATGGTTTGTAGCAATCAGTTTCCTCAAACGGTTTGAGTTGCCTTAACTTATTGGGTTTTACAGTACTCAGTTGGTTTGAGTTCTCTTCATTTATTGGGTTTTACTGTGCTCAAATTGCTTTGTTTACTCAATTGGATTAAGTTAAGTTCACAGTACTCATTAGGATTAGTTTTTTAACTTAAATGGTGTTGCAATCTGTTTCCTTAAATGGTTTGAGTTAACTTTGCAGGTAAGGGTAATTAGGCAAATTATTGTATAATGATGGTTTGTTCTGTAGACAATAAAAAAAAGCTTAAAGGAGCTAATAATTTTGACTATAAAATGTTTTTTAAAAATTAAAAACTGCTTTTATTCTGGCCAAAATAAAACAAATAAGACTTTCCCCAGAAGCAAAAATGTTATCAGACATACTGTGAAAATGTATATATATATATATATATATATATATATATATATATATATATATATATATATATATATATATATATATATATATATATATATATATATATATATATATATATATATATACATATATATATAGTGCTTATAACCCCTCACCTTCAAGCCAAATCTGGAGCTTAAATCTAGAACAAAATAACTTACGATAACGGTCCAAAAACTAGTACACCCAAATTTATATGTTGTAGAAAAATATTAAATACTAATTTTAAAAAAGGAAAAATCAAGAGAAGCAAAAAAAAATGTAAAAATTAAGTAAAAATTTTGTAGTTTGTAATAGTTTTTTTGTTATATTTTGCTCAAATTTAATTGTATTATCTTTCCATTTCTAAATATGTTTGGTGACTAAAATATTATTTTAATAAATATATCTGTTTAATAAACCTGTTTAGTTTAAATGCACCAAAATACATGCCTACATTCACTGAGAAAGGGATACAAATACTAATTTTCAAAATGGGGTGCACTCAATTATGCTGAGCACTGTATATATGACTAGCATATATTATATACATAGTTCTAGTCATTGTTTAACACAGTATTTTGAACCTCTATACCAGTCATTTCAAAGTCATTTCACATTATTCTTTTTAATTGACATTTTGCAAACATACATATTGTGACAAAACAGAAGAAGCAAGGCCAAAGATATAGGATGATCCCCAAAACAATTTCCCTGTACACAAAATAAAAGTTTTGTCCCTTGTCTCAAGATTTAATGACACTGTATAATCAGCTCTGGACCTCAGCAGTGGAATTGACCTGTCAGTATTTCAAGATTGTTCAAGAAGACCCTAAATGCCCTTTCTCCGTGGTCAACAGGTCAATTCAGGATGTCCCATATCGCTCATAGAGGACGCCTCCTACCACAACCCTGCATACGTTGACCATGAAAGCTCCAGTGATTTGTACACCATAAAAGAAGACATACTACATCCACCAAACATGACATATGAACATGACGACCTAATGCAAGACATGCTGCCCATTCTGGTGCTTCCAGAAATGACCACTGTAAACATCTCATCTTCAGCTGTGAGCAATGGAAAAGGTTTTTCAAAATCAGTCTCATTTAAAGAGGAGGAAAAAACGGTGGCCAAAAATGATGAAGGACAAATTGTGGTTGTGTGTAATCAAATGGAGACCAGAACAGATGTTTTGATGTCTGTTACACAGCAGGAAACTTCTGAGAATTCTGCAGGAAAGGAGGATATGTGTATGTGTCCAAATACATCTGTGAGGCCCAGAGAGGAATATATAGTCGCTCATGCTGCTGAGGATTATGATAACGATGATGACAATAATCCATATAAGAACATGGCCTCTGTTATTTACAGCAGTGAGGATGAAGATATGGCAGACGATGAGCCAAATAATTTAAGGCGCTATTATAAGCATGGGCAAAACCAGATTTCTGTGGAGCGCATGAAGGGCGCTGGATTGCAAATGGAGGATTCGGATGAATCACAAGCATGATTGATTCTTTGAGCTCCACGGATGACTCTTTCAAATCACTTGCTTTTATGAAAAAAGCCAAATCCTTAAACGTATGGACATTGTTGCAAAGGGAAAATAGCAATAAACAAGCTCATTAATAAAAGATGAACATGTTTTATGTGCATTTTCAAAGTATTGTTGGTCAAAATGTAATTGTTTTAAAGTGACTTGGAATCTGGCATGACTTTTTTTATTTTTATGAATTTGCCATTTGCTTGAGCTCCATGTTTTCAATATTTGGTTTATCATGTATGTTTTCATCATGCTGGACTGGTAAATATAATGTGCACATCAGCCTTAATTAGGAAGCTTAGAACTTTTGATGACTACTGTATGATAGTATAATATGTTTTTGATCATCACATCTGATGACTTTTTTTTTAACTGAAAATATATACTTTTTATGCACTTTATGTCTCCATAAAAACTACTAAATGAATTTCAACAGTGTTGCTGTCTGTATGCAAAACCGTTCAACAATGCAAAGAAAATCTTTCCATTTTTGGTACACTGTGGTTGTGTAAACATACCCTTACTGACTGGTATTGCAGATAATCTGTGAAGCTAAATGTACGAAAAGTGTGTATTGTCAATAGATATTTTTGAGACTTTATAACATTTTCTGATTACTTATGTCTGTCTTTTGTTTGAAAAAAATCTAATCCAAAAAGTTAAAATGATTTGTAAATTTCCATTTAAAATTTAATAATAAATACCAATTGGTGGAAAATAGAATATTTAATTGTAAAACTGATGCATTGACTAAATCTTGTGAAATAATCTGTTTTGTTTTTTGTTTATGTTGGAAATATGATAAATGAGTGATTTGATGATATTCAGGTATGACTTTTGGAGATCCCATAAAAGGTAAATACAATATTGTATATACAATATTGTTGCATATACTGTACAATATTCCAGAGTATTTTATGTTTCGAAAAGTCAACAAACTACAGTCTCTTTTGAGGAAAACGGTGTAATAATTGTTGTCAAAACAATCATATAACAGTTATGTAAACCGTTCATGTGTCATTTCTCTGTTTGTCTGCAGGAGGCATCAGCACCCATCTCTCCTCGCCAGGTGTCGTAGGACTATTGTCGAAAAGTGTTTTTTTTTCCAGAAACACCTGTACCATACAGGAACAAGAGACGAACAATCACTTTTCCTACACAAATCTTTGAAGACATTTTGTGTTATTCTGGAAGTTTGTTTTGTGGAAGAACAGTGGCTATACAGTTCCATCACTGTGGCAGCTCATGTTGTCCTGCCTCAGAAAAAATCTTTGGAAGAGTTTTTATTTTTTATTTTTGGAGAACTTTAAACTCAAATTGGATTAATTTTTTATATAAATGACACCCAGAAAAAATGCAAGTCTTTTAATGTCAAAACCTTGACGTCCATTTGACATCTACACATTGATTCCCCTTTGACCATGAAAATAACAACAGCGAAAAAAGTATAATATAAAAAAAGTTATTTATCTGAAAGCTTAAATTCAAAATTATAAGTTTACACTGGATTTTATATTTATACAATGCATGTAAACTACCTTGATGTCAAAATGACACCAAATTGACAGCTAACACTGACATCAAAAACACTTCAAAATTCGATTACAAGTCCAGTGTCAGTTTGATGTCGTTTTGACATCAAGGTAGTCAATTAACATCAAATGGATCTGCATTTTTTATATGTTTTTGACGTATTTTTTGATGTCATTTTGACATGAAGGTGCCTGCGGGGCATGTTGGTTTTTAAAATCATGTCCATCAAAACCACTATAAAAAAATACAATGCAAAAGATTTTTTAAATATTTTTGAAAGAAGCCTGAGCAAGACTACATTTTTAAAATCAAAAACAAGGTGCAAATAATAATATTACATTTTGAAATAACAATTTTTTTCCTTTGACATATTTTAAAAAGTCTTTTATTTCTATGATGACAAAGCTGAATTACAGTATCAGCCGTCCTTACAGTCTTCACGTGTAATCATTCAGAAATCATTATAATATACTGATTTGGTGCTAAAAAAAAATATTTCTTATCACATATCAACGTTAAACGAACAGCTGTGCTACCTTAATATGTTTGTGAAACTTTTTTTTCAGGATTCTTTGATAGATATAAAGTTCAGAAGAACAATTATTTAAAATATTTTGCAACATTAAGTGTTTTATTGTTATTCTTGATCTGTTCAATGTGTCTGTTTTAATCTAAAAAGAAATCCAGCACACTCTTTATTTAGTGGCTAATATTTGAGAACCAAAATACTCATTGCTAGTTATTAAGATTCTCTGTAAAACAACAACGCAAACAAACTATTTTAAAGAAAATCTCACAACTTGTAGAATTACTCAAAAAACAAGGAAACATCTGCCATCATTTACTCGGCCTCATGTTTTTCTGATCTCAATTTGTATAGTTCTTACTTCTCTCCGGGGACTTGGGTAGCTCACTCCATATTTTTAGAAACCATAGTAGCAATCACATATTTATAACTGGGCTTTTTGCTGTCTTATAAAGTGTAAACACAAGATGGCGCCGTTAGATCATTATCCTTCTGTTGCAACACACCCGTAACGTCACTTTAGTGTAATTTCATCAAGTAGGCCGCAATCCCCAGATAGTGAAGTTGATGAAGAAAATAAAGATGTGGAGTACAGGGCAGATAAATGTTGTATTTTCCAAAAGATTGTTTGTCGTAATGAGTTTGTACTTGGGCGTCACGGTGGCACAGTGGGAACATGATTACCTCACAGCAAGAAGATCGCTGGTTCTAGCCTCGGCTGACTCAGTTGACATTTTTGTATGGAGTTTGCATGTTCTCCCCGTGTTGGCATGGGTTTCCTCCGGGTGCTCCGGTTTCCCCCACAAGTCCAAAGACATGTGGTATAGGCGAATTGGGTAAGCTAAATTGTCCGTATATGTGTGTAAATGAGTGTGTATGGATGTTTCCCAGTGATGGGTTGTAGCTGGAAGGGCATCCGCTGCGTAAAACACATTGTTGGCGGTTCAGTCTGCTGTGGCGACCCCAGATTAATGAAGGGACTAATAGCCGAAAATAAAATAAATGAACGAATGAATGAGTTTGTACTTGTTTAACAACACTTGAGTACTGTAAATTATTTTCTGTGCTGTTAGTACATAATTAAAGGAGTTTAAGAGCATAAAGGTCAGAGGATAGAGGAATTAACTAAATTAAAATAAAATTTTATATAAATATATTAGGTAAATTATAATGTGCTTTACTGCACGTTATTCGCTTGAAAGTGTGCCAGACATATTTTTTAAGGCATTTGATTGGACAAACATCTGGAAAAGTACAAATATATTCATGAAATACAGGCATACATAAACAGACTTTTTTTTTTTTTTACAAAAATAATTTAAGTAATTTAAGTAGGTGGCAACGCAGTGGCGCAGTAGGTAGTGCTGTTGCCTCACAGCAAGAACGTCGCTGGGTCGCAGGTTCGAACCTCGGCTGGGCTGGGTCAGTTGGCGTTTCTGTGTGGAGTTTGCATGTTCTCCCTGCGTTCGCGTGGGTTTCCTCCGGGTGCTCCGGTTTCCCCCACAGTCCAAAGACATGCAGTACAGGTGAATTGGGTAAGCTAAATTGTCCATAGTGTATGAGTGTGAATGTGTGTGTGGAAGTTCCCAGAGATGTGTTGCGGCTGGAAGGGCATCCGCTGCGTAAAATCGTGCTGGATAAGTTGGCGGATCATTCCGCTGTGGCGACCCCGCAAGGGACAAAGCCGACAAGAAAATGAATGAATGAATGAATTTAAGTAGGTGACATAGTCATATCATATAGGGTAAAAATTATTAGTTAGTAAACATGTTGACTTAAATTTATTAAGTGCATAATTCTAAAATATTAAGTCAGCTTAATCGTTTCAAGTTACAACTGGTTTACTCATTTTTGACAGCAAGTGTGATAAAAAATTTACTACTTTTTTCCTCAGAATTGTGAGTTTATATTTTCGTAAGTTCACAGTCTTGTGAAAAAAGTGCAAGATATAACCTTAAAGTTGTGAGTTAATTGAAATTGTAATATACAAAGTGACAATTATGTGGAGCACAATCAAAAGTGTGAGGTGTAAACTCACAATATTGAGAATGAATTGTAAAAAAAGTCTTCTTTGCCTTTTATTTTTGTGGCAGGAACAAACTTCCAACGATAGATGGATACAAGCAGAAGACACATATTAAGCCTTCAGATGTCCATTATTGATATTTAAATGTCTCCAAAAAATTCTAATAAACTTTTGGACAAATAATAAATGTGTAAAATTTTACTTAATGTTGAAGTAGTTGTCAAACAAACATTTTAACAGTGTGTATGTCCATGAATTATACACGTTGACCACTAGAGGGAGCCATCACATTTAAAAAAAAAATCCTATTTATTAGCATTGTATTTGAAATGCATAAGTTCATAAGTGCACTCTTTAGTGTTAAATTAGTGTAAAATATAATTAATCCTATGAGATGCTTGAGTTTTTTTTTTGTGTGGATGTGTTTTGTTGCATGTTGTATAATTTCCTCTGGGTTGCATGCTTAATTTGTTCTGCTCAGCTGACCATGAACGCTTGCCATGATAAAATCATTTAATAACATATACGCTCTTTGTTCACACACTTTCCATGAGGTACTTGCTGTAGGAAAATTAATTACCCTTAATATACCCACTTTAAGCAAATTTAAACAGGGCTAAATATGCTAAATATAGAAATATATATAAAATGTATATGTATAAATAATAAGTGAATGTATGTATGTGATGTGCAGGAAAGCGTGAAACTGTAGAGTTTTTGCTTGAGTAATTTTGCATGTCTCTTAATTCTCTCATGCACATGGACATTGACAGACTGGAGAGAAATGCTGCTTAATGTGAAGGAGGACAGAACAGGCTGTGAATCACACACACACACACATGCACGCACACACATACACACACATGGACAGGCTGCCATGGTTTAATCAGCTAATAGTGGTGAGTGGGAATGTATCATGCTTGTGGTGCTGAATTAATTTCAACATTTTCACAGCTGAGATCTTTTGGTCATTTTCAGTGAAGCAGATCGCTCTTGGTTGTAGAAACCCTCATGACTCAATATTTAAATGCAGTAACAGCCATGTTAACGATACATCAGATGAAAACAGCTCAATTTAAAGAAATGAAAACTGGCTGTGAAGGAGATTCTAGAACAGAGCTGCACGATATTGGAAAAATTCAACATTGTGATATTTTGTTATTCTGCGATATATATTGCTGTATGAATACAATTTCAACAGATGACTTAATTCTATTTGGAAAGAATTTTATTTTAGTTGATTGATTGGGATGATTCTGTAGGTGCATCTGCATAAAACCTAATAAACAATCTCTACAAGCATAGAAAAATACAATAAAGGAAAAAATACAAATGAAATAAACCGTTTGTATTGTTTTCTGCAGAGTCTAACAGTATTCAGGTACAGTAATTGAATAATAAAATGTAAAATAATACTGCACAGTCTTCGTTGTATAAATAATTTGATAAAATGAATCTTTATGGTTACAACTGGTTTAAGTTTTTATGCCTGAATGCTTTTAAAGTCCTCATATACAGTCACAGGCCTCAAAAATATATGCAAGTGATGAATTATAATACAGAATCAACATTGCATATCCAGCGATGTGACTATCAGTGGTGGAAAGAGTAGTGAAAAATTAGCCCTTTTAAAAGTACTCAAGAGTAGTGAGTATTACTCTGATGCGTTTACATGCAATTTGCGTGTGTAAACATAACATTCTGTAGTGCATTTAGTGATTGTTTAAGTCCATTTGGCAATTTCACTTTTAATACATCCCAAACGTTAGATTTATTTATAAAGTGCCCAGGTCTTGAGGTTCACTGTGATTTACTTTTCTATGTACGATTTAATTTGGACAGTAATCACAGGACAGATTTTTTACTCAGCAAATCCCCATAGACAAGAAAAATAGAGTAGTGACTGTATGCTGAAGGAAAGTAGTGGAGTAAAAGTACCAATACTGCACTACAAATGTACCCAAGTACACATTTTTAAAACTACTTAGTAAATTACAATTCCTGAGAAAAATGCTTAATTTCGGTAATTTGAGTATTTGTAATTTGTTACTTTACAGAACTGGTGACTATTGATCACATTGCAATATCAATGCTGAAATGATATATTGTGCAGCCCTATTCTAGAAGGTTTAATACAAGAGATGTGTATCTTGGAAATTATTAATCAAAGAACTGTTAGATCTTTTTTACAAATCTGTTGGATTTGTTCAATTTGTTTAGTTAGATATAACCTGCACAAGCAAACAAAACGACATCAAATTGACATGAAACATGATGTCAAAAAATACATCAAAATGCAAATGGATTTGACATTTGACATCCACACATTGATGACCTTTTGAGCACCAAAATACCAACAACAAAAGTATTATCATAATATAAGCAAAGTTTTGCATGTAAACTATCATGATGCCAAAATCAAATTGACATATAACTTCTTTTAACATCTAAATCTTTTTTATGGTACTGTAGATGTCAATTTTATGATGTTGTGTCATCAAGGTAGTCAGTTGACATCAATTTGGTTTGCATTTTTGACATGAAGTTGGTTTTTGGATGTTTTATGTTTAATAAGTTTAATGTTACCATGCAAAGTATGTATTGTGGAACCTGCTGAATAAAAAAACAGTGTGTGCTGGTTAGGTAATTTTCTGACATGGCTGCTGGTTTAAGCTGGTTCTTGTTGGTTCTTTTGCTGGTCATGTGAAATCATGACCAGCAAGAACCAGCAAAAAAATAAATGAAAAAATCCATAAACCAGCAGCCATGTGTTAACCTAACCTGCATATGTTATTGTTTTTTTCAGTGATACTTTTAACATTAAGGTTAATTTAAGGTTTTAGCATTGATTCTTCTGCAGTGCCTACTGAAAACCAGCTGAAGTTCATTGGTGTTTGTATAACTCAACCTTTCTGAGCTGGTCTCCAGGCCTATAGCCAAAGTGGTGTTTAGCTGGTTTTTGAGAGACCCACAAACAGCAAGCCTAAAGGACAGTTCACCCAAAACTGATATTATTGTAATCATTTATTCACCTTGTACTTGTTTTTCGGATGATACGTTAAACTGAGGTCCTGACTCTCTGTGGTCATTAAAAATCCCATGGCACTTCTCGTAAAGAGTAGGGGTGTAACCCCGGTGTCCTGGCCAAAGTCCCTCAATCGGCCCTTATCCATCATGGCCTCCTAATCATCCCCATCCACCGAATTGGCTCTATCACTGTCTCTTCACTCCACCAATAGCTGGTGTGTGGTGAGCGCACTGGCGCCGTTGTCCTGTGGCTGCCGTCGCATCATCCAAGTGGATGCTACACACTGGTGGTGGTGTGGAGAGACCCCCCCTCATGATTGTGAAGCGCTTTGGGTGTATGGCCATACACAATAAATGCGCTATATAAATACACATTACATTCTATTACATTACATTACATTGTTTCAAACCTGTTTGAGTTTCTTTCATCTGTTGAACACTAAAAATATGTACTGAGGAAAGCTGGAAATCTGTAACCATTGACTTCCATGGTGTTTGTTTTTCCTAATATGGAAGTCAGTGGTTACAGGTGTTCACCTTTCTCTAAAATAACTTCTTTAGTTTATAACAGAAGAAAGTCTTAAAGGTTCAGAACCACCCTTGAGAGAGAGTAAATGGTGAGTAAATGAAATTATTTTGGGTGAACTTTAAGCTTTAAGGTTTTACTGAAGCATATGAAGCAAAATGGAACATCTTGTTCAAATAATATCCTTGTACTGAACCCTTTGTGGAAAGAAGAGTTTAATTTTAAGTTCACAACCCAAGTTTGATCTCACTTGATCTCATGTAAACTAGCTGTAAAACTTGACACTTCATTTGGTCCACTGTTCCCCTGTGGAGTCTCACAGGTACAGCTACAGGTGCAGAGGTTTCCTCCAGACAGACAGGTAATAGTTGGCGCTGTGAGTCTTTCGGGTCCAGAACTGCCATGGTGATCCTGCACTGTGACAGATGTGTTTGAGGACCTCAGCGGGACATCAGACTGCCAGGCGGCCATGATGGATCACACCTCCCCCTCCACCTGCTGCGGCCCAGCGAGATCCTCATGTTTATATGCTGCGTCTGCAGCTGGAGCACGACGCCATCTGTCACCATCAAAGTCTTCCATGATGAAGAATGATGTTTTAGAGCATTTCATCCAAAGCCTTATTAAGTGTCCCTTCAACTCAGATTCTAAAAAGTTAGCAACTCCTAGATTAAATATGCTATTGCCCAAAGCACTTTAAATCTTCTGGGAATGATAGTTTATGTATGAGTGTTGTTTTAGTATGTCTATGACACATACCCAAGAGAGCCAGAGGGAAATCGCTGCTTATGCAAGACAGTGATTCAGTCCCAAACAAATCTCGTTTTATTCCATGTTATATTCATCCATTTTGAAGCAGAAAATTGACTTCTGCTGTATAGCCACAATTGTTTCAGCGTGTAATCCAACAAGGCTCGGTTGACAAGTCCCTTGTCTTTTGGGACATTGATCTCGCAATGAGACGCAAAGATCTTTATAGTGTAAGATCTATGATCCTGAGCCTCTTCTGCTGGTGTCTGGCAGATGAGGGACATCTGCTGCTGAGAGCTGTGAGATGCAGACATCTGTCTACAATAAAGACCCAAAGCAGTTTGATGGTGTGTGTCCTGCCTGGAGGAGCGGAACTCTGTCTGTATTTTATAAATGTCATCAAATGTCAAAGTGCTTGTTTTACTTGGGCAAGTTACTTGCGTTTTTCTGCTATATATTAGGCATTAAACTTTGTTTACATGTGAACAGTACTGTTTTAGAGCCGTTACTCCAGGACACAAGGGGGCAACAGAGATTGCTCAAATGATCGTTCTACTTGAATGGCTGAATGTTGCCCTGCCATGAAGACTGATGACTTGACAGAGAAAACCGAAACTAGAAGAAACTAAAACTGGACATGTTTAAGTGCAACAGGTAGGCCTGTATTCTTTTCATTATAAAGTGTATTGTGAAAACGTTTTGAATCTGACAACACAATGTTATTTAGACTTTTGGTTCAATGATATGTAAAATAGTTGTTTTCATTCCTTCCTTCCTTCCTTCCTTCCTTCCTTCCTTCCTTCCTTCCTTCCTTCCTTCCTTCATTCATTCATTCATTTATTCATTCATTCATTCATTGTTAAGAACTTTTTTTTATTTGTAAGAACATTTAAATATTTATATTTAACTTTATTTTTGGGTTTAAACTACATTATTTTGGTTTTAGCAATTCCATTGCTTCAGCTTAAACTAAAACGTTGATAAAGCATTTCTGTTATCAGTTAGGTTTAGGTTTTAGTTTTTTGACTAATGCTTGTGTAGTGAACTAAACACTAAACTGAGAACAGAGGCTAAATGAGCCTTAAGACAACTAGAAAAAAAGTCACTGACGAAAGCATTAAAATACTTCAAAATGATAAAGCACTAAGTTTGCCATAAATATAGATCCATTTTGGCATCATGTTTTTTGTCATACCTTTTGATGGTATATGGCATAGGTTTTTTCAGGGACTGGTGCTAAAGACAAGTTTTGTAATAAATATTACAACAAAACATTCATAAAATACAGCATTGTAGTATGACAAATTGTAAATAGAACCATAAGTATTATCTTTTTATTTTGATAAGTTTATGAATCCAACAACACATTTTTTTTTACTTTGTCTTTTAAAGGCTATTGTACTTTTATAAAGTATTTGTGTGCGTGTCTTTCATGCCTCAAATGGCAGATATACAGTACACTCACCGGCCACTTTGTTAGATACACCTTACTAATACCGGGTTGGACCTCCTTTTGCCTTCAGAGCTGCCTTAATCCTTCGTGACATAGATTCAACAAGGTCCCGGAGATATTCCTCAGACATTTTGGTCAATATTGACATGATAGCATCATTTGTCGGCTGCACATCCATGATGCGAATATCCCATTCCACCACATCCCAATGGTGCTTTATTGGGTTGAGTTCTGGGGACTGTGGAGGCCATTTGAGTACAGTGAACTCATTGTCATGTTTAAGAAACCAGTCTGAGATGATTCCCACTTTATGACATGGTGCATTATCCTGCTGGAAGTAGCAGATGGGTACACTGTGGTCATGAAGGGATGGACATGGTCAGCAACAATACTCAGGTGGGCTGTGGCGTTGACACAATGCACAATTGGCACTAAAGGGCCCAAAGTGTGCCAAGAAAATATGCCCCACACCATTAAACCTCCACCACCAGCCGGCATCAGGATGGATCCATGCATTCATGTTGTTGATGCAAAATTCTGAGACTCATGAGACCAGGCAACATTTTTTCAATCTTCTATTGTCCAATATTGGTGAGCCTGTGGCAATTGTAGCCTCAGTTTCCTGTTTTTAGCTGACAGGAGTGGCACCTGGTGTGGTCTTCTGCTGCTGTAGCCCATCCGCCTCAAGGTTCGACGTGTTGTGTGTTCAGAGATGCTCTTCTGCATACCTCAGTTGTAACGAGTGAATATTTGAGTTACTGTTGCCTTTCTAACATCTGGAACTAGTCTGGCCATTCTCCTCTGACCTCTGGCATCAACAAGGCGTTTGCGCCCACAGAACTGCCGCTCACTGGATATTTTCTCTTTTTCGCACCATTCTCTGTAAACCCTAGAGATGGTTGTGCATGAAAATCCCAGTAGATCAGCAGTTTCTGAAATACTTAGACCAGCCCGTCTGGCACCAAAAACCATGCCACATTCAAAGTCAATTAAATCACCTGTCTTCCTCATCCTGATGCTCGGTTTGAACTGCAGCAGATCGTTTTGACCATGTCTACATGCCTAAATGCATTGAGTTTCTGCCATGTGATTGGCTGATTAGAAATTTGCGTTATCGTGCAGTTGGACAGGTGTACCTAATAAAGTGGCTGGTGAGTGTATTTTAATGTAAATGACTGTAAAAAAAAATACAAATTAAAATTATTTCAGAGATGTTTCAAAACAGAAGCAGCATTTTAAAAACATCAATAATTGTTAGAGTGATTAAAAACAGACCTACTGGATGCTTGATTTGATGTGGTATGTTTTGGATTATACTGCTATTTGATTCCTTTTCTCTTCTACAGTGAAGAGTCTTTTAGAGGGCTCTTATGAGGCAGATTCAGGGCTGTGACTCAATGAAGGACAGTAGCCTCTTGATTTATTTTCATTTCGCTTACGTAATGTAATAGATTTGTCAGAGACGGCGAGGGAGACAACAGAGGACGAAGGAGATTTTGTGGGTGTCCACTTTGATCAAGGGACACCTGTCTGTCTTTTCTGGCTTTCATCAGCGCTGTGTGTCTCTCTTCAAAGCTTCATATGTTCTGTTTGTTTATCAAAGATCTGCATTGATGCTCTTCACTTTGGCTTGGATGAGTCACACACACAAAGCTCCCGCTGCTGACAATTAAAGGCACGTTGGTTCTTTGTTTATGGCCAGTATGTTTCTCCACGGTCATCAACCTTGAGGCTCATTAGCTGAGGAATGTTCAAACAAGGGTGACTGGGGTTGGTTTAGCTTTTTGTTTAGAAGATCAGTATGAAGATCTAGGCTGGCTGGATCTCACTTTGAACCTGCAGTCAGTGTGCGTTTACATGGACATCAGCAATCTAATTTATTACCTGCTTCTGAATGAGACAATATTATGATTAAGGTGTTTACTTGAGTTGCTTTAGAATTTTTCTTTCATCTTGTTTTATATATTCTGATACAACAATTGATTAAATGTGCTGTACTAGTAGCCATCGAAATGAGATGTAGAATCAGAGGTATAAAATCCATATGAGGTGTTTTTTACTTAAAACCCATGCAATATTACAATATTACAAACATAAACATGAGCTGATTAGCTTATTAAGGCTTGATCTTCAGGCATGCTCGTGATCTGTTAGCGTCATCAATCTGGCAACCCCTGTGTGTGTCATGTCATCAGAGGAGGGGGCAGGTGAACAAACCCATATTTTTATATTCTGGCTGCTCATTTATATTATATTCTCGTGGCAGTTATTTATATTATATTTTCCAATATTTTAAATTTGGACCGCAATATTGTTAATCTTACATACTTCTGCTTTAATGGCAAACATTATTATGCCTCACAAGTGACACTTCCACCAAATTTCACATATCAACACACTGTCGCAACTAGCTTGCATAGTTTGGGACTTGTAGAGATGCGCACCAATGGATTGCTCTTCAGTGTTTGGACTCTCAGCAGTGAATAATAAACCACACTGAACTGAACAGAACTGAACTTAAACTCTGAAAACTAAACTGACACCGTTTTAATTCACTATAATCTTCTATGTGAAGCTGCTTTGACACAATCTACATTGTAAACGTGCTATAGAAATAAAGGTGAAATAGAAGTTCATCTTCATTTATGGTACCATATACATTTTTAATTGTACAAAAGCTTTAAATGCGGTTAATTGTTTGTCATTCTGCAAATAGATGGCATTGATACAAATTCTTGCTCATCGTCATGAGCTGCATCCATAAATTTAAATAAAACTTGAGTTGGTACTTCATTTGTATTTGAACATACTTCATGACCGTTAAAAAATTACATTCTGCAATGTAGAAAAGCAATTCATTGACTTTACTTTAAAAGCAATGTGTATACTAGGCATGGGACGATAACCGTTTTCAAGGTATACCGCCGTTTGGAATAGTCAAGGTTATCATACCGCCAACATTTTCTCTAATACCGTTCCTAAGGTATGTGTAAGATTTTTTTATTTACATTTTTTAACAGCATCTCCAGCAGAAAAGATATCCAAAGACGCCATTTTAAATTGAAAATAAATCTGTGTTTTTGAAACTAATGAAGACAGCAGAAGTCAATGATTCATTTTCATTATTTAGCCTGGTACATTTACTGCTCCAAATTATTATAAATGTTTCTCAAAATAAAATATATTGTGTTTAAAGGGGAAAAAACTTTTAGTTTTTTACCCAGACATTTAAAAAGAATATATTTTAGAGCAGTAATCACAATACCGTGATACCGTGATATTTTTATCCGAGGTTATCATACCGTCAGAATATTATACCGGCCCATGCCTAGTGTATACACACTTAAAGTAATTATAGTAGTTGACTTATTAAAGTGAGTAAACCCATTGCTTTAAAGGTGTTCAGTTGACTTTACTTTAAAAAGGGAATGAACCAGTGTTTCCATCCAAAGATGCGAATTAGATCTATGTGCAAACCTGAAATATTACAGAAAACATTTATGAATTAAGCACTTTTTCTATACAATGAGGGAGAACAAATTATGGTAAGCTGGTCCCAAAAATCAAATAGAAAATGGAATGTGCTGTAGGAGAAGCCAATGTGTGACTTTTTTATATAATAAATTACCTGTGCCTCCAGACGAGATGTAATAAACGTGGGGAGCCTTAAGACCACCGTTTGGGAGGGTCCTGGGAGGTAATAATATCATACCATTTTGATGACTTTGGCTGAGGCATTTTAGAATCACAAAAACAACATTTCAGATGTTGTGCAATGTGGTTGGTTCACCCGCAATGTGGTTGGTTCACCCTATTGATGCCATCCCATCATGACAAATGACAAAATGACATTATTTTTTAATGCACATGCTGGACTCTATTCAGTAAATGTGTTTCCATCATAGTTCATGTGGATCTTTTCTTATTTAAAAAAAAGTTTGATCTTATCAGTTGGTTATTTTATGCAAAATGTGTGCATATCTTCCCATTCCCATTAAGCTACACTGTAAAAAAAATCCGTAATTTTACAGCGTATTTCCGGCAGCTGGGGTGCCGAAAAAAAACGTAAAATAACGGCTGTTAAATTACAGAAATTTACTGTAAAATAACGGACATTAAATTACAGAAATTTGCTCAAATTTGAATTCTGGTAAATTTCTGTAATTCAACCTCTGTTATTTTACAGTTTTTTTCTGGCAACCCAGCTACCGGAAATAAACCGTAAATTACGGATTTTTTTGTACAGTGTTGTAATTATATATTAGCATACACAATGCTGAGTTTGTGTTATAATTCATCATTTCCATGTGTTGGATGCCTGTGATTGTATAATGACCTTAAAAGCATTCAGAAATAATAAATTGTACCATTTGTAACTTTAACAATTCTTAATTTTAATGAATTATTTTTGTTTTTATCATTCAGTTACAGAAACTTGAATACTGTTAGACTTGGAAAATGATAAAACATATTTTCAATTGTATCATTTTCTTTATAGATTGTCATGCATGAAAATACTCACAACACATGCAAATACAGAAATGCACTGCAAATAGCAGACCACATCGAAAATGTGTCGGGGGACCCCAAAAAGTTTATAGATTATTAGATTTTATGGAGATGCACTCCCAGAATGATCTTAATCGATCTAACATTATAAATTCTTTCTAAATAGAGATATTAAGTCATCTGATGAAATTGTATTCATATCGCAATATACAGTTAAAGTCAGAATTATTAGCCCTCCTTTGTATTATTTTTTCTTTTTTAAATATTTCCCAAATGATGTTTAACAGAGCAAATAAATTTTCACAGTATGTCTGATAATATTTTTCTTCTGGAGAAAGTCTTATTTGTTTTATTTTGGCTAGAATAAAAGAAGTTTTAAATTTTTTAAAATCCATTTTTGGGACAAAATTATTAGCCCCTTTAAGCTATTTTTTTTTCGATAGTCTACAAAACAAACCATCATTCTACAATAACTTGCCTAATTACCCTAACCTGCCTAGTTAACCTAATTAACCTAGTTAAGCCTTTAAATGTCACTTTAAGCTGTATAGAAGTGTCTTGAAAAATATCGAGTCAAATATTATTTACTGTCATCATGGCAAAAATAAAATAAATCATTCATTCATTCATTCATTTTCTTGTCGGCTTTGTCCCTTGCGGGGTCGCCACAGCGGAATGAACCGCCAACTTATCCAGCACGATTTTACGCAGCGGATGCCCTTCCAGCCGCAACCCATCTCTGGGAACTTCCACACACACATTCACACTCATACACTATGGACAATTCAGCTTACCCAATTCACCTGTACTGCATGTCTTTGGACTGTGGGGGAAACCGGAGCACCCGGAGGAAACCCACGCGAACCCAGGGAGAACATGCAAACTCCACACAGAAACGCCAACTGACCCAGCCCAGCCGAGGTTCGAACCTGCGACCCAGCGACGTTCTTGCTGTGAGGCAACAGCACTACCTACTGCGCCACTGGGTTGCCCTAAAATAAATCAGTTATTAGAAATGAGTTATTAAAACTATTATGTTTAGAAATGTGTTGAAAAAATCTTCTCTCCGTTAAACAGAAATTGGGAAAAAAATAAACAGGGGGGCTAATAATTCAAGAGGGCTAATTATTCTGACTTCAACTGTATATCGCAAAATAAAAAAAATATTTCAATGCTAGATTTTTCCAATATCGTGCTGCCCTACATTAAGCATCTTTTTATTTGATATTTCAAAATGCGCATAAAAATAGGTGGATGAAAGTCACTTAAGGTAATCAAAAATCTTGGTTTACATGATATATTCCTAACGAGTGTTTTCCTAAGCATATTCATTTCAGGATATTTTTTTTCATGTAAACATTTTTAACCTTTTATCTGGTTTTCCCTTTGCTAGTCCGCCTGCTTTACTCCTTTCTTGGCGCGTGACACTCTGTATGAAGTGAGCCATTAGATATAGTAACACAATTACACTTCAGCTGCCGGGATAAACAGCCAGCCCATCTGGGCTCTTATTGAATAAGCAGACCTTTACTGATGTTTACGGATGAAGTCAGTCTTGCATGAGCAGTGGTTAGATACAGTAAATGATCTATGATTTTTTTAAACAACTTTTGGGAATGTTAGACATCGCAGATCCAATTTCAAAATATGATAGCTTCAATCTGATTGACTTGAGTGATGTTTAAAGCTTGCTTTGACAGGGGTTGAAATATCACAAATGCAGGGTTGGTTTGTCTGTTATACACAAAGAACAATTTAGCATGATTAGAATTGTCGTCCCTGTCATGATGTCATTTCAGGCCGCTGTAGAGTGATGGCTTATAGTTTCGATACTAATATATTTCACTGAACTAAACTTCTTTTTAAATTTAGCTTCAAGCACAACGGAGTCAAAATGAGCCTCTGGCCAACTGCAGAAAAAAAAAAGTTACTGAAGACGTTTGTTCTTAAGCAAAAATGGCAGATTTTAATTAGCGAATTTCCTGTGCTTGTCATTGAATGCCAATGGTGGTGAATCCCCTTTTCTAGCACCTCAGCCTGTGCAGTATCTATTTAATGTGCAATTATAGTTACTAAGAGCTTCTGGAATTCTCAAAATTTTGCATATTAAGTGGCAATAATGACACCTGTGGAGAGAGTGCACCTGTGAAAAAGTCACACAGATTCAGACAACAGCTTGAGCTACGGTTGATTCTTACAGTTCAAGCTTGCTAGCATGTTTTTCTTTATTTTAATTAGAGTTTAATAGCTTGCTGAGTCATACTGTGTTGTGTGTTTGTTCAGATTTAACCTTTTCTTTCACTTTTTGATATAGTTTCTATGGCATTTTCCATCTGTACTGTACTGAACTGTAATTAGATCATGATCAGAAGTAAATCGGTACCACATTTACCTGCTTTTCATTCTGGTTGCCCTATTGAGCTAGATCTCTCTTTCTCTTCTTCTCTTTTATTTATTTATTTATTTATTTATTTATTTATTTATTTATTTATTTATTTATATTTTAGTGTCCAGGGGCCTGTTTCAGTAAGGAGGTTCAATCAACTCGGAGTTTAAACTTGAACTCTGAGTTGATTTATCGAGAGATTAAAAACTCAGAGTTTTCGGTTTCAGAATAGCTGATCTGAGTTGGGTCAATCAACTTTGAGTAGACCAACTCAGAGTTAAGCGCGCACACCGCAACTATAAAAAGGCATTATCAATGGAGCGCAGATATTATGAGTTCTCCAGCTGAACTTGATGTGCTCATGCAAAGTTATAGCAAATATGAGCATATATTTAAAAAAGCAACACCATTGCATCAGTGAAACAGAGACAGTTAGCGTGGGAAAACATAGCTGCTCAAGTTAATGCACAAGTTTACATTTAAAGTATTTAAATAATTAAGTATAATAAAAAAGTAATGTAATGTGTTAAGTTTATTGGCCATTTTTTGAAAGTTATTTCAGATGTAATTGCATTAAATTACATAAAATAGGCTAGCGCATTACTACAACAAATTTGACAAAACAAGAATGCATATAACCTTAGCTTAATGTTCAGTGGAAATGTTTAATTTAAGGTTCCCACTTTTGCACACATTGATCAGTTTTAATAAATTTAAAAGTGCACTTGTGTGTCTGCCTTTTTTATAGTTCGAGTGGTAGAGGATGATATGACATTTACAATGTAAGCAGAACAAAAAAAAATTGTTTTTAGAACGAGTAATAATCCCATTAATCTAGTTAGTAGGACAGTGAATTTAAGCTAATTAATTATTTAAAAAGGACAAGCTATTCTCGTACGCGACTTTGTTCTTTGTGTGACTGAACGCAAATAAAATTTATGTGCAAAACTGGAATATCGCATAAAAGTGTGCGAGTAAAGCAGCCATCCAACCAGTCAAAGAGAACCAAATTGTCACTTGCTAATTAACTGGCGCTAAATATCAACAGTAAAAACTGAATTTACTGCGGTAGAAGAAGCTGCGTGAACATGTTCTTTATTTAATAAATGACTTGTGCCTCAGAAGACAATGCTGACACACAATGAACGCGTGGTGGCGTTTGAGATGTGCACGCGGAGAACAGACACTCTTGACACGCTGCAGACTCTCTGAAGGTAATTAATAATATAATAATACTGAAACGGTTAAGGCGTGACCAAAACAACATTTTAGATGTTTTACAGTGTGCTCAACATGCTGGTTTGTCCATTCACACACATTTTTATCATCATATGATCTCTTATAACAAACCTTTTTTAATGCGTATACTGGAATTTGTTCAGTAAAAGTGTTTCCATCGTAGTTTATGCACATCTTTTCTTATTGAATGAAAAAGTTTATCCTACTCAGTTATGCGCATATGTTTATTATGTCTATTTTCAAAAGTTATGTGCATCTTGGCGTTTCCATCAACCAATTTTTTATGCGCATATCCAAAATGCACATTAAAATAGATGTGTGGAAACGTAAGTCTATGTGAGAAATACCGCTTCATCTTTAAATAAGGAGAGCAGACCGACAGAAACTCTGAGTTTAGAGAATAAAACCTGCTCCTGACCAGGTTAGGTTCACAGAGTAAGTTACCACGGTAACTGACTCTGAGTTAAAGTTACCTCTTTTTCAGAAACAGGCTTGACTTACCCTGCTTTCTCGAGTTTGACAAACCTGCCATTTTGAAACGGAAAACCCAGAGTTTCTCTCATTTTAGGGTTAAAATACTCAGAGTTTTCACTTAACCTCCTTTCTGAAACAGGCCCCTGGTTGCATTTAGAGTGGTGTACTACAACCAGATCACATCAGGGCAGCTTCCTTTCTGCTTTATTTTCTTCATTCTGTGTCTTCATCTGTACACATTCATTCATTTTCCTTCAGCTTAGTCTCTATTTCAGAGATCGCCACAGCGGAATGAACCGCCAACTATTCCAGCATATGTTTTATGCAGCAGATGCCCTTCCAGCTGCAACCCAGTACTGGGAAACACCCATATACACACTCATTCACCCACACTCATACTCTACAGCCAATTTAGTTTATCCAATTCACCTATAGTGCATGTTTTTGGATTGTGGGGGAAACCGGAGCACCTGGGGGAAACCCATGCGAACACAGGGAGAACATGCCAACTCCAAACAGAAATTCTAACTGGTCCAGTTGGGACTCGAACCAGCGACCTTCTTGCTGTGAGGCCACTAATCGCTGAGCCACCGTGCCACCATCTGTACTGTAGAAATAAATAAAACGTCTGGCTAATAAAGGAAATCACCGGATGGAGTCTTTGCCAAATTGCAGATTGTTCTTTTGGCACAATTGGTGAATATTTTTTGCAGCCTTGACCATTTTGGAAGGAGTGCTTGCTAAGATCTCATGGACAGCGTGCAAATCTGTTCATGAACATGAATTGTTGGTAACGTGTAAAAGTAACCGTATATTTGTCTGCATATCTGGCAACAAATCTGTCAGTTGATGATCCCAAACTCTTATGTAACTTACGGGATGCTGTTTAAATGTACTGTTGATGTACTCAGTTTCCTTGAGAACATTCTTCATGGGACTGATTAATTAATAGACTTTTGTACATCACTTCTTTTTATTATTCTTTTAATTTTAAAGTGAATTCAAAAGGAAATACAGTGTGCTGTAATAATAATTCTGTAATACTAGGTCATTTAATATATATTCTTTATTTTGTCTAATGAGGTTGGCATAAAACAGTAAGATTTAATATTTGCATGTTTATGTGATCTATGACTTTATTTCTGGGCATTAATTGCAGATTTACAATATATATATATATATATATATATATATATATATATATATATATATATATATATATATATATATATATATATATATATATATATATATATATATATATATATATATATATATATACTAATATTTATTTTGCTGTACGGTGGTGCAATTTTGTAGCCTGATCGCCTCACAGCAAGAAGGTCGCTGGTTCGAGCCTCAGCTGGCTCAGTTGGCGTTTCTTTGTGGAATTTGTTTTAAGTTTTCTCCGGGTTCTCCGGTTTCCCTCACAAGTCCAAAGACATGTGGTATATGTGAATTGGGTAAGCTCAATTATCCGTAGTGTACAGTATGTGTGTGAATGAGTGTGAATGATGTTTTCCAGTGATGTGATGCAGCTGGAAGGGCATCCACTGTGTAAAACATATTCTGGATAAGTTGGCGGTTCATTCCACTGTGGCAACCCCAGATTATTAAAGGGACTAAGCCAAAAAGAAAAAGAATAAATGAATGAATAATATAAATTTTTTTTGTATAGCTAAAACTAAAATTTGAGTTTATCCACCTTATTGACAGAATTATTGAAAAAAATATGAACATACCAGTCAGCAGTTTTTAAATTCTATTCTATCTTCTATTAGAACATTAATTCATTTTAAGTACACTTAATTGATCACAAACTATAGTAAATTTGCTTTTGTAGCTACATTGTTACATATTACTTTGCTAAAAATATTTTGAATATATCTCTATAAAGGTATATGCTGTTACTCAAATTCATTTAAACCTCATGAAAAACTACAGTCAAGACACACACACGCACACGCACACGCACACACACACACACACACACACACACACACACACACACACACACACACACACACACACACACACACACGCCCTAACCCCAGCCTTTGTACAGTTTTACTTTTTGAGAAATGAGGACATCAGCAATGTCAATATTTCACCACATTCCTGTAATACCTACCTATGTCATCTTACAGATTTGTGTCCTGATATGTCACAAAAACATGTACACTCACACACACATATTTACAACTTTTTAAAAATGGAAATATTAACTTTTTTCCTACTTAAAATATTATTATTATTATATAAAGTATTATTATTATTATTATTATTATTATTATTATTATTATTATTATTATTATTAATAATAATAATAATAATAATAATATTTATAAAAATAATAATAATAATAATAAGAAGAAGAAGAAGAAGAAGAAGAAGAAGAAGAAGAAGAAGAAGAAGAAGAAGAAGAAGAAGAAGAAGAAATATTACTACTAAAATCACTTCATATAATAATTAAAAAATATCTCATTTATTTTAATGACCTAACAAATTTGGCAGGGATATATTTGGCCAATTAAACTGTACAATCCTTAGGCCTAAAACTGCAAGAAGGACGGCCAAAAGGATGCCTGCCATCATACATAACAACTCAGTCAGCTCATGTCCAAGAACTCGCATTGCCTTTGGAGAAAACAAAACTTCTTTCTTTCTTTCTTTGAAAACGAAAAGTGCGTATAAGAGCCAAGTATCAGATTTATTTTCTTCAGCTCTTTAGCAACAGAACTCAGTTGGTTTCTTTTGAAGGGCAACCCAGTTAGCTCAGTTCTGCTTGTAAAATCCACTGTGAGTCTGTATTCAGAGGAGAATAACACTGATTCACAGAGACACATGCTGCCCCACATAGTTGACCATTATGTTGGCGAAAGACATACATCAAAATTGCGTACTTTTTATTCAATAAAGTCTATTTTACTGTAAGGAAAGTGTTCCCGAATGGACCTTGCCACACGTATAGAGCTAATCAAGGAAAATTATTAGGGCACAATTAAATATTAACACACAATCATTAGTTACTAGGACAGAGATGGAGCATAAGGCTGGTCTGGCCTGCCAAATGACTGTGTTAAAAATTAAAGTAACACACCAGGTCTAAATTTATACTGTACTTATTATTATCATTATAATCCTTTATCCTTGTTCGGATTCTGGTACAGATGTCAGTGCAAAGCTTGGTTTTGTTTTATAGTTTATGCAGTTATTTCCACCATCTAAATAGATATTTGTAAAACTTTTTGAATGGAATCAACTTAAATTCAGAACTGAGAGGTTTATTGCAGTTCAGTTTCTGAATTTAAATTGAAGCAGATGCAGAATTTATGTGAATCTTAATGTAAAAAACAAACAAACAACATCACACAAAAACAAATACAGTAAATTATTTTAAATGTAGATAAAAACCAAGTGCTGCAGTTGTGACTTCAAAAGTCAGAAGACTTCATAGTTATAAAATTAGTTACATAGTTGCATATAAATTAAATACATAGTAAAATTCTATGTACAGTGATTAGATTTATAACCCTTTTGGCACGTGGATTGATTTGACTAAATTGGAAATGATAGTAAAAATAAAGAATTTTTTATGTAATATGGAATCCACTTATTAAGTACTTTAACAAGAGAGCAGTGATTGAACCCTGGTTAAAACTCCTCAACCCCCTCCCTTTTTTTCTTTTTTTTCTTTTTCTCTTCCCCCGTCTTTTCTCTGTATTTTTTAGTTCTCTTATACATATAATATTACCAATGATGTTACAACATCTTGTTTAAAATAAAATAAAATGTATAAACATGTAAAAGTTATAATTTGTATTCACTGCAGCTTCACTGACAGGACATCACGTTACCTTTACATTTCTTTTCTACACATACAAACAAGGCTGTCCCCATCCTTCTTTCTGTCTTCTGCTCAAACTCTCTCCATCTCCAGTATCTGAAAGTCTGTGTTTCTCTCCTGCTCCTTTAACTCCTTGGTCTGTTAACTGATAGTGTTGTGTTGCTAGGAGACTGAGATCAGCTGATCTGTGGATACAGCATTTGCCCATCCTGCAATTCATCCTGGGGGCCGAAACTTGAACTTCTGATGACCCCATAATCACTGATACACACCCTAAAAATTGGACATGCATTGTATTTATGTAGCATACTGGTGATTTTTATTTTATTTATTTCATTTTTATTTCTATAGAATTTTTACAATGTAGATTATGTCAAAGCAGCTTAACATTGTTCTAGTAAAGTCCAGTTTTCAGAGTTAAAGTTCAGTTTAGTTCAGTTCAGTGTGGTTAAATTTCATTGCTGAAAGTTCAAACACTGAAGATTAAATCCATCGATGCCGCAGAGGTTAACCAGATATTAAACATTCACACTTTATGTGATCTGTTTTTTATTTATGAGCAGTAATGTAAGAAAACACTAAAACTACCTAAGATTTTTATCGTTGAAACTGGAATTTGATGTTTTATTTGCTCTTATAGACAGATTTAAAAATTAAAAATTAACCAAAACAAATCAAATAGATATTCTGTGCACCACCAGCCACTAGTTTATTATTTAGAAGCTTCTGTTCAACCATTAAATGAATCAAATGCTATAGTAAACTTTTAAATTGCTACCAAATATATTTCAAAATAAATGTTTAACGTTTCTATTCACCAAAAACCTTTATGGTTTTCAAACATGCACACACATACACAAAATAGGATTACAATTTTAAGAATAAATTTAGTAACATTATCTTAACAAACAAATTAAATACAAATTATTCATGAGAAATAATAAATGCTTAAATTTTTTTTCTGAAATAAATGAATTGTTCTATTAATGTATGGGATTTACTAAAACAAAAGAATACTTTATTATTATTAACAACAATAATAGGCGATGCGGTGGCGCAGTGGGTAGCACGTTCGCCTCACAGCAAGAAGGTCGCTGGATCGAGCTTCGGCTAAATCAGTTGGCATTTCTGTGTGGAGTTTGCATGTTCTCCCCGTGTTGGCGTGGGTTTCCTCCGGGTGCTCCGGTTTGCCCCACAAGTCCAAAAACATGTGCTATAGGTGAATTGAGTAGGCTAAAATTGACCGTAGTGTGTGTGTGAATGAGTTTCCCAGTGATTGGTTGCGGCTGAAAGGGCATCCGCTGCGTAAAACATATGCCTGGATAAGTTGGCGGTTCATTCCGCTGTGGCGACCCCAGATTAATAAAGGGACTAAGCCGAAAAGAAAATAAATAATAATAATAATAATCATAATAATAATAATAAATTAATTTGGATTAAATAGTGGTTGATCAGCAGTTGATATTGACTACACTGGCTGACATATAAAATGTATTATTTTTATTTATTGGTTAATTTATATTGAAATTATTTTGACATAATGTCATATATTTTAATCATTCATATTCAACAGCTATAAAATTGTAACCTGTACATTACCTAGTTTTAAAAAAAAAATCTAATATATAGTTTAGTTTCACATAACTTAATAAACCTACTGTAAATATATTAAGTTTCTCCTGTTAATATTTTATACTAATATTATAAATATGTATAATATATTATTATTATATATTATAAATTGTTTGTGGGTTAGTCAGTGTCACATGAAGGGTGACGAGAACCAGAGATGTACTGTATGTAAAGATAACAGTTTATTGTTGAATAGGAGGACCAGATGAAAATTCGGAGGGACCGGAGGAGTATGGGAAGCCAGGTGCACAGTGAGATGGGATCGGGGATTGACGACAACCAGACGGGACCAGGAGAAAACCACACTAGGAGGGAGAGACACAGACACTGGAGATCAAGGGGGTACGACAGAGGTAAGTTAACATGAAGAATAGATATAGATATTGACCATAGGGAGAGTGCAGTCCTTCAATGTAGCAACGAGGCTGTGGTGTGAGATGATGAGGGACTTTATGGTGCTGGAGTGATGGGCTGTTTCTCAATTCCAAGAACGCAGAGAACAGACTTGCGTTCTTTTGGAGACCGGTCTTGCCAGGTGTTCTCGGAAGAACGAACCCGGGAGAACAGAGAACGCGTCCTGTGAGAAATGAGATGCTGCGTTCTTCCTGATGGTCTTGTGACATTCATGCATTTTAAATGGAAAATGATTTAAACATTACAGCATTCATACAAAGATTTATTGTTTTTCCCCTTTTAAAAATATATAGTTTTCATAAAAACATTATAAATATACGTTGCACAATATAAATAAACAGATTTTAATACGAATTTCAGCAAACAAACACCCTTAATGTGTTTACTCCTTTATTAAGATGTCCATGTTAATGTTTATATTCACCGTTTCATTTAAGGAAACTCCTGAGGTAAATAAGTGATATCTCTGAACTTTAATAATAAATCTAAATAAAATGCTGCGCTTCCCACCTCCAGTCGCAATGACTTCTGGGACTTCTAGAGAGAGATCGGCGCTCAAGTCTGCATCGGTGCGTCCTCGATATCAACAACACATCCGGGAAGTTTCACGCGTCCTTCGTTCTTGTGGTCTTCAGTATTGGTACTGAACTTTGGCAGCTGATGATGACGTTACACGAGGACGCAAGATCGCTGAAGAACGCATATTGAGAAACAGCCATTATTAGGAATGACGTGCAGGTGCGTGACTGATTAATACTCAGGTGACTGTGATCGTGCTGATGGTGGTGATTGGGAGCGGGGAGAACCTGGCTTGGATGTTACAGTCATGTAGGAATGTCTTTTAAGAGTAATATTTAATTTTTTACAGTGTATCAGCTTTCAGTCATGCAGGAACAATTGCATTATCAAAAGGATTTTGATTATTATCAAAAAGATTTTGGCTTAAAAACATTCATTTGTATTCTTAAAACCGGAGCTCTCTTCTCATCCATAATAGTGCACGCACTGGTTCTTGATGCCGCTCTCAGTGTCACTCTTCTGTTTTGCTTGGCGTCTGTGTTGGATGTTGCTTCTTGCTAATACACCTAATCTAACTAAAGCCCTGTAATCCACTTAAAATGAGGTTATGAGAGCTGTGCTGGATCCACGAGGAGGCTTTTATGACAATGAGTTTCTGTCTTTATGCACTGTCGTGACCTGACAAACAAAAAAAAAAAACACTCTGCAAGGTGACTGCAAAACACTTCACAACATACAGTAAATGCATTCAGTTATTTGAAAGTCACATCTGCTTTCATATACAACCCTCTGTCTGTCAGATGTTTTTCATGTATAATGCGTTGTTTGTAATTTGCCCCACAGCTGCATTATCCACTCTTTCAATCTGCTTTGGTTCACAATGAAAACCTCTCATATTGTATTCGAGGTGTGATCATACACATGCACACATGCAGGCCCCAGTGTAAATCCTCATATTTGCTGAGATCAGACTGAGCTGCTGCTTTGCTCAGTAAAAGCGGGGCTCCGGTGAGCTCACCTCCACTCAGACAGCAAACACTGCATATCTTTTCATATCATAGAAATCATGACCTTAGAGAGCAGTCAAACCTGCAAAAAAGTTATTAAAAGTCTATTTATATTGTCATGGAAGACTTATTTGAAGCCATCTATCTATCTATCTATCTATCTATCTATCTATCTATCTATCTATCTATCTGTCTGTCTGTCTGTCTGTCTGTCTGTCTGTCTGTCTGTCTGTCTGTCTGTCTGTCTGTCTGTCTGTCTGTCTGTCTGTCTGTCTGTCTGTCTGTCTGTCTGTCTGTCTGTCTGTCTGTCTAGAGGTGTACAAACAGATAAAATAGATAAATGAAGCTAATTAAACTATCAGCAATGCATTTTACTCACTATGATCACAACATTGACATCATTATGTATTATGCATGTACGTAGAGTATTCATCCATGAACCAACCCACCCATCCATCAATCCATCCATCCTGACAGACATTTTATAATTGTTTTTGTATTTAATATTGTTGAAACTCTAACATTCATTCAATCATTTTCCTTTCAGCTTAGTCCTTTTATTTCTCAGGGAACATGTGGCTTTTTCTTAACGGTATATTTCTATGCAAAAATAGTATTTTGCATAAATAAATAACAAACTTAATATTCGCTTCCCTCTGACAAATTCAAATTGTACAAAGTTCACACAAAGTTGGGATTTTATAAATGAATATTTATGCTGAAATCTAATTATTACATGGAAGAATAAAACAATATATTATGCAATGTGTTTCATCATCATCATAATCATCATCAGTATTATCAGCCTATTATTGTTTTTTAAATATGTTTTCTTGTTCATTTTACATTAGCTACCAAACAACACAACAATAATACAACAAAATACATGAAATAAAAAAAATTAAAAAGGAAAATAATAGTAATAAAAGTAAAAAACAAACAAGCAAAGGAAAAATATAATACAGATATACAAAGAGGCACTCAGTAGGGGGCAGTGCACATATTAAGCATTACACTGCTGGTCAGGGTCAGCATTATATTGGTCCAGGTGATCAAGAAATGGTTGCCATCAGGGCTTGACTTTAACACCTGCCAACCTGCTAAATGCGGGTTGATTTCAGCTGTGGCGGGTTAGACTGCCACCTCCACTAGCCACTTTGGCCAGTTGAAAATACTTTTTAAATTGTAGTTTTCTTAAAAGCAGGGTTCGACAATAAGGATCTGAGAATCGAAAAAGCAGCACGAATGACAAAAATAATTGTGTTTGTGCGAGCAAAAGAAAGCAGGAGAATACCAAATGAGAGGATGATCACTCATGCTAACTTTTGCTTAAAGTTATTTTTGTTAATATGGTTTAATTTTCATTTTTTTTAAATAAATGTTTTGTTAAATAAAAAGTATAGTATACAGCTATATTTTGCTTGTTTTAACAAATTAAATTCCCAGAGAAGGGTTGCGGGTGGAAGGGCATCCGCTGCTTAAAAACATATGCTGGATAAGTTGGCGACCCCAGATTAATAAAGGGACCAAGCCCAAAAGAAATGAATAAATGAATGACAAATTTTAAATTTGTGGCTATGAAACAATTATTTATTTATGTTAGAGATAACTTTGGTAAATCCTTCATTTTGAGCTCTGAAAAGTCATGTGAAATAAAAACTAATTGTAATGTGACACTATAAAACCACAACCCATTTGCTCATGCTCATTGAGCAAGCTCATACGCGACACACAAAAAGTGAAATGAAGGAGGAGGCATGTGGAAATAACACAAAATCTAAATCAAGTAACTGTAGCATGTCAAAGTCATATTTATGCATATAAAATATTTTCCAACAACAGAATTGTGGCTAGTGAAAAAATGCAAAAAGTGGCTGGTGATCAAAAAAGTTAATGTTAAGCCCTGGTTGCGATGCATATATTGTAAAACTTATCAAGCAATAACTTCATACCGGACTCTTTCCATGTGCAGTATTTGAGAGAGATAAGTCAACCATGTCTTAAATTGAGGAGTAGAATCAGATTTCCACAGCTGTATGACACTCTTAGCGATGATCATTCCATATATTATGGTGCTTTTGTTATTGACACATTATAATCCAGCAGGGAAAGAAGAATACCCAAATAATGCCATTTCTGGGTTAGGTGTAAATCACAACAATACATATCACAAAACCATTTAAATATAGCACGCCACAAATTGTTACATTTTGGACCTGTTCAAAAGAGGTGGGTCAGAGTGCCTTCAGCAGACTTACACCAGTCACATGATTGAGAAATGGTTGGAAAAATTCAGTGTAATTTTAGATTTTGAGTAATGCAGTCTATGCATTACTTTAAATTTAATTAATTAAAGTCTAGATCCAATCCTGCTGAGGCTTACCTCCCATGGGTCATCCTCGATCTTTATGCCCAGTTCCTATTATCAAGAATTTTTCAAAGAAACTGCAGAGTAACTCAGTTCTTGAAAAATACAAGTAAAAAATCTGAAATCAAATGTTTGGAATCAAGAGAGCCCAGTATAGTAGCTTTTAGGCCCTTCTTTCCTCTGGCAAAGATTCAAAAGTGGCTGTTGCATGATGTACATCATATCTAATATGTAATGGCGAAAGATGTGTGTTGCGGAAAGGGAAAACTTCTCTTTAAGTTAATAAAATAGTTATTATTATTATTATTTTTATTATTATTATTAACCTATGATTATTACAATTAGGCTATTATTATAAGGCTATTATTATTATTATTATTATTATTATTATTATTAATAATAATAATAAAGTTAGTTATTATTTTGTTGTGCCTGTTTAATTTTCACTGTCAGCTTGCAATAAACGAGGAATTTTAGAATTGCCTTTTATAATTGTTTTAATGTTTAGTTTTGTAGAAATAGTTATAACTTATTTACAGTATTTACAGTATATATTTATTTACAGAATTCATAAATTCTAAATCTATCTATCTATCTATCTATCTATCTATCTATCTATCTATCTATCTATCTATCTATCTATCTATCTATCTATCTATCTATCTATCTATCTATCTATCTATCTATCTATCTATCTATCTATCTATCTCTAAACTTTCCTGTCACTCAGTCATTGATGGCTCGCAGCGCGTCTCGGTCTCCTTGTATGGAGCGACACGCGTGATGCTGATCGCGCACAGATGGGTGGGGGGCGTGTGGAAACCGATCCGCCACAGCGCACAGTCTAAAACTGACTCTTTACCGTACAGTCAAACCGGAGAGAGACGCACGGAAACGCCCCACACCGGACTCCCCCCGACACCCTCCAAACTAATTCAACAGGGCAAAGGCAGAAGTAACTGGAGGCACCGAGCGCATCCGTGATTTGTTTGTGGAAGTAGCGGCGCTCATGGCGGCAGCTTGACTGTTCTCTGAGGGTCACTTGAGTGGATTTTAGTGGGGAAAAACTCGCGTGTTGGATGTCAGTCAGAAGAATGATGGATGCGCTCAGATTGTCGACCGCTCTTTTTCTACTTCTGTCTTTATGCAGCTTTGGAAGCGCTATACAGTTTCCCGACTCATTTCTGTAAGTAGACGTAACAAAACTTGTTATTGTTATGATTACTAGTTGTTACTCTCAAAGAGTTGGCCATAAAAGCGTAACACTATAAGTTCTTTGTATACTAATAGAGACAGGCTGGTGATACTCCAACCACAAGTTGCGTTTCGCGTTCATTCTGCTCTGCTTTTTATAGTTTGTAGTCACACATGCGTGAGACGCACATCCGTTGAGTTTGGTTTTTACGAAGCCATAAGAAATTAAAGGGACAGTTCACCCAAAAATGAAAATATGTGGATAATGTACTCACTCGCAGACCATCTAAGATGTAGGTGACTTTTTTCAGTTGGAAGAAGATTTTCTGAAACTGCAGTCGTTATTTATGTATACACTGTGTGGGGAAAACATAGCCTAGAGGCATAACAAAATTAATAGGCCAACCTGTGACACCTGACAATACATTTAAGTCTTGAATGAAGAAAAATGACCAGTATGTGGAGGTAACTGACATTATTTACCACATTACATCGACAAATGCTCCCCGGTGTGTTTTACGGCAGTCTGGATTTCCTGATAGCACACATACATAGTGGAGATGTCTATTTGACGTGTGAATTTAAATCGGAGAGACATATTATTTAAAGTAGGATATTTGCTCATCTGCAACATGCCTTGGACATCTTCTGTCTGATATCAAATAGACAATTAGATAGACATAATATGTGTTTAAGGTCTTTATGATTTAGAATGTTTGTAAAAAAAACATGTTTAATAGACTCTTTATTAACAAATTATTTAAGACATTTTATTCAAAAACATGTACGTGTGCTGTGGTAAAATCTTAATGGCTCTTATGCTTACTTGTATACTGGTTGCTGGATAACCTATATAAAAGTCGTATGTAAGCATCATATGCTCACATTCTCAGGAGGCTATGGATTGAAAGTAATAATGTTCATGTTCATCAACCTTATTTAATGTTCTACTGAAGGAAAAAAAGTGGATCTTGGATGGCCTTAGGGCGAGTAAATTAACAGCACTTTTTTATTTTTGGCTGAAAGATTTCTTTAATGAGATATTTCATCCAAAAATAAATAATGTTGCTCCTTGTTTTCTGTCTTCTTTTGGACAAAAATAGAGTTTTAAGCTTCACAGAAAAGCTTTTTTTTTAACTATACAGTATTTACTGAGCTTCAAAATGTCAAATCTCAAAATAGAGCAAAAAATCACCACAGAAATATCCCAAAAGTGATTTATATCACTCATGTCATTATTAAAGGGCGCCTACTATACCCCTTTTTCAAGATTTAAGAGAAGTCTTTTGTGTCTCCAGAATGTGTCTGCAAAGTTTCAGCTCAAAACACTCATCAGATTACTTATTAAACCTTTCAGAATATTGCAATTTACTGCTCTGAACAATATGTAGCTGTTTTTGTTGCCTGTGCCTTCAATGCTAGTTCTCCCCGCCCACCGTTCCCACGTGCCTGTCAGAGTATGCCTCAATCTCTGGCTGTGTCAGATAAACAGCACAGTGACAGACATGAAGGAAGCAGATCTCACGTAACATTTGTAAGGAATATTACAGTAAGAACTTTCCCAATGATTATTTATTTAATATATTTTTTAGTTAATTCAAGCCTTTCTGCAACGATTAGTCACATTCAATGTCATTATAAAGTTCATGCACATACACACAGACACACAAGCACAGCACGCGAACATTCAACTTTGTTTAAAGTTTCAAGTTTTTGCATGGCAAATGTGACAGGATACACGTTAATATCCACTGCTGTATGGATAATCCTTATGTACAAAAATAAACCTGATTTAACGTCCACAAACTGACCAAACTGACATGCGGCTGTAGTAATAAAGACCTTAAAATCGCTGTAATTCATTACAAACATGCACTGTTTTAAAAATGTTTTAAACTCGTAAGACTCATTCTTGATCACATTTGATGATGATTGATGATCACAGTGAGCCGAACAGATCTTCTACTCCCAGTTGCTTTGCGTACGTCCTATCTTGTTGTCGTGTTACTACGGAGCCATGTTAATACGCGGCTGTCAATCAATTTGGTGGGAGGGGAAACCGCACTCCTACATCACGTTGCAGTGGGCCTCAAAATGGGAAGGATTTGGATCCTATTTTAACGTCAGGAAATAAAAAAAAAAAGAGACTTATTGTCTTTATATCACTCCAATATGACTGTGGACACGCTATAACTGCACAGAGTTCTGTCCAAACAGCTTACAAAAGATGATTTGCGTCATAGGTGCCCTTTAAAACTCACTAGTTAAGTCAAATCATCTAGAGACAGAATACATGTGATGAACAGAGGAAATATAATTTGATACTCATTGAAAATATTTCTATTTTATTTTCTGTGACATACAATTCCTGAATCATTTTTTTATTTTCATTTAATCTTCTTGATCTAATTCACAAAAATGTATCTAATGGGTTTCAAATTCAACTCACAGCCTTGTCTGGAGGGGAACTTTACTCTTTAAAAGTTGCTAAATGGTTTAAAATGGGTTGTATTCTAACTTTAAAATGCTAAAACTTTATAGAATTTACTCATCTGTGTGGCATTTCATATTGGAACGAATATGTTTATGCCTTATTTGTTTGGAGTTTTTTGTCCTTTTGTGGTGTCGTATTGGTAAGCAAAACTGTTTGGTTGTCAGCATCATTCTTCAAACTATCTTCTTACTGCAGCAGAAGCCAAGTCATTTAAATGAAAAACCATAAACTTTAAGTGTAATCCTTTAACGAATGGATTTACAGCTTGTTTTGTGGTTTCCTAACACCATCAAGGCTGCCGGTGCCAGAGAAGTGGCCATCAAAACCTGATGTGCCACCTGTGTCCTGGGTTATTTTTACTTAAGCGGAGCCTGTCACCTGTCCACATTATTTCAAACTCAAGCATGTGCCTTTTTACCGTATAATCACTAGAAGGTTATGTAATGAAGCCTTCAAATGCTGACAGTAGCAACCGGCAAATGTCTGCTGTCCTGCAAGTGTATTGGGCTGTTCAAATATGAAGCTTTCTATCTTGTAAATAGTCTCATGTTCTGTCCGTGAGCTACAATTGCTGGGTTTGGTGTGTTTTTCTAAATCGAATTGATATGAACCATCTCTATGACAGATTGGACACAAGAACAGCTCAAGGCGTAGAAGCAATCATCTGTCAAATGTCACTCTACTCTTTCCTTGAGATTGTTTTGGGTTTAGACAGAATTTGCTAATATTTAAATCATAGGCTAAATATCCTCAGACTTGTGTCAGGTCTTCATTTATGAGAATGTACCTATACTAAGGGTTTGTTCACACTTGATAGTAGTAGGCCTGTCACGCTTATTTTTTTGAGTGATTTTTTTTTTGTTTGTTGTGTGATTATATTGTCACAGAAATGATTGAGAAGTAATATTATTTTTCAATTTAGGACCATATATGCCACTGATTAATGATTAGTGCTGTTAAATGAATAATTGTGTACAAAATAAAAGTTTTTATTTATATAATACATGCAAGTATTGTGTATATCTATTAAGTTTAAGTACAGTTGAGATCAGATTTATTAGCCCCCCTTTGAATTTTTTTTCTTTTTTAAATATTTCCCAAATGATGTTTAACAGAGCAAAAAGATTTTCACAGTATGTCTGATAATATTTTTCTTCTGAAGAAAGTCTTATTTGTTTTATTTTGGCTAGAATAAAAGCAGTTTTTAATTTTTAAAAAGCCATTTTAAGGTCAAAATCATTAGCCCCTTTAAGCAAATTATTTTTCGATAGTCTACAGAACAAACCATCATAATACAATAACTTGCCTAATTACCCTAACCTGCCTAATTAACCTAATTAAGCCTTTAAATGTCACTTTAAGCTGTATAGAAGTGTCTTGAAAAATATCTAGTCAAATATTATTTACTGTCATCATGGCAAAGATAAAATAAATCAGTTATTAGACATGAGTTATCAAAACTATTATGTTTAGTAATGTGTTGAAAAAATATTCTCTCCGTTAAACAGAAATTGGGGGAAAAAATAAACAGGGGGGCTAATAATTCTGACTTCAACTGTAAATATACATGCATACATATGTATATAATATTAAAATATTTATGTATGCTATATAATAATAATAATATTTATATGTTATTTTAGGATATATATACATATAAACAATAATTTTTTGTATGTGTGCGTATGTCTATATAATAAATATACACTGACAGTACACATAAATATTGTCAATGCAAACTTTTATTTTGAATGCAATTAGTTGAGATTAATCGTTAAACAGAACTAATAATGATTATACAACAGCATAATAATAATAGGGACAATAAAGGGACAAAATTATTTAATTCTTAAGGTTATTTTGATTCTGTAATTTGTTAAAAAAGTAAAAGTCCTGAGATAAACTTTGACATCAGTGATATAAAGAATGTAAATGTCCTTGTATAATGGCTTTATCGTTATTTGTAAATGTCACTATTTTAGAAGTGATCTGCAGCTTAGAAACAGCGCTCAGCTTCTTCCAAACAATCAGTGGTTTTCAAGAAAATGTAAAACTCTAAAAGCCTCCAATAGAGATTGGATGAGATGACAGAGATTGCACAATCAGCTAAAATATTGCAAATATTTGTTTTTATATAGACATGATGGGCTATATACAGTATATAAGATAACATTACGGTCATAATTTCCATGTATGCAATAAGTGATATTGATTATTGCGAGAGGCCTAGATTGTAGTAATACACAATATGTTTATGACCATATCAGTATTTGCTGAAAAATAGTCTTTTGTTTATGATGTTTGTCATCATTTATTCTCCATCCACTTGTTCCAAACTGGTTTGAGATTTTAGAAATAAAAATTATCCGTTTAATGGAAAAAAGAAAATAAATCATTGGCTGATAAATTGTGCATTATTTTTACAGGTTGATGCACTTAAGATTCTCTTCCACATGACGAATAATATTCAAAAGGTTTAAACAAACCTAATTTTTATATGTCGTCAATTACAGATGAGTACAGGCTTAGTATACTTACTACACTTATACACTTAGTCTTAGAAGAACCAACTAAAATGCAAATGTCAATATACTCTGTTAAAAGGAATGGTTCACCCAACATTAAAAAAAATAAAATATTTCATGCAGAATCTGTTGAAGATGGCAATGAATACCCTATTATAGGTTTTCTTCACTGAAGAGGCAAATAGTTCTAAACTTTTATGAATTTCCATTTTTTTGTTGAACACAAAACAAAATTTACTAAAGAATGTTGATAAAAGGTAGTCATTGACATTCATAGTAGGAACAAAGAGTACTATGGATGTCAATTGCAGTTTTTGCCCAAGGTTTTTCAGTATATCTTTCTTTGTATTCAGCAGAAGAAAGAAACTCAAACAGGTTTGGAACAAATCGAGAATGATGACTGAACCTTAATTTTTGGGTGCTCTCTTGTTAGAGGCTTGGGAAAATTCATGGAGATTATTCCCCATATTGCAAACAAATAGGGTCACAAGGCATTTTCAATGGTCAAAAATCTGTAGGAAGCTTCATAATAATAATAATCCACATGTGTCCTTATTAGCAAAATACTTAACTAAAATGCTTTCCTTGGTTCAGCTATCTGAGGCACATTCAGAAGATGGTTCAGTTAGTCAGTAAGGCCATGTGTGAGCTGTGGTAGCAAGTAGTTTTTATAGCTGGCCTGAAATCAAAGCCCATTATTAAGAATGTCTTATTAAAAGTCTTGAGAATGATTTGTTGGTTTTAATGCCGCTCTAAAAAAATCAAGGACCAATCCCAATTCTACCCCTTAGCCCTTCCCCTTACCCCTACCCCTTACCCCTACCCCTCGTTTTGCGCGTTCCCGTGAAGGGGTAGTGGTGGCCCAATTCTCTTTAGCTTGAAGGCGTAGGGCTAAGGGCAAGGGATATACACCCCTTTGAACGAAGATTTTTCAGGAGCACACTCGAAACGGAGGAGTAAGAAAATTTCTTAGAATACACCTGCCACAACGGCAATTTCACTGCACCCGGAAGTAAGGAGATCAACAAATTAGTATTTTTTTTGTCATTATTACGAATTTTTACGACAAACAAACACGTTTTAATATATATTTATAACCGCTTTCATGTTTTACCATCATGCTTTTTAAAACGCAAAAAAAAATAACGCAAAATTTCGCGATCTATAATCCATAATCATAACTCTTGTACAGCAGTCCCACAACATTCTGTCACTCGATGACACTCGAACACTCTGTCAGAGCAGTCTAGTGGCTGAAAAGGAGCTTTTTACAGTGTCTGGGATAATGTTAATGTTGTTTTCGTGTGTTTACATAGATGAATTTGACCACTGTGTAAATGCACAGTGTAGTTACGATTTTCTTGCCACATTACTGTATATCGTTATGATAACATAATATATCCCTTCAGTGATTTCCTGATGATAAACACCAAAAAATAACACAACTGGAATAACTACAGCAGTTGCGATCGTCTGATCTCATGTGAAGCAAGAGATTGCAATGACATATGATGACGTGTGCTGTCCCAATTCTTAGGGGTAAGTTTTGAAGCCCTTCCCCTTAACCCTCGGTTGTAAGGGCCAAGGGGAAGGGGTAGGGGTACAAAAATAGAATTGGGATTGGCCCTTAACTTTTTATTAGCAATATGCATTACTTAGACCTTAATTCACATTTGTTTCAACTTAAAGGGTGGCTTTTCTCAGTATTTATCTCAATAAGATTTTTTTGTACCTTCAGATTTCAGATTTAAAAAAAACTAATATCTTAGTATTGTCTTAATATCAATATCTTAATAATGCCTATTATTGCCCAATCCAAACCATACTGTATATTAAAGGAAGGCTTATTTATTCAGCTTTCAGAAGATGCATAAATCTTAATTCCCCAAAAAAAATTGTGTTGACACTTGTGACACGATACATTCCTTCATTCTACATTATTTTCACTAACAAATATGTTGTGGAAAATAAGACATGTTACAATCAAGAAAAGCAAGTTTTTTCCTTTGCTTTTTTTGCATTTGCTCTGCCCTTTTTTGTGTCATTTTGAGCCCCTCATCATCCTGATCTGTGTGACTGCATCTTTGTGCCCAAACCCTAACCTCCTAATGCCAGAGCGAGTCTGCTTCAGATGCTCTGTGACTGCGCTCTCCTGCTCAATCTTCCTCATGCCTTCTTACTGTCTTGTGGTCTCGCTGTGCTGTGAGGCAGATGATTAATGTCCTCAGATCTGAGACTGATGTCACCCATTCGCCCGCTCACAGCTTCTCCAGAGAAGCACAAAGCAGGTAGAGCATCTGTGCTCTTCTGCCATTATTTAGATGTTGTGAATTGTCATCTTCACTTCAGTTTGAGACCTTAATCTTTTATGGATTTTATGTTCCTTAATAGACAGGGAAAATTTTCCTTCGGCTTAGTTCCTTTATTCACCAGGGGTAGCCACAGCGGAATGAACTGCCAGCTTATCCAGCATATGTTTTACACACCGGATGCCCTTCCAGCTGCAACCAAGTATTGGGAAAGCTGGGAAAATAGGATTTCATAAAACAAAATATTCAAAAAATATGTAATTTTTTTTTGCGCTTAAGTTTCCATCCGTCCGTCCGTCCGTCCGTCCGTCCGTCCGTCCGTCCGATTAATGTCTTTTATTAACATCTAACCTAGGAGTGAATTAATTTAAGGTGGGAAAAAAGTGAAGTGAAAGTATAATGTACATGTTTATTTATTTTATTAAAACATGTAAAACGTATTAGAAACATAAAACTCAAACTGCTTGATATTTATTTATTAATCAAGCAATCAATCAATTAATCAATTAATCAATTAACCAATTATTTAATTTATTTATTTATTATGTGTATGAAGGAATTAAAAAAGTTATATTAATATATTACATAATATTTATTTTGCTAAAATACTTATTTTATTGAAGCATTTGTTTATATAAAGCTGATTATAAATATCCGACCTTAAACTAAACAACTTGAAGTGTCATTTTTATTTATTTATTATTTAATTATTTATTTATTTATTTATTTGTTTGTCATTTCTTGATATCTGTCTGATTTTAAATAAACAGTATTTTTATATTAATTTAGTCCAAGCGTAATTATGTAATGTCTTTATTTATTGTTCGTTTGTTCTGTATTTTTAGGTTTGGTCTTAAAAATCACTTGGCCTTAAAAATTCTTAATGAACCAGTATTAAATGTATAAATTCCTTTTATATTTTTACTAGAGGAACCAAGTGTGAACACAGTTTTTGAAACTGGGAAATATCATATTGAGGATTAAGATGCATTACTTGTTCCCTAAAGTGCCTGAACATCTTAAGTTAATGGTTTTTCAGCATTATGTTTTAGATATAAGGAGAAGAGAACTGCTGGTATAAAATCTTAATTCAATCTTGAACTTGGATGATTTTGAACTTAATCTCTTTCTAATAAATTTGTTGTATTGTGAATGGTTAGTGGCTACAAACTAGTCATTTGCATAAGCCACGCCCAAAAGACCTCAATATAAATATAAATGCTTTCCTTTAGGTTTTTTGCTGTATTATGACTTTGCACAAGACTTGGGGGTTCTTTCCTGTCTGCATGATGGTTTCTTTGTCCATCATTCTCTGTCATGTTTTTTTTTTGAGACCTGTAGCCTCAGGTTTTTGCTGCTCCTGGATCATTTTATCTGTCTTCAGCTTTAAATCTCACAACAGTTGCGTCAGTGTCTTTTCCATGTTGCACTTTGACTACAAGCATAATCAGATTTCATGCTTAAGCAGTTCGATACATGGGCCTTTCCCGTTACTAGCCTTCTTCATCCTGCCAGAGAGCGAGGAATGAGCATTATTTGCCCTTTGGAGATCAGCCAGTTCACTCACGGTCTTCGTTGCATGGGTTTAAAGGGACAGTTCACCCCAAAATTCAAATGTACTCACTATTTACGCATCCTCAAGTGATTTCAGACCTTTATCATTTAATTAATTTCTTTGTTATACACAAAAGTTATTTTTAAAAAATTTTGAAAACCTATATGTTTTCATAATAGGGAAAGTCTATTGAAGTCAATGGCTACTGGTTTCCAACATTCCTCAAAATATATATTTCTTTGTGAATAACAGAAGAAAGAACTTAAATGAACATTTAAAAATGCTCATTTTCCAACTCAGAGAAAGTAAATTTTTTTAATCCACTCAGCTGGGTCTGGTGGGAACACTTTTAGTTAGCTTAGCATAAATCATTAAATTTGATTAGACCATTAGCATCTCACAATTTCCCCAATATTACCTATTAATGATATTACACAGAACCTGAAAATAGTCCCCAGCTAATTACAGTGCTGTGCAATATCATTGTTCTGCTGGCTGCAGCCATGGTCCCTTGATTATTACGAGTACGAGAAGTAAAGTTTCTAGCCATATTGGCTTAGAAAATAGCAACTTCTTATTTTCTGTCAGTTTTAGTACATGATGTAACTTCAAAAGAGTCAAGCTTTACATGCAAAAATCGAAACATTGTTATTGAATTGTTTTGAGCGAGATGCTAATGATTTGATCCGATTCAGTGATTCAGGCTAAGCTAAAAGTGCTCCTGCTGGTTAAAAAAATGGATTAAAAATGGTAAAGCTCAACTGTTTAACTCTAGGCTCATTTTACAAGTCCACTATTTTCAAAAAGTGAAGCGTTCTTTAAACCAGATGAGAAAATGCTGACAGATTTTTCCTTTTTGGGTAAACCGTCTCTTTAACCTTGAACTGCGGCTAAGGAGTGAAAGGTTTTGCTGTGATATTATGTTCTTGTGCTGTGCTTATGTGTTTGGGGGCAAGTTTTTAACACCTTAGTTCAGCAGGGAGTCTTTTTGTAGGTATTTGCTGAGCCTTTTGAAAACAGCTGGGAGTTATTTCTGTCACTCTGATACTCAGGCAGAGTTAAAGCTCAGTCAGACTCAGACTGAATGGCAGTAGACTCCATGTTTTTACAATTAATACTCTTGTTTATATTGCATATACATTTTTTAAATTCCTTTTTCACACAAATACATTATTGTACATTTTTATTGTTTTGTATTATGTTTTTTATTTATTTGGTTTGTATAAAGATTGTTTATATTAGAGTTTGCTTGCACAGCTGCTGTCAGTTTATGTATGTATGTACAGTATGTACTGTATGTATGTATTTATGTATGTACTGTACGTATATATGTATTGCTCTATTGCTGTCAGGATCTTTATTTCAATATCTTTTATTAACATTGTTTAGCTATATTAAATAATATTTAGTCTGAATGATGGCAGTTTATTCCGCTGTGACAACCTCTGATAACTCAGGAACTAAGCCGAAGGAAATTGAATGAATACAGTAGATAAGTCTAAATGATAATTATATATAAAATAATGTTGGAACAATTAATCTAATCTAAACATTAACATTTTGTATACATTTCTATTTTGTACTCATTGAGTCATTCACGGATTCATTCATTCATTGATTCATTCAATCATGTTCCAACCAACCAACCAATCTGCCAACCAACCATCCAATCATGAACCCCTAAAATGTTTAACTTGTGGTATAAAATGTAAATCACCATAATATATTATCAAGATTATATTATTGGATATTATAATATAAACAATTCTTTATTTATACATTTTTTTATTTGATAGTATTTTATTATTTATTGATTGATTAATTCATTTTTTCTTATTAATTAATTCTTTAATTATGTAAGGGTGTACACTATAACTTAGTATTTGACTAATTAATTTTTAGTTTTAGTTTTTATTTTAATTTTAATAGATGACATATAAAGTTATTTTATTTTTAAATGATAATTTCTAGTTGAGGATGCCCTCTTATCTCTCCAAAGAAAGTTTAGACAGATTTAGACAGCTTTGGACAAATTTGTCCCCAGAGGACAGCTCAAGTAACCCCACACAGTGGCAGCCTTCCTGTTCCCAAGCCCACATATAAATATGCTGAGTCTCATTTTTGGGTCATTTGACTCTCGTAATTGCAGGGTTCCAGTAGTACCTAATATGTCGATACAAACTATTATAATGCTTCATGTTGTAAGGTGAGGCATTGCAGGCAAACCCACATTTTTTCTGAAGATTGAAAAATTTCATGAAGCATTATTTCAGTCAAATGTACAGTGTTTATTTGATCATACTTTAGCCATTTTTGTCTGTAAATTACAATTTCAATCCTTTTTAAAGCTGTTTTTTTTCTTTTGCACTTAGCAGTATCAGTACATCACTCCAGCAGAACTTGCAAAAAAATTGTTAACATATATATGTATATATATTTTCAGGATGTTTATAGTATTTTGTAAGTTTATAGTATTTATAGTAAGTATTGAGTGCTAAAAATATCCTCATCAAAAAAGCTATTACTACTAATAGTAAACTATTAGTTCCTTTTTTACCCTCTTCACCTGCAGTTTCATATCTTAAACAGAGTCTAATTCCTAAAAATGAACATAAAACTGAAGGCTGATGGATTTTTTTTTGTCTTTGTTCTCTGATTTCCTCAACAAGCTGGCTGGAAATTGTGAATTGTTTCCAGCTGCTTGAATGTTGAGCTTTTTCTGCACTGCAGAGGAAAGACACATGTGCTTTGCACTCCTGTTTTTATGAATTTGCAGTGCTAAAATCCACAGGTGGAGGATAAAGGAACAGCGCATTTGTTAAAGAACGCTTATGGAAACTTGTATGTGGGATCATATCCCAGAATCCTCATGTGCTGATGAGTCAATGCATTACACTCTGATCAGTGGTTTCTTTCTTCAGGCTTTTTGTGAGAGCTTGCGGCTTTAAAGATAGTCTGTTGATGTTCTGCAGCTTACCAGTGTAAGCAAATATCAGATGTTCTGCAGCTCAGCACAAATCAGTGCTATGTGTGTATGTGTGTGTGTTCCAGTTTGGGGTCAGTAATGTTTTTTTTTTTTTTTTTAAATAATTGAAGAATGTATTAAATTAATCAAAAGGGAAATTAAAGATGAACTTTTATGTTTATTTTAAACACATACTGTTCTTTTGAACATTTTTAAGAAAAGCATGATGACTCGTTGATGGGAGTATTTAAGGAATGTTAAGTATTGTCTTTATTAAAAATATAAAGACAAAAGTGATGGCTGGTGACTTTTGGTTACTATATCATCACAAAAATGAGGTTTAAAATGATTAATATTGGAAACCGTTATTTTTAAATTTTAATAATATCTATTAGATATTATTTAATTAATTTTAAATTAATCTTTCAAACTGACACCCAAAAATGACCGCTCAAAGATCAAAAATTGTTGAACAAATTGTAGCGCTAAAGCATAGTTTGGTTTATGTTTATTACTATACCTGTCAACCTCCCCGTTTATGCCGGGATTCTCCTGTATTTTATCTCTCGTATTTCCCGGACGCTAGCTCTCTGCAACTCTCACACGGTCGCCAACTGAAACTAAGCAGGGCTGCGCCTGGTCAGTACCTGGATGGGAGACCACATGGGAAAGCTGGGTAGCTGCCAGAAGTGGTGTTAGTGAGGCCAGCAGGAGGTGCTCAACCTGCGGTCTATGTGGGTCCTAATACCCTAGTATAGTGACGGGGATTCTGTACTGCTTAGTGAGCACCGTCTTTCAGATGAGACATTAAACCGAGGTCCTGACTCTCTGTGGTTGTTAAAAATCTCAGAATGCAAATTTGCCCACTGGGCTCTGTCCATCATGGCCTCTTAACCATCCCTGTTCCATGCTGTAATTGGCTTCATCACTCTGTCTCCTCTCCACCAATCAGCTGGTGTGTGGTCTGGCGCAATATGGCTGCTGTCGTGTCGTCCAGGTGGATGCTGCACACTGGTGGTGGTTGAGGAGAGACCCCCCCCAATCTGTAAAATGTGTGAGTGTTCAGAAAAGCGCTATATAAATGTAAGGAATTATTATGATTATTATTATCATTTTATCATTATATGCCGCTATCATCCTGTTTAAGTATTTTCCGTATTTCTCCCGTATCTTTAATCTCTCTGTAAAAAGTGAAAGTAGCATCAAAGAGCCGATCTCAGAAGTTATATAATTACAAGAGCTGTTCAAGAAATGATGCGTTTGCTTTATTTTGGCATTAAAGCATGTTGAAATTCATATTAAAACGGCCGCATTCGACCTTTGCGGCTTCATATGCAACCTCTGAATCAGTAACGGAGCTGACTGACGGACGTGCTGTATAGTGACAAAGACACTGTTCCCAGATCAGCTTCTGTACACGCGATTTGAAGAGAAGTGAAAGTGGACACTTTTTGATTTGGGTGTGTTTTTAAATAGACAAATACACTTTATAATATGTAAACATGTCTGTCCTGGCGTGTTTTATTTTATGCACAAATAATTTTGTCTTAAAAATCTTATTTTTACATCCCAATGTTGACAGGCATGTTTATTACCCAGAGTGAGTTGATTTTCGCCCATGGTTTTACTAGCGTTTACCCGTTTGTCTGCACATGTGAAGGGTTTAATATTAATTTGACAATTTTTCCCCTAAAGGCTAATTTTACAGTTTATTACTCTGATTTAGGAGAAACTGTGGATCATCCAAAATCAAGAGTGAGCGAAAGATGTGCATGTAAATTTAGCTAAATCGTTTACAGATCTATTCAAATATAGCTCACAAAAAAATGAAACAGATGAGACGAAATGGTCATTAAATATACCCTGAAGCATTTTCTGTCTGTCAGGTTGATATTGTGTGTTACTGAATAAGAATAAAAGCATGTCAGTGTGTGCTGCGCTGGTTACTGTTTAGACCTGAGGTCCTGTTTAGTCAATGTGATTTGTTAACGAAATTGTTAAAAAATTACTCAATGGAAGATACTGTGTCATGAAGAATGTTGGAAACCTGTAGCCATTTGCTTTTTTGCTTTACAGTATACACAAAGTTAAAATATTGCGTTAAACATTTTCAAATATAAAAAAGAAATTCAATTCCATGTGTTCAATAGAATAAAAATAATATAATAATAATAGTAATTGCTACGTATATAATAATAATAATAATAATAATAATAATCGCTACTAAATCTGTGCAATTATACAGTATGAATAAAAAAGTATGGTTTCTGCAATCTGAGAAACCACTTTGGCTCTGTTTTTGGCACAAGCATTAACAAACCCGTTCATGTTATCTTGTGTTTGTAGGTGGGGGACTAATGTTGGTGAAAATGATTGTGTAAAGCCTCACACCACCATAAAACACATACAATACCAGGGCGTTTATTGTTTGTGTTTATTGCCAGCGTTTTTTGAGACTGGTTTTTATTGGTGATTAGTGAACTCCCTGACATTAGATGATGCTTAATGAAAAACACAAATACCCCTGTGCAACTTTACCATTCTGATGCTTGATTGTTGCACAGAAGAAGTAGTCACCTTCACTCTTTTTTGTGTGTTTATCACATGCAGTAAGCTTATCCACTTGTGTTTAATCTCCTCCAGTACATCACACTAACATCTGCCTAAAAGTTGTGGGGAAAAAGTTACAAGCCATGAAAGACAATTAAGCGAAACTAAAGTCTTCATCAATTTGATCTGCAATTTCCATGTGCTTGGCTAGACTTTTTTTGTGCGTGAGTGCCACCAAGTCTTGCTTTAATGTAACTTAAGCAGCTTAAGGCATGCGAACAAAAGCACCAATCTCATTGGTCGACCAGTTATCACTGTGGTGCATCAAACCAAGTAAAAAAAGACACCATTTTGGGCATCGGTGTGCACACTCACATTAGCGCCCTTTAGTCACAAGGCGTTAAATCATGGCGATAATCATACACGATAATTGCACAAGCCACAAGACAATTCTAGATAAATATACAAGATAATAATTTTGAGGATAGACTTAGATAGTATTAAACAGCATTTGAGATGGTGTGAGATTCACTTACTTTTATAAGGTGTTTGAACACCTTAACTAGTTAGTCTAGTTATCCAACCTCATCGTTGATGCACATTAATGCATTTATTCAGTAAATGTTCTGGCATAGTTTATGCTCACATTTTATTTTTAGACAAAAATAATATTGTTATCAGTCATTGTATATCTTTTTTTTTAGAGTTATATATGTATCTTGGCATTTCCATCCATCCTTTTTTTATGCAACATCCTAATGAAATGAATGTATTCTGGTTTTAAACATTCTTCAGAACATCTTCCTTTGTGTTTAAAAGAAAATAGAAGCCCAAACAGGATATTACGAAATGGAAGCTGAGTAAATGATGACATAATTGACATTTTAGGCTTCATGTTGCATTTGTGAACTTAAGATGCTCTCCACATACATGTGCGTTTTGACGTCATGCTTTTGGAGTTGTGTGTTAGTGAGACAGACAGATGTCCTGAGCGTGAGTGAAGGCAGGAGAGAAAGGAGGACAGAAAAGAGGCGAGATGTATTTGTGGAGACAGGCTCTCTTGCCAGAGGAGATTACTAATGTGTAAAGAAACCCTACACTCTCTTTGATGGACTCACTCTCGCTGGATGCACAAAGAGCATATTCAGATTTGGGCCTCACATTTTGCAATTCATTCTGACACGAATCAGCTTTAATCAGAATTTTCTGAAATCAGCACCTGAGGGAAGCTCAGTGCCGGAGGAGATAGATGCAGATTTTAAGAGCTCAACAAGACAGGCGGAGACATCAAAATAGTGTGGTTTCATGCATTTTGTCCTGTTTGCTTCATTAGAAAACGCACATAGTCCAATCTTAACCCAACCAAATGCCAATTATACCAACTGTGGTCAAAATATGACATTTCTTGCCCTTGGTGTTGTTCCAAAGTCATTTATCTTCAAAACATTAGTTGAAAATCTGTTCCACGGTCCACCAAAATAGTGGAATCAACGCCATCTGCACAAACATAATCATTTTACATGACAAAAAGACTCTATATGTTATGCTTTTATTCATCTGTGAATATAGATCAGCGTTGTCTATATGAACTTTGATTGTCTTTATGAACCAGAGGTGCTTGGGTACTACCCTAAAATTTAATTTGCAGAAATGTATTGGCTTCTGGCAGTTTGATGGGTTCACCTTTATAAAAGACAGGCAGTTTTAGCCAATAAAATCTCATGACTAACTTGTATGATTTTGTACAATCGCATTTGTACATTTTAGAAGGATTTGCTTATCTCCCAATGATGCTTGGGTTTAGGGGTAAAGTTTGGGGGCACACCTCCTATTAAATAGCGTATGTTATTGTAGTAATGAAATCTAATTCATATAAATTAGCTACATTTCTGACTAAACATGAAAATGGTATGTTTTCTTGTGAGATCAGGCTGTTTTAGCACATTTTGATGTGTGAGTTTTTGAACAGGGCGGCACAGTGGCTCAGTGGTTGGCACTGTCATTTTACAGCAAGAACGTCACTGGTTGAATTGGATGAACTAAATTGGCCGTAGTGTTTGAGTGTGTGAATGAGAGTGTATGGGTGTTTCCCAGTACTGGGTTGTGGTTAGAAGGGCATCCGTTGCGTAAAACATATGCTGGAATAGTTGGCGGTTCATTCCGCTGTGGCGACTTTTAAAATAGAGACTAAACTGAAGAAAAATGAATGAATGAATTTCTGAACATACAGTATGTCAATAGAACAGAGACTTTGCTTAAGAGAACTTAAAACAACAGTTAAATATGGGTACGTTTGATAAAAAACAAATAACCATTCCAAAAAAAAATGTGGCGCAAATCATAATCTTGATCTGATTCAGAATGATAAGCAAAGATGAATCAAATAGATTGAGTTCATCAGCATTTCCAAAGCATGCTCATATACCTGAATTCAGCATTTCCTTTAGTAATGTTATGTTGTATATTTGTGGATTTATGTGCTCCAGAATATCTGATGGATGTGTTATCTTCTTTCTTCTGCTGTACTTATTTGGGATGGGAGATTTTGTACTCTTTCATAATATAATAGCACCTGCGGTGAAACACTAATAGCTGGTGGGACTTAGCTTGTAGATGGCAGGGACATGTTGTGACATAAATGATGGAAAATCTTGTCAGTGGTGTGGAGACACTTTTGTTGCAAGGCACAGAAGACTAAGTACAAATTGGGTGGCATGCGGAAAAATGCATGACTGTAATTTTTCATTTCATTATATATTATACAGCTGAATTTAGAAAATTTTACCCCCCTTTGAATTAAAAAAAAAAAAAAAATTCCCAAATGATGTTTAACAGAGCAAGGACATTTTCACAGTATGTCTGATAATATTTTTTCTTCTGGAGAAAGTCTTATTTGTTTTATTTTGGCTAGAATAAAAGCAGTTTTTAATTAAAAAAAACATTTTAGGGACAAAATTATTAGCCCCTTTAAGTTATATATTTTTGCATAGTCTACAGAACAAACCATCATTATACTATAACTTGTCTAATTACCCTAACCTGCCTAGTTAACCTAATGAACCTAGTTAAGCCTTTAAATGTCACTTTAAGCTGTATAAAAGTGTCTTGAAAAATATCTGGTAAAATATTATTTACTGTCATCATGGCAAAGATAAAATAAATCAATTATTAGAGATGAGTTATTAAAGCTATTATGATTAGAAATGTGTTGAAGAAATCTGCTCTCCGTTAAACAGAAATTGGGGAAAAAAATAAACAGGGGGGCTAATAATTCTGACTTCAACTGTATATGTCTAATATCATTACAAGACTCGCGTGTAGACATGTTTCAGTAATATATTTGTCTTTTTGTGGTTTGAATAGTCAGTGCTTCATACAGTACAGTGAGATATAATTATATAGTTTTTAACCCTTACTGTTTCTGTTTGCTTTATGATGGATTTCTTTTTTTTGCTTGTAAGAGGATTAGATTAGCAACACTTCAACACTTCTCATCTGGTGTGCATAGTGTTTTTTTTCTTTACATTTTTTATTGGGTACTCTCAATCACTTTCCTTGGCTTATTTACTGCTTCGTCAGGAGTCAACACATGTTTTACTTGTGGATACTTTTCATGCAACGGCTGGTTTATTTTAATAAATTAACATCAGACCGTGTAAACTCGATAGCGAAAGACCTCCTGGTTCAGCTGGGACGCAAACCAGCGACCTTCTAGCTGTGAAATGTTCTGAAAGCTTAGTCACTCAGTGTGTTAGAGCTTTCGCTTCACTGTAGTAAATCAGACAAGAAACACAATCATTCCAAATTCATGCATCTTTGATAGTAATGCATTTTAAATGTGATTTTTTCAAGTTTCTCAAGTAGCCTTGAGTACATCATGGAGAAAACTCTTCTGATAATGGCTTGAACGTTGTGGGCAACTGTATTCATACATACAAACAGACATTTTATGGCATTTCTGTGTGGAGTTTGCATGTTCTCCCCGTGTCAACGTGGGTTTCCTCCAGGTACTCCGGTTTCCCCAACAGTCCAAAGAATGCGGTATAGGTGAATTGGGCAAGCTAATATTGTCCATAGTGTCTGTGTGTGTATATGAGTGTGTATGGGTGTTTCCCAATGATGGGTTGCTGCTGGAAGGGCATCCACTGTGTTAAACATATGCTGGATAAGTTGGCGGTTCATTCTGCTGTGGCGACCTCTGATTAATAAAGGAACTAAGCCGAAAAGAAAATGAATGTTATTTAATTTAATTTTATTTATTTTATTTTATTTTATTTTATTTTATTTTATTTTATTTTATTTTATTTTATTTTATTTTATTTTATTTTATTTTAGTGAGCTACTCCTTTGACTGCTCGCATATCTCTTTGTCTGCATGAAACGAGTGCCTGACAGCATGTATACGGAGGCTGGCTCGGTTTCAGCAGTTTCTAATAATACAGCAGTCTGTATTAGGAGAACATCCCTGGTTGTTCACAATGTCACTGCGACTTTGTCTGGCTCTAGTGCCTCCCCGTTTGGCACAGCAGGCACAAGTTGACGGAACTGTTCTGAATATAGCGGACCAGCAGAATTTGGGTTGTAGTTGGGTCACAGCGTTCTATACTCAACATTCTCCAGTGTGTTTTTTTTATTTTGTGTGTCATCTCCAGTTAACAGAGCATGCAAATACAACACATACTAGGTTACTGGACATTAAAGAGGACCTACAGTATTATGCAAAATTCACTTTTATAAGGTGTTTGAACACAGATGTCCATAAATCATAAATAGTCTCCTCAAACACATGCTTTCAGTTTTCTCTATATTCGTACTGTACGTTACAGTAGTAATGGGCGATATAAACGATATGCGATATAAACGATACAAAATTGGCCTACGATAGAGATTCTAATTCTATTGCACTATCGCGATAACGCATGTTTGATGACGCAATCTACCCGCGAAATTAAGAGCAACGAGCTGCAGCCGGCTGCAACGCATCATCTTGAATAAACAACAGTGCGACCATTTCGCTCGCATTTGCGACAAAAAATAATAAGCTCGATTGATAACTTAATTCAGTCGGCCACTGAAAAACAACATGCTCTTCACACTAACTTATGGTGTATTACGTTGGAAATCTATTGTGACTGTAACACATGCTGAGCTCTCAACAACAGCACTAAGCAACGCATGGCACCGAATGGCGACGTGTCGCACAACTTGCGAGACTCATGCATGGCATGTCGTGGCTTGTCACACAGATTCCCACACAGCGCTTCCCACACAGATTTTACCTGGGCGGCCGATATATTATTGGGGCGGCCCGGTTCTGAGTTCGCGAGAAACTGAGAACACTCTGCCACAGACTCACATGCTCTGCATGCAGACCCACAGAGACGCGCTGGATACAGAAGAGCGGGAAGACTAAATAGACTGATCCAGCTCATTATTTGGGGTGACAATACATTTTCCCCGGACATGTCCAAGAATCTGCTTTCGCTTTCGATATTAATTGTATTCATTTTTGCGTTACTTTATAAGCAAACTTTATCTGGTGCGTCTCAATCTCTCTGCAGCACCAACACAGCAGACAGAGAGAGAGAGGGAGAGAGAGAGAAAGAGCAGATCAAGACACCAGTTTTAATTTCATTAGGAGAACAAAATGTTTAAAATCAAATGTGTTACCTTAGGCTGCAGATTAGAAATATGTTTTTATTTAAAGTATCTGCAATACACAATTTTATTTGACTAATTTAATACTAAAAAGTAATTTCAGTACAGTGTAAGTTCCTTAACTAAACACCAGTTTATTTGTTCTCTGTAACTTGGCATTTAGGAACCAAGGACTTAAAGAAAAGTCTTTCTTTCTAAAAGGCACTACATTTAGTTTATTTATCTGCAACATTGTGTTGTTTAATTACAGTTTTGCTTTTGCACAATAAATGTTCTCAAAATGACATGCAACGTTTCTTTATTTCTTTAACAAAAAATAGCAGTTTGACTTTCCTAGGGGTCTCTGTAACCTGTTCTGAAATGGTTCTATTATAATTTATATATCGCAATATATATCGTTATCGCAAGAGGCTGCAATGTATATCGCAATATGGATTTTAGGCCATATCGCCCATCCCTACGTTACAGTAGGGATGCCCTGCCCATAACTAATCTGCCTTATTAGCATATACCCCGCCCTGAGTGATAAGCAGAACTTCAGCAGTCCTGTTTACACACATACTGTAACATACACAAGGGACACTTGTTATGTACTTTTTGCCTCTTTAAAAAATAAATGGTAATATTTACTTGGTCTTTTTACTGCCATAATAATAAATAGATATAATAAATAAATGCATAAATACATAGTACATTACAAATAAACAACAACAACAACAACAAAAATTCTGCTTTCAATATTATTTTTCACAAGTATAAATTTATAATATTAATCTGATCAGTTATGTAATAAAAAAATATGTGAAATTAAATTCATGCCTCTTTACAGCCACAGAACATAATTACAGTATGTTATTATTCTGGTTTTATTATTACAGAAATTATAATAGTAATTGCACTTATTTAAAGTTTACGTTAATATTTATGTCTATTGATGTCACTTTTCAAAATATATAGATTCTATCAGAATAAAATGAAACTCAGAGTGCACATTTTCATAATTTTATAATGTTACTTACGAGTAAAGCATACAGTGTGTTCTGATCCCTGTCCTGCATGATTTGAGCAAAAAGCAGAGCGCTACACAATCATCCACATTGTTTTTTATTTCCAAACGTCACCATCAGAGCGAGCAGGACAGATCCTGTCAGACACGAGACCGAGGAAGAGAAAGCGCTAAGCAGATGAAGTGACAGAGACGCAGCAGGCTTGTTTATTTCTGCTCGCTTCCGTCATGTTTGATACTAGATTTTCCCCAGAGACACAATTAAATCACATCCTATTGCTTTGTGATGTACTTAAATACTGGCTGAACAAAATAAACAATAAACTGTACACAAACAAACAAACAAACTGGTTTATTTATTTGCATTTATTTTTGCATAAATAAATAAATACATTCATACAGTGTACTTGATTATTAGTATTTGTAATAAAAATAAAAAAAAATTTTATTACAGTACTTTGTAATACATTAAGTACATACAGTATAGATTCATTAAATACAGTATAAATACATTATGTATTTCAATTAAATAATTTAAAAGCATTATATTATTCACAATTACTAAACATATAGCTTATAATAGTAAGTCACTGTTTAATTTAATTGTTTAATTGTTTTTTATATTAGAATTTGAGATTATCACAATATTTTAATGTGCCTTTTTATAGCCACTGAACTGAATGATAAATTATACAAGGTATTATTCTGATATTATTATTAAAAATGTTGTTATTAATTCATAAATGATGACCGAATGACTCCTTATTCAAGTGGTTTGTTGGAGAAACAGAGATTGAGTGAACAAATATGTATTTTGAAGGTTTTTCCGCAGAGTGTGATGAAAACTAGATTTATATATACTAGGGCTGGGTGACATTACAAAAAAAATATCACGATATAATATATGTTTCATGTAATTTGATATCGATCATTTTTTTTTTTTTTAGGACATTTAGGAATATGAACAGTTATTTTTTTTATTTTACCAACATTACTAAGGCAAATAGTTTTTAGTCAAAAATATATTTAAAGAAAATATCTGATCTCTTTATAATAAAATAAACATAAGCATTAAAGAGACTCTTAAACTTGATAAATAAAATGTTACAAAGTGTGTGCAATGGTAAAGCATATAGTAAACAATCAAAGCAAACATTAAGGTAGATCAACATCTGTAAGGTGTGTATAATATTATTACAGTAAACCTCAAACTCTGTAAACAAATTACATTTCAAATTGTGAAGTTGAATGACGATATTACCCCCTATGCTAAAAAATCTTTCAGATGGGGAGCTAGTGGCTGGGATGCACAAGAAAAGAAACCAAAAAGCCACTCTGGTGACATCCTTACATCCCTTTTTATCCTTTTTTGCACATGGTTTCCTTGACCATTTACAATGGGCTTTGCATTTGCGCTTCCCCTGCGTCTCTCATAACTAGGCAACCTTAAAAACATGTGCGCGTCGCTTCTAGTACGCGCTTCGTGCAAGTTCTGCGCCACCATTGGAAATGACAAACTTACATCCTAAGCTTATTGGCATTTCTTCCAAGGCACGTGCTCAGCAGACACATTTTAATAAAACTTTCATACCGAAACTTTTTTATCGATAATGTCAATGTTTTTCGGTCAATAAATATCGATACCGATTTTGTCGCCCAGCCCTAATATATACTATGCTATGCTGATGTGCAAAAGCTCAGTTTCAGCTCTTCAAGACTTAAGCTGAGTTGTGATTGTGTGAATTAAGCTCAGTTTTAGTCTCTTTAATAGCGTACACACCTGTTGCCTGCTGTCAGCTGTGTTGTCAGCTGTTTATGTTGTTTTGTACATCTGTGGTGTTTGTACCCTGGTTGTACACCTGTAAATAAACTACATTTTTAAATAGGTACAGTAGTAATGTTAAGATACCTAAAAAATATTGAATTTCCTGAAAGATAAGTTTTTATTTGTAACACTGTCTTTCAAACTAACCTCTTTTTTATTTTTTTAAATACAAATAGTATAAATAAAATAAGTATTTATGTATACAGTTAAAGGAAGTATTATTAACTCAACTGTGATTTATTTTTTATTTTTATTTTTAAAATATTTTTCAAGTAATGATTAACAAAAAGCAGACAATTTCACAATATTTCCTAATTTTATTTCTTCAGGAGAAATAGAATATATTAAAAATCATTCATGTATTCATTCATTCATTCATTCATTCATTCATTCATTCATTCATTCATTCATTCATTCATTTATTTATTTATTTATTTATTTATTTATTATTTCTGATCTCAATATTATTACCCCCCTTTATTATTATTTTTTGTTTGTTTTGTTTTTTGACTGGCCACAGAACAAACCCCTGTTGTACAATGTCTTGCCTAGTTAGCCTAAGCCTTTAAATTGCATTATAAGCTAAATGCTTATAAAATAGTTATTAGAAAATAGTCATTAAAACTATTAAGTTTAAAAATTTGTTGAAAATAAAATATTTTGATAATTTAACAGCAATTTGGAAATACATACGTAAATACATTCACAGGAGGGCTAATAATTTTGCCTTAATGTCAATTTGTATTAACAAATCAAAGATATATATATAATCTGCCGTACTGTATACTGGAATAGTTGGCAGTTCATTGTGCTGTGGCGACCTCTGATAAATGAGAGACTAAGCTTTGCTCTTAGTTAATGATAATAACTCTGATAACCCTAGAAGAAAAGAGAGCATCACTGGCAATTTGTTATGCTGTCTTGCAGTTTAGCTCTGCATTATTGTATGAAGACAGTACAGTCTGCATGTTGTGTCCAATCATGTGTCTTATCTCAAAGGAAGTTTACTTTCCACACTGTTTGTTCTCAGTATGATCATGTTTAATCAGTAAATGTTTTGTCTCGGCTGATAAAGTTTAATGAGTATTATAAAAACGAGTGCATTCAGCAGCACCTGTTGTACTGACCTCTGATCTGTGACTGTAGTTTGTCTTGACAGGTGCATTAAAAGCCCATTTGGTTTCAGATTTAAACAGCCTACATGGTTTCAGACAGCTGGTGAAGCGATGACATTGTGGTATAAAACTCTTTTCCGGATTTAATGTTAACAAACTATTTTTACAGACTCTAAAATGGTGGCCAACCTGTAAATGCTATTTTTACAGTATTGTCACCATTTGTGCTCTAGATATTTAAGCCATGGTCACATAAAGCCATGTATTTCTCAAATATCGGGGACATGTAGGTCTAATGTGGCTCCGAACACAGAAACAGGCCTGTTTTCCTCAGGGAGTGAAGTTAAAATAGAGAAAGAGGGCAAGAGAGCGCTTGTGTTTTTGTGTGGTACAGTCGAAACTTGAGTTGACGAACATCTACTGTATGTCTGTTAGGGATTGCAGACATTTATGTTATTTGTTGTAATATTTATGTGAAGTGATTGCAGTAAAATTGATTCAATATTTTTCAACCACATCTGTAAGTTAACAGTTTTACGTATTTTGTGATTCATGCCCCCAAAAGAGCAGAGATAAAGACCCCTTAATGCAATTAATACTATAAATAGATTGAAATAAACAGATATTTTTTACAGCGCATACCTTCTTCAAAATATAGTGACTATCATACATTTCTTCGTAACATTGTCAAGGATATTTAGAACACTAATTGTTTGATAACACACAATATAAAAAGTACAAAATGTGGGCAATACGTTTTTTTTTAAGATATACTTTTGTAAACTCATTAATTTTTTTTCCGGCTTAGTCACTTTATTAATCTGGGGTCGCCACAGCGGAATGAACCGCCAACTTATCCAGCACATGTTTTACGCAGGGAATGCCCTTCCAGCTGCAACCCATCTCTGGGAAACATCCAAACACACTCATTCACACTCATAGACTACGGACAATTTAGCTTACCCAATTCACCTGTACTGCATGTCTTTGGACTTGTGGGGGAAACCGGAACACCCGGAGGAAACCCACGCGAACGCAGGAAGAACATGCAAACTCCACACAGAAACGCCAACTGACCCAGCCGAGGCTCGAACCAGCGACCTTCTTGCTGTGAGGCGACAGCCTACTGCGCCACTGCGTTGCCCTTTTGTAAACTGTAAAAAGTTATTTTAATGGCAAAAAAAACTATAAAAATGCTACAGTAAGAACCTGTTTATCAGAAAGTTTTCTTAATATATACAATGAATAACTGTAAACTGACTTTTCCTGAATTCCCTGCATGATTTTTTTAGGTAAAATACTATGCTTATTTTTTTCTCATTAGTTATGCACATTAGAGTTTTATCATTTAGATCTAATATTGATAAATAATATTGCATTACTTTAGTGTCATGCGTGTTACCATGATGGTGTTCAGTTGTGTGCATGACACTGAGCACCTTTTATTAGTATGTTTCTCTGTTTGTGGATGAGGTGTTTATGACTTTCTTACCACCAGCTGCTTTTGTTTTTGTCTGTTTTAATTTAATTTAATTTAATTTAATATTTATATATATATATATATATATATATATATATATATATATATATATATATATATATATATATATATATATATATATATATTATATATATATATATATATATATATATATATATATATATATATATATATATACATATATACATATATATATATATATATATATATATATATATATATATATATACATATATACATATATATTTATATTATATATATACATATATATTTATATTATATATATATATATATATATATCTTTTCTATTTTTAATAGTTTTTTAATGCCTAAAACAAACACTAGTAATAGGAACTACAGTAAACTTCTTTCTGTGTTTGTGACATCATTAATCCTATATTTACATAAACCCCACCCCTAGCCTTGGCATTTTCTTGAACGTACACTAGGCAGTTAGCCAATCAGAACACACTGGGGCAAGACTAATCGGAGCCTACTGCATAGTTTTGAGTAACGGGGCTTCACAGAACCATGAAGTCAACAGACTGTAGTTAGGTGAGCTAAATTTTTGAACAAAGTATGAAAACATCTTACAGTGCACCCAATAAGCACAATCAAGCTTTCAGAAAAGCCTTTTAAATGCTCCGAGTCGCCCCTTCCCCCATCTTCCCACTCCAGAAGGATCTTATCTCAGTTTTCCATCCACTGCTCCAAGTTTCCGTCTCTCTTCTTTCACCACATCCATTTCTCCCCCCCAAGCCGTAGCGCTATAGATAGCATGTATGTTCTCTTGTTTTTATGGCTGCTGTGTTGGTTATGATCATGCTGCTGTTGTAATCTTATAAAGAGAGTTTCAATTGAGTTTCATCAGCTAAACTAAAAGAGGCTGGCAGGCTTTTCCAGTCTTCATGGCTCGTTGAATGAGCCACATTCTGGCACCCGTGATCCATAACAGTGATTAGATTCAATGATTCATCTCAGCAGAAGGAGTCCAGAGAGGGGAATTGATCTGGGATGAGGCTTGTTTGGGTTTGAGCTGCTGTTGTTATTTTTGTTGTTGTATATATTTATGTATACACATTGTAGTAAAATGATTGCTGGTACATTTTTGTTGCATTTATTTTGTTACATTTTATTTTATACAATTTATACAATTTTTTTTATTATTATTTATTTATTTAAATTATCTATTTTATTCATTATATATATATATATATATATATATATATATATATATATATATATATATATATATATATATATATATATATATGAATATATATATGAATATATTATGAGTCAATGTATTGCTGCAAATTATTATATCAGGTTATGTTTACAATTTATTATTCATAGTCCAAAGATTTTCATTTAAATATATATTTAATTATTTAGTTCATATAATTTTTGTTTTAATAATTTTTCATAGATTATTTTGACATTTAAATAATATGTAAATAATAATTGTATTTTAATTGATATTTAAATGATTTAGAATTTATAAATTAATAAATAGGCAACGCAGTGGCGCAGTAGGTAGTGCTGTTGCCTCACAGCAAGAACGTCGCTGGGTCGCAGGTTCGAACCTCGGCTGGGCTGGGTCAGTTGGCGTTTCTGTGTGGAGTTTGCATGTTCTCCCTGCGTTTGCGTGGGTTTCCTCCGGGTGCTCCGGTTTCCCCCACAGTCCAAAGATATGCAGTACAGGTGAATTGGGTAAGCTAAATTGTCCATAGTGTATGAGTGTGAATGTGTGTGTGGAGGTTCCCAGAGATGGGTTGCGGCTGGAAGGGCATCCGCTGCGTAAAATCGTGCTGGATAAGTTGGCGGTTCATTCCGCTGTGGCGACCCCCCCAAGGGACAAAGCCGACAAGAAAATGAATGAATGAATGAATGAATGAAATAATAACATTATAATAATCTTAATAAATGGTAATAATGGTAATTTAACATTTATTATTTATAATATATAGAATTATTTATTTATAATAAATAAACTAATAGAAAGACAACAAGCAAAAGACAAATAAATAAATAAACAGCAACCACTAATCAAAAATAAACACTTTTATTCAATATTTTTATGTGAAGATTAATCTTATAGATGTGAATGCATGATTGAAAGCATTCAAGATAGATCCACTTCAAGATGAATCCATATTATATTGTAATAGTCATAATAACTATAAAATATCAGTTTGTTATATTAAAAACAAATATTAATGTTATTTTTTGAATGATTTTCATAAAGGTTGCAGAGTAATTGGCAGCTGTTACTGTCTGATTAAAATAAATACAATTTTAAATATCTAAACAAGATAAACAATTGTCAAATTATTAACCCTCATGTGAACATGTTTTTCTTTCTCAAGTATTTCATATTTTCCAAATGATGTTTAACAGAGCAAGGAATTTTTTCTAAAACAGTTTTTTTCCATAATATTTTTCTTCTGAAGAAAGTCTTATTTGTTTTGTTTTGGCTAGAATAAAAGCAGTTTTTCCTTGTTTAAAAACCATTTTAAGGTCAAAATTATTAGCCCCCTTAAGCAATATATTTTCGATTATCTACAGAACAAACCATTGTTATACAATGGCTTGCCTAATTAACCCTAACTTAGCTAATTGTCCTAATTAACCTGGTAAAGCCTTTAAATTACACTTTAAGCTGAATACTAGTATCTTGAAAAATATCTAGTAAAATATTATGTACTGTCATCATTGTGAAGATAAAAGAAATCAGTTATTAAAAATGAGTTAATAAAACTATTATGTTTAAAAACCTTCCTTCAGTTAATTAGAAATTTGTTAGAAAATATACAAGGGGGCTAATAATTCAGGAGGGCTAATAATTCTGACTTCAACTGTATATTCTTTTGTTAAACAATTAATGTGTCTTCAGACATATAAGCATAAGCCTGTTTTTAAAATTATAAGAAGTAACACCAGGCCTACTGTAAATACACTCATATCAGTCTTTCCTGAAGCTGAGGCCTCATGGCTAAATATACTGCGCTCCACTCGTGGTTCCTCATCTCAGCTTACACTGTTTTTTTTAAATAGCAAAACATTCCCACAAGAACCATCCAAATCCATCACCCTCCAGCAAAAGGGAATTTACTGTGGCCTTTGGTTTTGCCAGTTTTTTGCTGCAGGACATCTTGCATACATTCAACATATTTTCTTGCCATGACTTTGTGTCACAGTGATGAGATTCATAGTGTTGGTGACAGGAAAAGCCTTTGATTTGGCTTCTTGTATAACATTCATATCCCACCCTTAACACCTCAGTCTGGTTCTGTAAGTCTGTAGTGCCCTTAGATGGTGGCTTCATGCATGCTGTCGGCTCAACCCTTTTAGATTTATGTTGAGTGTGTAAAACAGCAGGTGGCTGGTCAGCAGTGGGCTAATCTAAGACTATGGGTGCGGTTCAAAATGTATAATCATTGCAATTGTATGAAGAGCCCTTCATCTGTCCATGTTAAAGGGATAGTTCGGCCAAAAATGAAAATTCTGCCATAATTTACTCACCCTTGACTTGTTCCAAACCAGTATAAAGTCAGCATGAACTGAAAGCTGCAACCTTTTTTTCATATTGTTGCGCAGTTCTTACTTAGAGAAATGGAATATTAAATGAGAAAACAGTGGGCGTCGCTCCTTTTTCTTACTGCGAGCTGATTGGAAGTAGTAAAGTCAGCATTTTCATTCAGAAAGAACAGGAAATGGGTTTTAAACGAGTTATTACAACCCAACAGACACCTCCTTCTCACCATTTCTGTTTAATGTCAAAACTAACAGTTAGAGGCGAGAGGTTAAATATGCAAACCATCCCCAATACCTCAGACAGACTTAATCTGAGAATTGAACTGAAAACAAACAGGAAGAAAACAAACAATTTAGATTTTCTGTATGTCCTGTACTTGTGGGTGAATTGACAATAAAGCTGACTTTGACTTGACTTTTGACTTTGACTTTGAAGTGCATTTTCAGATTTTAATTTTAGATTACAAGGGCAATTTTTTTTCTCTTAATGACATGTACAGATAAATTGTTCACCACAAAACTAGCAATGTGAGCTGACAAAATCATATGATTAGTTTTGAATTTATTTGTACTTTCTGTTAAACACAAAAGAAGATATTTAGAAAAATGCTGGAAACCTGCAACCATTGATATACTGTACATGGCATGAAAAAAACAAATACTATGGAAGTCACTGGTTACAGGTTTCCAACATATTTCAAAATATCTTTTGTGTTCAACATGAGCATACTAGAATGAAAGAATAGTATTGTAACATAAATACATAAATATATGATACATTGGTTTTGTATTTAGATCGGAAAGATTACCACGGAAAGATTTTACCCCACTGGATACATTCAAAATTTCTATTTATACAGTATAATACATTTTCAATTAATAATATTTAAGAACAATTGGAAGTTGTTTTATTATTGAAAGCTGAATATGTATTGGACGGTCAGTAATAATAAATAATTGATTATTAATTTTGAAAAGTGAGTGAGTGAGTACTGGTGCAATAGTTTTTGTGTGTGAAATGACTACAGTAGAGTAGTGCAATAATATAACTACTAGTGTTGGTACTGTACATTAGTTGTATAACATAAACTAAAGAGTACCGAAATGTTATGAGTATTGTTACTATGACTAAAGACTATGGACCAGAACATTAGTCGATGAGTACTTGTTCATTTACAGTATCTTGGAACATGTGCACATGAGTAACAGTACATTTGGGTTGTACTGGAACATGAGTACTTTAGAATTTTACTGGACTATGTCCTTGCTATGTACTTTCAATAAAAAAGTCATGTTCAAAATGATGTGATATTAAACTTTCAATGTGACATGAAACTTTTTTTTTTTTGTAATTCTTTTTGGTTTCTTCTCCATTTTTTGTGTACTTTTTTCATTTTTTGGCTTTTTTATGCTCACCTGGATTAAATTTGATGCTTTGTGAAAATTTACCCGACACAATAAGAACAGATGATAATTGTTGTCATTTTTCCTTATTGTGAAATACTGACATATCTAAGAGAATCGCCTTATAGGTGGGACATCCATTTAAATGATGATTTATTTAGGAATTGTCTATTTTAATTGTCTATTTTAATGGTTTAATTGGGATTTTCATTGTCATCACTAAGAGTAATGTTGATTAGCAGGGTTGTTCAGAGGTTATTTCTTTTCATTTTTTGAAAGACAGTTGAAGGGATAGTTCACCCCAAAATAAAACTTCTTTCATCATTTACTCATCCATATCTTGTTTCGGTTTTGTGTTAAACACAAGAGAAGATATTTTGAAAAATGATGAAAACTTGTAGTCAGCCATTAACTTCCATTGTTGTTTTCCCTGCTACGGAAGCCAATGGTTACAGGTTTCAGCAAAATATCTTCTTTTGTGTTCAACAGAAGAAGAAAAAAACAAATCATAAAGGTTTGAAACCACTTGAGGGAGATTAAATAATGAGTATATTTAATTTTTTTTAGACGAACTATCCCTTTAATGAACAATTAAAGAAACAAAAAAATGAAAGTAACTTTTGAGTCTTATTCACCACTGATCAGCGATTAATAATGACACATGACTTGCCCTTCATGTTTGCAGGACCCGGATTTGGGCAGAAAAGATGCAGAAAGACCTCGTTCAACTGATCGATGCTGAGAGCGGTATAAAAGAGCTCAAAAAAGTAAGACCGCACAACTGTCTTTTACCATGTTAAATCAACTGTATGGTATGCACTCAATAATGCATGTATGCATCGCTGAATATGTTAGATTTTGGCAACAATTTGTTGTGGACTGATTCAAAACTTTTTGTCCAAGCAAACCTTTGTTTTATGAATGTCATTATTTTATTTTACTGATAATAATTGGTAATATTTTCATTAAATACAAGTTTCCTCTGCCCAACAAGGCTTCATTTATTTCATGAATATAATTGTGATGTGTTTGAATCTTAATTTTTCATGTTGTTTCTTATTGCTGCACATAGTGAATAGTGAATAGATCATTCAGTGGATTCAATTAATTATTTCAACTTAATGTATTAGTTTAACTTTAACTTAGTACTTAATTGTACTTAACAGGGACCTATTATGCAAAAAGCACTTTTATTAAGTGTTTAAACACAGTCGTGTGGCAACAGTTTGTGAATATAACCAGCTTCTAATGGTAAACATTTCTGTATTTTATTTTTCATAATCACACTTCATAAAAACAGTCTGCAGAAACACTTTGATTGACATTATCCCTTTGTACAGTACATGTCATAAAACGCGGAAAGCCCCACCCATTAATGACAATCTCTCCCTCATTAGCATAGGATGTTATCTTGTTTTTGAGTCTGTTATGCTGACACTTTTTAAAAGAGGGCTGGGAGCACAATCTCATTTGAATTTAAAGCTTAAAAGGGACAGTTTTAAATACTTTAAAAAACATTCTTTGTGGGGTATTTTAAGCTGAAACTTTACATACAGCGGTGACACTTTTAGCTTAGCTTAGCATAGATCATTGAATTGGATTAGACCATTAGCATCTTGTTATTATCTCTTTTTTTGGTATGTTATTTATGATCCATTCAAACCAGTCTATCTTTAGTATTCATATTTTACTAGAGACCTTCTAATTAAAAAATAATTGTTTGTTTGTTTTAGTCTGAAAACAATATACAGTACATACTCTCTTTTTACATAGAGAAGTCAGGGAGTAATTACAGCAGCAATCAAAAAGTTTGCATTCTAATCTTGCTATTTATATTTTAAACTAATTAGATTTGCGGTGGGATTTTCATAAAGACACTGTCGTCTGTCAAGGGTTCTATCTTTTTTTTTTTCTTTTTTTTAAAATATCTGCTTGTAAGTTATGGCTTTTAAGACAGATGTAAGGAAGTTAACTTGGAATCTTTAAACTCTTTTACTCCTCTTTCTTTCTCAGGCTTTCAATGATTTTCAGAGACATTATACTGTGAGGCAAAACAATCCTCGGCAACTGGTGGAAAAAGCATCACATGAAATTGAAGAATTTCTTGCCAATCGCTCCAAAGCTTTAGAAGTAAGTATTCTGACACTTTATCAATGTAAAAGCGCTGAAATTTAAATGCAGATTTGAGTTGAATCCTCAATTTTAGGTGTTTGGAATTGCATACTTTCTACTCTTACTATTTCAGCAATATATATATTAAATAACTTTCCTTATGCATAAAAAACACAGATGACCTATTAAATTTAAATATGTTTTCAGATCAGCATTAGCTTAAACTAGAAAAGTAAACACATACTTATGGAAATCATCTTAAATATGGCATTTTATGTCATTCTCATTAAGTTTATAAGAGAATGCTAGCCATAAACAATATAATGAGGTCTTGTGACAGAAATATATTCTTGTGTAAAAACAAAAACACAAAAAACTACAATATTATACACACAGAAGTTGTAATTGAGTTTGTGCCTTTTCAGAGCTACACATTTGTTCCTAAAGGGTCTATATCAGCACCTTAAAGGTTTAGAGTACCTAAAGTGTACATTTTAATGAAAAAAATACGGACAAAAGTGTATCTTTTGAAAAATTACTGCTTCAGACAGATATGTTTATTCCTGAGAGTTACCACTTAAAATTTATTTTATTTTATTTTATTTTATTTTATTTTATTTTATTTTATTTTATTTTATTTTATTTTATTTTATTTTATTTTATTTTATTTTATTTTATTTTATTTTATTTTATTTTATTTTATTTATTTTATTTTATTTTATTTGTCACACTTTACATTAAGGTGCTATAAGTTAAAGTTAGTTAATGGGGTATATGCACACAGACTTTTAATTGCAGTCAGCCAGCCCCAGGGCTTCCGGTGAATTGTGAATCTCATACAAAATCGCTGTGTTTAAGATCTGATTTCTTTAAAAAACAGTGATATAAAGTTGGTATCAGACCAAACAAGAAGCACTGCATTAAATTATATTTTTCCGCGCCATGTCTTTAAAATATAGAAATTAATTTTACCCCAGTATTTTAGGAGTTTTCTATGCTAGCCTGCTGCTTATAACGACGTCTTTGTTTAAATGGTCTTTGGTCTCTTTTTACGCTTTAACAACCAAATGGTTGTTTAAGTCTGTTAAACTGCTTGCATTTGAATTACATTAAAAAGTTCATCATTGGCTGAAAAACACTAGCTGTGCATATAGCTCATTTATTTATGAAGTAAGAATTGACAATGCTTGTACAGCGTTTATTAATCATAGGTCAGCATTTACTAATGCTTTATTAAAATTCAAAGTTGTGCTTGTTAACATTAGTTAATACCACAAACATCTGTATCTTCATTAACTAATGTTAACAAAGATGAACAAGTGCATTAATAAATATTGTTCATCATTTGTTCATGTTCGTAAATGCTGTACGTGATCTAATATTAACTAATGGATCCTTATTGTAAAGTGTTACCATTTTATTTTAAAGTGTAGTGTATCCTGAGCTGTGTAGTGTTTCAAAAATAGCCAGACTTTCTCTCTATTTAGCCCTTCCAACAATTTATATTGTTAGCAAATTAGATCTGACAGCAAGATCCAGCTTGGATCGATTTGCATTGATCCAGCTTTGATAAAACTGGCTCCTGCATGTTGGCAGGGCTGAAAGTTAATTAGTTTGTCGATATGCTCTGCCTTTTTGGGTGTCTTCCATGATAAACTGTACGACACACACTGGTAAACTACTGTATGTTTCAAGAGTGTTTCACATTAAGGCAAGATGCTGAAAAAAAGGTTAAAAAAAGACTTTTCTAGTTGATTGATTACATTAAGAATTGCTAAATTTTTTGGTCACACTTTACAGTAAGGTTTCATTAGGTAATGTATGTACTAACATGAACTAATGATATAAACAATTAACTTGCACAGTATTTATTAATCACATTCAGGGCCGGGCCTGTACATTTGGGGGCCCTAAGCAGAATAATTTTGGGGCCCTACCTTGGTCTAAATAGTGCAGTATTGCCATTGCAAACCGGCCCACAATTATATTGCTTTTTAAATACAGTTAATGGCACAGAAAAGTAAAGCCTGATTTCTTCTACTTAATAACTGTCTGAATGATTTGGACATTTTAAAACAGCACAGTTTTTGTCAACTAGCAGCTTCAGAAATGAAGAATTAAACAACCTTTAATAAAGGGAGCAGTGATTCCTACTTTGCGTCCTTCTGGAGTGTTCAAAACATATTCTATTAATTTAGCAAACAGATTGAAGATTCTATAGCTAAAGATTCTAGGTTGAGTTTTTTTTTTATTAATTCCAAAAGCAAAAAACCCTGCAATGAAACGACACTGAACAATAATTAGCCAAAAGTGAAAATGCATTACTTAGTAATAAAATATACATTCTGAGCTCATTAAAAACTTAAAAAATTAAAAACAATTAACATTAATTCAAACATTGATTCATAAATAATAAAATCAATAAGCAAATAATATAAAGTAAATATAAAAAATATTAATATAAATAACATATAAGAAGAAGGGAAGCAACAAATACTGGGTTCATGTTAATACCCAAACACAATAGTATTCCCTTAGGTCACCTTTCCTGTTCTTTACATTTAAGATGCAGGGTCCAGTGCTTATATTGCTATGATTAATTCAATTTGGACATAACTTTTAGGACACAATATTACCAGTGTGCAAAATATGTCAGTAAAAGACACTTTGTACTATTGCATTTCAGTAAAATGCGTTTTAAGAAACAAAAAACAAAAAAACAAAAAAAACGGGTCTGTAAAACCAGGAAAAAACTAAATATTTAATATAAGTAGACTATGTTTATTAATCTGTAATTGCCTATTTACGATTAAATGTTTCCCATTTTCCCCCTTAGTTTTTCTACGCCTGAAGGATAACGTTAGTTTCGTTTAATTTTCGCTGTCCAATTTGCAAAATAAATCAGGTATATAATGGGGCAAGCAATGAAGCAAAGGCCATGGTTATGTCTATGCAAGGATTTGCGTTCTTGTGGTGACCGGTCGGTCTTGCAGGTTACCTTGGAAGAATAAACTTGAACCGCGAGAACACAGAACGCATATGAGAAATGAGATGCTGCGAGCTTCCTGTTGATCACATGACCTTCACACTAAAACAATTTCAACTTTAATAAAATTTAGATTTTTTTTTTTTCTTTTTAGTGAAAATTTAAAAATATATTAGTCCTAAAGCATTGTCAATAAAGGTAATTTGTAAAATGCAAATAAAAATGATTTCAGCAAGGAAATGGGGGGCCCTAGTGGCGGCGGGGCCCTAAGAAGCCGCCTAGTTCGCTTATAGGGAGGGCCGGCTATGATCACATTTCAACATTTTCTAACACATTATTAAAATCCAAACATGTTAACATGAACCAACAATGAACAACTTTATTTCCATTAAAGGAAAGATAAAGGAGTGCAAAATCCCACCTTCAGATTTAAAGCCACTTATAAAAGTCTACATTTTTAACAAATGGCAAGCAGAATGGGATCAGTGCTCAGAAAATAAACTTTTTTTGAAATCCAGCCTGAAATAGAAATAGAAAAAAATAGAATTAAACTCAAGACATGATGAGATTGTTGAGAAGATGCTGCATTGGACACACAAGACTTGCCCATGGACATTTACTCAAAGGAGAAGAACCCCTAAAATGTCAGTATTGCAACAGAAACCAAACTGTTAAACATATTATTGTGGAATACCCTATTTTTAAAGTTATCAGAAAACAAATTTTATCTGGAGAGACTTAAATGAACTATTTTTACATGTGAATCCTTCTAAAATGTTACATTTTTTATTAAAAGTAAACCTTAAACTGTTTTAGATTTTTATTTTACATATTATCATCATTGTTATGTATTTTTATCTTATTTCTTTATTGCTGTTGATGACTTTTAATTGTTAGAATATTTTTATAACTATATAAGGTGTTGTTTATAAAATGTGGTAAACTTGGTCTGTTTTTTTTTTTTTTGCCATGACATAACCATAGAAGCTGATATGGCAATAAACTCAAATGTATTGTTCAATGTAAAATGCATTATTCATTGTTTGTTCATGTTAGCAAATACATTAACGAAGATTCATTAATATAACTTTATTAAGTGTTATCCTTTTTTTATAACAAGGTTTCTATAATGTTATGTTGTAAATGGGGCATTATTTAATGTACTGTAATATATGGTAATTTGCATGAGCACAAAAACCCAGAGAGCAGTGCACGTCGGACAGTTTATCAAGAATGTACTGCTGGATCACGTCTCACTATAGTTGTTAAAGGTGATATTTAATTAATCTTGTCTCTATCTCTTCAGTCTTTTGAATCTATAAGTTAACATGTCCCAGCATCAATACACTGCTTTAATCTTTCACTTTCACGCCTGTACTTAGTAATTTTAGCAAAAACCTCAGACAATGTTGGTTGGTTCCTCTTGGTTGTGCACCTTTTTACCAACGAGGTTTGTCGACACCAGTGGTGTAGTCCTAAAAAAAAAGGTGGTGTACTATTATACCCGACCCAAATTTTAAATGAAAGTAGGCAAAAAAACGACGAAAGTCAATGCTTCTTTGATTCATTAGCTATATATATATATATATATAATAATTATTATTATGTATTTATTTTTTTTTTTTTTTTACATCAGTTACCTGTAACCATTAACTTCCACAAAAGGAAAAACAAATACTATGTCAATGTAAGTCAATGGTTACAGGTTTCCAGCTTTCTTCAAAATATCTTCTTTTGTGTTCAACAGAAGGAAAAAAAGACAAACCGGTTTGGAACAAGTAAAGGTTGAGTAAATTATCACAATTTTCATTTTTTGCGTAAACTATCCTTTTAAAAAGAAAAAGATTCAAACAAATTTGTTCGTTTTAAAGGGAGATGCAAATAGTCTAATCCTATTTAATGATTTATGTTTAGTTAATAGTGCTCCCCCCAGCAGACTCGGACATTGGCTGTATTTATACAGTATGCAGCTTATTTAATCATTTTAATATTTAAAAAAAAAAAGAGTCAATCAAGATAGTTACAACAATTTAGTTGACATGGAAAGACAGCTTTTTAACTTACTTTCTTTACTGGCTTATTACTTTACATTTAATAGGTTCCTTTAAACATCAATCAGCCATTATTTTTGATTGTCACATTCGTGCATGCTTGTTTTAAACCAAACTATTAGGAGTCTGTCTTTTGTTGTCGCTATTATATACAAGTAGTTACCCTTTTAAATCGCATATTGTTACGCGATTTATGAGTAGTCTTTACCTCATCATTTTTAGTGTTTTATATACAGTATAGTGTCGTTCCCTGTAGCAGTAGGCACGATTAAGACATGTGAAATACTGTTTTACAGGGGCGATTTTTAGGATTTCTCTCGCCCTGAACAGATGTGGTATGCTGATTAAATGAAAAACAAGCTGAAAACGGAACAGCGGAAGTCTGCCACCATTTTCATATAAAAATTAAAGGGGACTGAGGTGATCATTTAGTAGTGTACAGTTCATGAGCTAATCGCAAAACCTTTAAGGGTGCTGAATAGAAATATAGGAGGGCTAAAGCGACACCCATGCTGTTTCATAAATTTACCTGAACGTTTCAGCGAGACATCATTCAGTTGACTTGTTGTGGTCTTCGAAAAACTCTCACAAAATTTTCTCACAGCTGCTGTGATCATCAGGGGCGGGGAATAGCGCAAGTTAAACAAAAATGCACAAGTTGCAACAAAAATGCAACAAATTAGGATGCGAGTTAAAAAAACCTTTGGTATACAGTTAAAGGGGACATGAATACACATAAATTAGGGAAGTTTAATCAGAAAAACAAGTGAGTATACAGAGGGTATACACAATTATTGATCCTCAGAAGTGGTAATACCCAAACAGCTCATGGAAAAAAGTAAGCATACTGAGTATACGTGCGTATAGCAAGGACTACACCACTGGTCGACACCTTTATAACAACACAGATGGTAGTAACGGTAACAGGCAGGTGGTAATTTGTGTGTAATTTATTTTTATTTATTTATTTGGTTATGGGTAAAGCAAAGACCATGCGGGTCAGGTAGTTGAAATGGTAGGCTACAAATAATTAATTTGTTATAAGTTAATTTATTATTCATAAATAATTAATTCACCACCACCTAGACAACGATGCCATTATCCATTGTAATGTTTCACATTAGACATCGTACAATGCCAAATTGTTCGACATGGCCTAACCCTAATAAATATAAAAAGAAATTCTGGCGGTTGTAAGCTTTTCACTGTATACAGTATCATACTGTTGTATGTGACAAATGAAATTTTAATTAGATTTGAGACACAAATATACAAAGTACATAAACATAAGCACTTCTCATTTTATTTGACATATTTTCTTTCCATCGGACTTAAACGACACAAGCTCAAAATCTCCAAATTGACAGGTGCATGTTTTTGCCTGCTAAATGTCCAAATAATCATTACAATGGTTGATTTTCTCCAAGAGTGAAGAGATAAAGTGTATTGCATGGTTCAGCTGATGTTATAAAAGTTGAACTTTTGCTCTTGGATATGGGCGACTGTGTGGAGCTGCTTTTATTGCCGAGCATTAAACACATGGCTGACAGCTCACCCTGATGACTAAATGAAAGTATTGACCTTTCACTCGCTCTCTCTCTTTCTCGCCGTTCTTTCCTTTTTTCGTCTCCTCTGTCATGCTTAATTGGTCTGAATTAAGTGCTCTTGTTTTAATGGATATGGAAGCATCGGTGGGCTTCATATGATGGAAATAACTGCGCTTAGGTCATTAGATCTGTAATAGTCGGCTGTGGCGCGAGGACAGCTTGGCTCTTTGCTTTCCTGTCCATTTGTGTGTTTATTTTCGGCAGATTGTCTCTATACCTCCAGTCACAAAAGCACAGACTGGACACTGTCCTCATGTTACCCTGGCTAAAAGAAAGTGTTTTCCACCAGCACAAACGCAGATAACAACACCGCTTGCTTTTTCTCTCGTCTTCTTGGAAAAATAAATAAATAAAAGGATTTGCGTGACTCATCCAAGTTGTGTTAGTCAATTTTCTTGCACTTCCTGGCTATAATTAGGCGACTCACAAGTACATCAAGTTTGGCAACTGCAGTGAATCAAGAAGCAAATGCATTAAATTGAATTCATTAAAAGCTGCTAATTCAGATAGTAAATGTTTTTGTTGAACCCTAAAGTGGAACTGAAGTTTGAAATTGGTAAAAATTGGTTAAACTGAAGTCTCTTATTGTGTAATATCATTGTTTCTGCTGCAGCCATGGTGTGGTAGAAAAGTCCCTTGGTTATTATTCCAGAATAAGAGGTTAGTATTGGACTATATCAGACTAGAAAATAGCAACTTTTTATTTGCCGTCAGTCTTAGTAGATTATGTAATTACAGAAGTGTCCAGCTTTAAATAGTAAAATTATTGAAACTCTTTAGATTTTTTTTTAAAGCAAGATGCTAATGGTCTAATCCGATTTAATGATTTATGCTAAGCTAAGCTAAAAGTGTTCACGTTAGACCCACGAGATTGGCTGAATGGATTCAAAAATGGTAAAACTCAACTGCTAACCTCTAGAGAGTTGTAAAATCAGCCTATTTCCCAAAAACAAAAGTATAGTGTTCCTTTAATGTCAGTCGCATTTCTATATATTTTAAGTTTACTTTATTCACATTAAGCTAAATTGATTTTGCTTCTTAAAGGAACACTCCACATTTTTTGTGTAAAGGCAGGTTTTACAGATCTCCTAGAGTTATGTAAATGTTCTATTTTCTAGATAAACGTTGCTAGGAACCGTACTCTCATTCTGGTGTAATAGTCAAGAAACTCTACTGCTGTACCATGGCTGCACCAGGCGGAGTAATATTACTCAGCTCATGAGAATGGACTTGGGCTGTGTCACATGTCTGTGTTGTGTCGTGTCATATGATGTTATGTTGTGCCGTGATCCATGTGCTTGTGTTTGTCATGATTTTCGTGTTTCTGTTTCTATAGTAAGTGCATTTCTGTAAATAAAATAAGTGTTTTTGATAATCTCTGAGTCTTGATCGTCTGTGGTGTGACACCACTTGTGACAGGCTGCACCATATATCGTTTCAGCATCGATATCGCAATGTGCACATCCACAATAGTCACATTGCAGGATCTACAGTGTCGAGCCGGGATTATAGTCAACCAGGAGCCACAGTCGAAAACATATATCATTTGTGGAGTCTTTGCAAAGTTTAACTATAAAGTTACTAAAACGTTCATCACCTGCGTGTGTTTTTAAGACCTGTCTCAGCATTTCAAGCCAGTTTAAAGCATTCAAACACAAGGAATTTTGATGTGTATAAATTAAAGATTATATTTATGTATACGATGAAGTCTATGCAGTGTTATTTTACATTTGATTATTTTGTAGACTCCCAGAAAACCATAAAATACTGTTTATTCTAATCCGTCTAACATTATGAATTCTTTACAAATTGAGGCATTCATTTCATCTTGTGAAAGTACACTCAATATCGCAATATGTACCGGAGAAGAAAAAAAAAATGCAATGTCTTTTCTCCAATATCATGCGGCCTGAGAATGCAGTTGTCAGAGATTGCCTTTAAACCATTGAGACATACTGTAAGAGACAAGCTGTTGCTCCATCAGATAACACAAGAGATATACAATGGTTTGATGTGTTCTATCAACAAACCAACTTTTTCCATTCATGAATTTACAGTTAACAATAATCCTTATAAACAATAATTGATAAAATACACAATCTAACGTTACGAATCAACAAAATAAGCCGAACACATAATGATCCATGCATAATAATCACTGCTAAGGCGTTTATTTTATATATAAACTACGAACATAAATAAATAATGTTCACTCTAAAAAATGATGTTTGTTATTTGTTCAAACTGCTTCTTTAAAATGAGATAAACACCACAAATATTTAGTTTTTTGGGGGACAACTTAATTGTTTTATGTTCAGTCCACTTAAATTTGTAAAAAACTTGCAAGTCAACTTAATTCCTTCATGTTGTCCTAGCACAAGTTGATTGTGTTGAACCCAGCATTTTTTACAGTGTAAATTAGTTCTGTTTAACACAAAAGGAGGTATGTTGAAGAATGTTGGAAACCTGTAACCATTGACATGTATAGGAAAAACAAGTACTATGGAAATCAATGGTTACAGGTTTTCATAATATCTTCTTTTGTGTTCAACTGAATTAAAAATAAAACTCAAGTGGAGGACTAAATTGATGACAGAATTTAAAATTTTGCATGAACTATCCCTTTAAGAAAATGGCTTTGCTTTTCTTGTCTCTTCCAGCGCAGGTGAGTTACATCAGTGAGCCTACTGTATCTTGCTGTTCATGTTCCTGTTGTTGTTTTGGGAGTGACCCCTCTGGCCACAGATCACGTCTTGTCCTGATCGATATCTGCTGGATCGGCTCTGACTGATCCAGAGGCCAAACGTGACTGTGGGCCGCTGTGCTCGGATTAGACTGATGGATTGATTGGCAGCTCGGTTAAGTTGATCAGTGGGTGTCTTTAATTTGGAGGCATCCATCATCAGCTGTCTGCGCGGTCGATGTGATTTAGCGGAGGTTGCTTGACGTGAGGCCAGGATGCTGGAAACTGAAGGTGCTGCTGATGGAGACCGCGTTTGCTTTAACGTCAGTCAAAACACACAAACAGCCTAAATGTCTCGCATCTGCACCTCTCTTGACTATTTCAATTATAGCAATTCAGCCTGCTAGCGCGAACCTTGCTTTTTCAGTCTCTGCTTTCTTTCTGCTCTCTTTCTTGTTAACAAGCGGTTTTTGGACATTGTTTTATGGCTGTTTTTATGCTACTGACACTTCCATTAATTGAACATAATATTGTACAAAATAGAAATGTTACCCTGGAGCACCAAACCAGCTCTAGAAATAGACGAGAATACACTGTATAAATCAAAATGCTAGATTTTTATTTTGTGCCAGAGATGATTATTACTGTAAGTAAAGATCATGTCACATGAAGACATTTTTTTATAATGTATTTCTGTAAATGTATTAAAACTTCATTTTTGATTAGTAATATTGCTAAGAACTTGGTCAACTTTAAAGGTGATTTTTTGAAACCCACATGATTCCATATTTTCATTATTATCTTGACCAACTATTGTCCAGTTGTAACAAAAACATACATCAAGGGAAAGCTTATTTAGTCAACTCATTAATCTCAATTTTCAAAAATGGACCCTTATTGATCAGTAATAATTGAGTGATTTTCTTGGTCATTGGTTTATTTTCAGTTTATTTCAAGTAATCATTCAATATTGTTTAGTTTGTCCCCTTTAACCAATCTTAGTTTGTCAGATCTTTTTAAACTATATATTTCACGTTGTACTGTATGTAGAAGATTCTGTATGATGAAACAATAACATCATTCTCTAATTTTTTTTACATTTATTTATTTATTTATTAATTTTTTTTTTATTTTGCTAACTTTGTTAACTTTACTCAATTTTGTTTTTGGCCAGATACTTTGGCATAGTATCTGCACTTTTAAGTATCATTTTTAAGTAGTTTTGGCCTAACAATAGCCTAACAAGTCTTGATTATGTTTGTTAAGCTCAAGAATTCAAGGTGTCACAAGATATACCTTGTGTCTTAAATGTATAAAAAAATATATAAATTCACAACATAAAAACATACTTAAATATACATTTGACAGCAGTTTCTAGGTAAAGTGAATGCTATGGAGCAGTATGACACCAAAAACTTTTGTTCCTTTTTACAATAATGGTATTTACAGAGACATATTATATTTTTATGCAGTTTTTTGCAAAACACCATATAAGTAGCACAAAATATTAGGATGCTCCGATTATGATTTTTGAGGCTGATACAGAGTACAGATTCCTTGTCATCGGGATTGACTGATACAGAGTACCGATTCTGATGCTTCATGCTAATGCATGAAGCACATTTTCCCTCGAAGTATGATACTTGAGTGGAGATCTCTCCTTGCCTTAGAGAGTAAATAAAGAATGTTGCATATAATCCCTTAAACATGTCTCTTATAACCATTTAGTGTGGACATATCATGGTCAGAAGCAGCTTTATAGAACAAAATAGATAAAACAGATAATTCAATTCAATTCACTTCATCTTTATTTGTATAACGCTTATACAATGTAGATTGTGTCAAAGCAGCTTCACATGGAAGATTATAGTGAATTGAAACAGTGTCAGTTCAGTTATCAGAGATTAAGTTCAGTTCAGTTTAGCTCAGTTCAGTGTGGGTTAATAATCACTATTGAGAGTCCAAACACTGAAGAGCAATTCCATCGATGCGCAGCTCTACAGATCCCAAACCATGCAAGCCATTAGATAAAAAAGATAAAAAAAAATTGGTCAGAAAACTGATTGACAATGCAATTTAAAAACATTGCAAATGATGGAATAATCATCTAACATGTCTCATTAAACAAAAAGTTTAGAGAAGTTATCTACTCATTTAACCTAACAACTGTAATGCTTAGAACATCGACGTGCCTCTCGCGATCTGTTCTCTGATTTGCAGATCTCACGGAGCAGCTATGAATATGCGGGATACTCGCAGAGCTTCTGGCAGAGGTCATACGGTTGGAGGAGACAATAGTCACAGCAGCTCAAAACACTGGACAATGGTTGCAACAAAGAGATTATCCCTCGCGCGAGTCGTGCCAATAAACTGTATAAACAGAGGTCGCACCACATCTGTATATATTTTAGCGGCTGTGTTGGGAGCCATTGTAAAATCGTAAACAAACACTTGTGATCGGTTCGTGAGATCGACGAGACTGGCGAGTACCGATCGAGTCATAAAATGTGATTATCAGTCGATATCGATCTTTAACCGATTGATCGGAGCATCCCTACAAAAAATGCATACATGTATTTCTATGTGGACAACTTCTCATGGATATGTAAAAGAAGGATATGTATCTAAAACATACAATAAAATGTACTCCAAGTAACATATTTAAGATCTGCAAAAATGTAGACAGCGCCCCCTGGTGGATTTGTCATCTACAACGTGCAACAAAACATACTCAGAACAACATATTTTATGTTTTATGTTTTGCAAAATTCAGCTCAAACAGGTATTTCAAATCAGTAAATACAACTCCGCATTTTAGCAAGTGTTTTATAATCATTTATAAATCATTTTTTGATTGCTCTTTTGTTTATTTGTTTGTCCATTCATAATAGTTTTAAATTTGTTTTGGTGATTATTGTTAGACAATTACAAAATGTGGATTTAGACTACATTTAATGAATTAATTTCATGACAAGTGCCCTGTACACATGAAACCAAGCCTGATCAACACCCTATTTAGTGGTCTACTTCTTACATAACCAGACTGAAATTGAACCTGTTGGTGACTCATTTAGCACAGTCCACATAGACACAGTTACATAAATAACACTACTTGATTTACACCGGTTTCTAGTGGACTCTCTGAGTATAGTACTCCATTTTTTAATCTGCCTTTTGCTTTTATGAGCAATTTAATTTAGCTTTAATTCCTTAACATTCCTTTTGTGCCAGGAGTGAGTCAATAAAACCTTATAGTTTTGTCTTTTGTGAGCTGCTCTTATACAGTAGTTCTGGATTAAAGCCAGTGTGTATGTATGGCAATTCAAGGTATCTGCTTCTCTGTTTTTATGAAAAAAAGACTCGCTTTCAAAGTGATCTGAGAGCCCAACTGCTAAATGCTGCATCAAAAGAGGGTGCAAAATGAAAAGCGGGACAGAAAAGAGAGACACAGAGCCACTTGCATCCATCAAAAGGGAAAGAACAGATGGAAAGGAAGGCTGTTTGTTTGCTCTCTCTTTGATACGGCAGATAAAACAGCACCAGGCAGTTCAGTCGCTGATTCATAGACAGCTAAATATCATTAGAGCTTCTGGAAACTAGATTTCAGTCTCTCAAGGGCCAGTACTGTACACACCAAATTTATCTCCAGCAGCCCCTTTTCTCTGCTCTCATTGCACTCTTTTCTTATCCGATCTGTCTTTCTCTTCATGATGTGCGGTGAAGAGCTTCAGGTTAACATGTTAAAAGCATTGGCTTTATTTTGTATGGTCACAATGATGTACAGTGAGGAAAGGGGTGCAATTACTTTTGACCGATGAGGGGATGGTGTCTTTTTAAAGGCATTACCCACTTCCTGCTCTTTCTTGTTATTCAAGTAAATAAATTATTCAGCTTTTTTGCTTTCTGTTTCTGTTGATGGAGAGTAAATGTCAGCTTTAGTTAACTGCTCCCACAGGAATGCTATACTATAAAATGGACTCCACAGATTAGCATAGACTGTATATAAATTTAAACAATAAAGTATTGTATTGTGTTATAATTAATGTACTGTTTAATTGTTTCATTTTAGGTGGTAAAAATGATATGGTACTTTGATATAAATTAAAATATTCATTTATGAATCTCTAATAGTGTTGATTATTGTAAACAATATAATATTTATATTGTAAGATTATATATTGTAACCTCAAGGGAGTCGAGTGACAACGGGGTGAGGATCCTTATGCCGGTTTTATTAAGACTCGTAGTCAGACAGGCAATGATCAAAAACAGGCGCAAACGGGTACAAACAAGGAAATTGTTGTCAGGTAACAGGCAGCTGGTCGATACAGGCAGCAAACAGGGTAAACGATAAAACAACGCAAGGGTCAAAACGCGTAGAAATTATACCAGGGAATGCTTTGTATTGTTACAGGGTGTTAACCAAACAAGAATATTTGTGAGTTTAATTAGTACAGCAGCAGCTTCAACTGTGTGAGTGTAATCAAAGGAGACTTGGAACAGGTGTGTGAGTGTGGTGCATGACAGGAGTTGTAGTTCATATGGAGACAGGATTGTAGTCCGTGTGAATGTGAATGTTTTCCAGCGATCTATCAGGGTTAGATCACTGGTGATCGTGACATATATAATATTTATTATGTTTATGATAAATAAAATTATCAAGCAATCATAATAATAATAATAATTATTATTATTATTATTTTAAACATAGTATCACTTTAAAAAAATAATTTACAACAACAGTGGCTTATTATCCACCTATTGTTAAGATATTTACTGTTTATTAGTAATTATAAAGAATAATCTTATTCTACATACCCAATCTTACCCAATACCTAAACCCAACTACTACCCAGTACAATTGATAAATAAACACATATTTAGTATTTTATTGAGCTTATAGTCTTAGTTAACAGTTTGGAAATGGCATCATTTTACATTTGTGACCATAATAATAGTTTTAGCACACACTATATAACAACAATTTACATTTTCTTTATTTCTTCATCCCAAAGCTGGTTGTAGTCTTACTCAATTACTGTGAAAGTCTAGACTGACTGATTAGATTGTAGGAAGGAGAAGTGCACCTTGGGAAATGTACTGAATTAGTCACTCAATGTAATGGTGTTGTAGAGTGAGGTCTTGAAGGACGGAGGAAGGGTATGACGTCAGCCTACAAAACCCATAAGCATCCAAGAGCCTCTCAGAGGACAAACGACTGTCAGCAATATAACATGACAAATAAATGAACTGAGTAAGCTGCAGAAATGACTGTGAATCAACTTTTAAAAATCCTCTTTTTGTATAATTTTGTATGTGATGTCTGTCAGATTCCCAGTGCTGGGTTGTGGCTGGAAGGGCATCCGCTGCGTAAAACACAAATGCTGGATAAGATGGCGGTTTATTCCGCTTGTGGCGACCCCTGATAAATAAATAGACTAAGCCGAATTAATGAATGTCTCTCAGAATATCCAAACCATGGCTGTTCCTCTACCATTCTCTGACGTACACACTTTGGGTTCAGTCTTTCTTCAGTTTAACCACAAACATGATGTTTCCAATTGGACCTCACCCAACTAAATTAAACATACTTTCATTGCTTTGCATTCTGTCCACACAACATACTCATCAGCAAAGACTAATCTGGCCTTTATATTCTTTCTTCTGATGAAGGTTTGGTTACTGCAGAGGCTCTCCTTTGAGACACTGTCTGTCAAGATCCGTATCATGTTCAGTGCTGAACTAATGACCAGCTGACCTACCCCACTTAGTTACACTTAGGACTTTATTTTAATGATCCAAATGCATGGTCTAAAGCTCAGTTTTATATTGTAATCCTTTTATTTTTAATATTTAAAGTCATTTATGTTCTGCTGTGCATCTGTGTGTAATAAGCAGCATTTTTTTTATTTTTAGACCAGCACACCCATGCACGCAGGACGTGAAAAATAGCCTTGGATGAAACTAGCAAAAAAAAAAACTTGTATCGCACCACATGTGTAATATGACCCTTAAGGTTGAATTATACTTCTGCATTAAGTGATCACCGTGACCCATGGCACATTTTTTGTATGTAGCCGTGGATTTATACTTCTGCATTGTTTTTTTTTTTTGCACTGATAATAACACTTCCAAAGCTGACAGTGGGGTTTCTTTGTTCCTTTGTGTTGAGTTTCTTCACAGGTGTTTTGTTTACAAAGGAAATACCTTACTGTACAAGTAGCTCAAACTCACTTGTTCAGAGGCCACGGCGAAGGGTATGGGACCATCGGTATAGGTATATTTTAATCGACCAATATCAGTTTTTTTTACAGCCACAAAAATTAATACAAAAATAAAAGGCTTTTGATTAGATTTCTAAGAAACAACTCTTACACACAAGCAGTGTGTTCAAAATAACCTAAATTGTCATCTAAACATTAGGTCTTTAGGTGTGGTAACCACAGTATAAGTATAGTATAACAGTGTTGGGGAAAGTTACTTTTGAAAGTAATGCATTACAATATTGAGTTACTGCCCAAAAAAGTAACTAGTTGCGTTACTTAGTTACTTTTTTATGGTAAGTAATGCGTTGCATTACTTTTGAGTCACTTTTGTGTTACTGTTTATTACCTGGCTGAGGCTTGATCTCTTTCAGAACTTGTTTTTTTTTTTTCTTTCTTTTAAATAGAGAAGCTCTGCAATTAACAACAGAGTGTAAAACCTACATCTACATTTACCTTTTATTTAAAAAACACATTAAAAAAACGTTACTTGTAATGTGTTACCCACAACACTATACCTATACAATATAGTATAACTAACTGACTTTGATCCATTGAACTGGTAAAAACCTGACTGTCCCCTGTTTCAGTTATACTACCATAAAAGCATCATCACCTATTTTGCATAATCAGATTCTATTGGCTGCCGATGCTTTGCTACTGTATCTTGGCTAAACACACAGGCGCTGCTAAACTTAGCCGTATACCACCTGTCTCCAAACAACAAATTTGATAGGAAACAAATGACAGAAGGTACACGCAAAGTTCCTGCAAACTCTAGCAAGCTGATTATGAGGCGTAATGAAGCAGTAGTGAGAGCTGGCAGTGCTTTTCTCTCATCTAAAGCAACGCAGAGCTGTGTAATTACAGTACTGTCCACCCACAGCGGGACCAAACTTCTGTTTAAACAGCCTGAGCTTTAATGGGATGTTACGAGCGTCTGTGATCTTACAGTATAGTTGATTCATTGACTTTTCTTTCTTTTAGTGAGACAGAGTGAAGAGACTAATGGATATTTACTGTATATTGTGCACAATTGAGGTGTGCGTGTGTATTATATGTGTTATAAGTGTATTTAATGTTGGAACAACTTTTAGTACTATGAACATTAATTCCAGAATTTGCAAGTATGAGCAAAGATTCTTCTAAATCGCTAGAGAAACCTTTGAGATCATTTTCAGATGATGTTAGAGTTAGAAGATGAAGAAATTATCTTATTTTGATATTAATAGTGTTGCTGTTGAGTATAAAGTTCTGATATTTTAACCTCTATAAAAAAAAACATTAGAATTAAAAAAAAAAAAATCTTTGTTTGTCTTTTGCAAATTATATAGTTTTATATAAATATGTTTCTGGTGTAGCTTGCTTACGGGCCATTATTTTTTAAGCACAGACTTTTATTTTTAGACTTAAGTTTTTAGTTTGTTTTGTTTTTATTTTGCTTTGTGTTGTGTTGTGGGACATTTAGGGCCCAATCATACACCCGGCGCAATAAGGCGCAAGACGTGTTTAGTGCAATGTGTTGCTATTTTCAGACATTGTTTAAAAAGTAAATCCATTTGCCCCGCTTTGTGGACTCATGGGTGTTCCGGTCTAGAAAGGAGGTGTGTTAAGGCACATTGTTGGTGCGTTGCTATTTTGAGGAACTGAAATAGACAGCTGGAAGCAAGTCTAAAGTTCAGCGCAGAGTGCCTTAAACACGTACACATTGCTTAATACACAAAGCATGGAGAGCAATACACAAATGTCTTTACAAATAAAAAAAGAATAAAAGGATTACAATATTACAAAAATGATTATTTTTTACATTAATATAAAATCCACTGGCTCCATGCCTTCTTCATGTCAGGGGCTTTTTTCGGTTTATTCATGACAATTTGCATTTGTAATGTTATTATTATTAGCAGTATTATTTGTTATATGCTTATTTATATTTGTTTATAATAAAAACAAGCTTAGATTTGTCTTATCAAGGGGCATAAGAATAGGACATGTGTTTAGATATAACTCAATTTTTTGACCACACTTCGTTATTATTGTTAATTTATTCGTTTGCTGGAAATTAGAACTGAGTTTAGAAAAAGTTTTGAAACAAATCTTTGCACTTAACAAACAAAATTAATTACAGTATGTAGGCCATTTTCATTTACTTATCCACGAAAGTAAAGAAGTAAAGTAAAGAGTAAAAGTAAAGAGAAAGTAAAGAGACTGAATGGAGGAGGCTCGTTCTTTATCCTTGCGCTGCAGATGGTCTGTTTAACTGTTTTCTCGCTAGTGAAACGTTCAGTTTTTCCACTTATTAGTCCGCCATGTAAATAGCAAATGCACCACAGCGCGACGCAACTGATTCTTAAGAAATGAAAGATGAGACTCTGATTGGTTTAATGCATGTTCTGCTCAAAACACACCCATAACTCATTAGGAGAATAAGCACAACCCTGTTAGACCATGTGCTACAGTGCAAACCCTATTTGTCCGTCCTTAAAATAACAAAAGTGTATTCGGATACACCATTAATGCTTTTGCGCCATGCGCTTTAGACTCCACGCCTAGATCGTTGAAATACAGCCCAAAGGTTTTGTTTTGTTTGTTTGCATTGTGTTATCTTTTTTGACTTTTGGGTTTATTTTTCTTTTGGCTTGTTTCAACTGTGTGGTAGTTCAGTTCAATACGGTACAGTATGGTTCACTATGGGACACCTTTATTGTTGTTTTATTTGTTTGTGGCACTTAGGGTTTCAGTTTTTATAATTTGCTTTTTGTTTTGTTATGACAAAACATTGTTATGCTAAGACACTTTTAAATCTTATAGTCTCATAGACGTATAGATGCACATATTTTTACAATTCACAGAATATATATTCCAACTCTACCCCTTAACCCAACAAAATACTCCAGTCTGTGTGATTTAGGAGTCGTTTTCCTCATGGGGACTAACAAATGTCCCTACAGGGTCAATATAAACTGATATTGCTATACTTATGGGGACATTTGGTCCTCACAACATAGAGACACACAGCTCCAGCATCTGTTTTAAGGAATGTTGTGGCGCTGGGGCACAGATCTGTGGTCTTCAGGCTGTTCTTCAGTATGTTCAAGAGTAGCTCTGATCTCCAGTTTCTTCACATTGGCCTTGGAATGATGACAGGTGGTAGATCCGCAATAAACATCACACTCAGCCCACCTTGAGCCAAAATGGCTCCTGTTACACTCTGGCAAGTCAATACAGTTTACTCTGCCACAAGCCAACATGGCTCCGTTTCCCATCAGCCTTTGCCAGACTGAACATGATGAGCATTATAAGGATCATAGACTTTTATTTATAATCGTGGTTTACTCTGTGCTGAGAAGTGTGGACACTTGATTACCTCAACTGTGTCTTTACATGCTATTTGTAGCCATTTTGAGGATTGAAGTGAATCTATAAATCCTGAGAGGAGTTTATTATCCTCATGATGTTGAGTCACATTTAAAGGGTTAAGAAATACGCTCACAACATGGACATATTCCAGCAATTGCAAAGACAGATTTCAGCTTTAGATTTTCATTTGAGAAATGAATAGATTGATAGTGTTCATTCTTTTTTAGCAAGTCATAGAAGGAAAGGCTTTAGGAGCAGGATAAAACTATAACAGTGTTCTAACATTCATTCATTCATTTTCCTTTGGCTTAATCCCTTTATTCATCAGGGGTTGCCACAGCGGAATGAACCGCCAACTTTTCCAGCATATGTTTTACACAGCGGATGTACTTTCCAACAACTATAAGACAGACTGCAGCTTTTTCATTTGCATAACGAATAAATTATTCATATTCATCTTATTTTGATTTGGCTGGCAGTCATCTTACTTGTTTTAGGTCAAAGCCCTTAAATGCTATATAGGATAGGGGGTGTTGCCATTTTAAAATGCTCTACATCTGTTATATTGTTTGGGTTTGTGTTTTTTTAATTACAAATACTAATGATGTGAAATGTATTATTTTTAGTTTAGTTTTGATTACAGTGAAGTCTCTTGAGTGCTCTTACAATGACAGGTTATTTTGATCAAATGTTTCATTTTATTATGTTGTTTCATTCTGATTTGTCGACATATTGATTGATTTATTGAGCAATGTTCTAACAAGACACTTTTTCATCAAACATACTTCTCGTGAAAGTGTATCTGAAACATACAACAAAACTATGTTAGAAATCAGTCCAAGGCACTCAAAGAGTCACGCAAAACGTCTTGGAGTTATATTTGACACCGAGTTAAAGTTTGACAAGCAAATAAATTCAGTCGTCAAAAGGGGTTTCTGTCAAGTAAGGAACATTGCCAAATTGAAGCCTTTTCTGTCTTTCAAGGAGTTGGAATCCATCATCAATGTTTTTATTATGTCCAGATTGTACTACTGCAACTCTTTGTATTTAGGAGTTTCGCAGGCGTTGATTGTACGCCTGCAACCGGTTCAAAATGCAGCTGCTAGGCTTTTAACTGGGACAAAAAAAAATTCTAGTATCTCACCAGTTTTATCATCCCTTCACTGGCTCCCAGTTCAATTTAGGATTCAGTACAAGTTATTGTTATTTGTTTTTAAAGGTTTGAATGGTCTGGCACCTATTTACATCGGGGAGCTTCTTCACTGGCATACCTCATTGAGGCCAATCAGGTCGGAACAACAGTTTCAGCTAGTTGTTCCTAAATCACGGTTAAAATCAAGAGGTGACAGGGCTTTTTCTGTCACAGCCCCTCGTTTGTGGAATGGTCTGCCTTTACATATTAGGTCATGCTCTTCCCTTGGTGCTTTTAAGTCTCATTTAAAAAATCACCTTTTGTCTCTTGCTTTTTGATTGCTATTAATTAATTTTAATCTGTTTTATATATTTTACTTGTTTATACAAATGTATAGGTTTGTATGCTGGTCTTTCTGTAAAGCACTTTGGTCAACATCTGTTGTTTTTAAATGTGCTCTATAAATAAAGCAAACAACTCGAAAAATGTGGAAAATTTAAAAAGCCTTTATTCACATGGCTATATCTTAAAAAACCGACGCGTTTCAGCAAAAATCATTAGGCATTTTTTTGCAGAAACACGTAGGTTTTTAAGATATAGCCATGTGAATAAAGGCTTTTAAAATTTTCCACATTTTTCAAGTGCCTTGGACTGATTTCTGTTGTTGTTTTGATGAATCCCTTATACCAAAGAGCACCAACCAAATATTTGAGCTACCCCTGAGCGCTTATTGTTTATTTTTGGATTAATACAAAACTATGTTGTTTTTTAGTAAACCCCTAATAAGACCTATGTTTATTGTTGAGAAGATACTAGTTAATAGCCTTAAGAGAAACATAATGATACTGAGACCCACCAGAAATGTATTTAGATTTTAGGGGACTTTAAAGTTTCAGAATAGTATTTCAACAGCTTTAATGTTAAGATGTCCTCATCAAAGGAGAATCTACTTGTATACTATTTAATTATTGCTATAATTAGTCATGCAACTAGGCCAGCCATAGGGCATGTATAACCCTGTTTTCTCTGTCTTTCTTTGAAGGTTTTGTGTGAATGAAAGGGTTGATCATGACGTGAGCAGCATATGTTTGTACTAATTTGTCTCCGATTCATAATGTGAGTTAGCAGTGTTTAATTTATGAACAAGCTGAATTTGATCAGTTAACCTGTTATATCAGTTCACATATTGCATTGAACAATTAATTTGTGAATTGAATTGATATGTTCACGAGTCAACAAAAGTCTCCAGTTAACAACTCATTGATTCAAATGAACCATTCAGAGCGAGTCTCCAGTTAACAACTCACTGATTGAAATTATCCATTCAGAGTGAGTCTCTAGTTAACAGCTCACTGATTGAAATGATTCATTCAGAGTGAGTCTCCACTTAACAACTCACTGATTCAAATGATCTGTTCAGAGTCAGTTTCCGGTTAACACATCAATGACTACGTTTACATGGACACCAATAATTCGATTTTAATGCGATTAAGACAATACTCTGATTAAGAGTCGACCATTTAAACAGCCATTTTTGATTAATTTAATCAGATTAAGGTCATAATCAAACTAAAGAGAAATCGAATTAAGACATGTGGAGTATGCCGATCTTAGTCACATTATTGAAGTGCAGTACAGACATGTAAACACCTTAATCGAACTATTACTGTCATGTAGGACTTTAAGCCGCTTTTGCGACAGGGTAGTCCACACACACACACACACACACCCAGACACGCACACACACAAGCACGGCTGTTTGACACTCTCTGCACCTACCGAGTCAGTGCAGACCACAGACACCTGCATGGTGAAATGCGGAGGTTTTTTTTTTTCTTTCATTCAGCATGCGGTATGAACTTCCACTAAAACAACATTTCAAGCAGTTCATAGTTGCATCCAATATCTCGTTTGTCACGGAGGACGTACATAAAAAGTCCCTGAATGAAAGTGAAAGTACCAAACTGCAGTTAAAGTCGACAAATTAAAAATGAAACACTCGAAATTACATAAAACTCCGGAGGAAATGCGCATAGCGCGGTGACGCAATGACGTTAATCGAATTATGTGCTGTAACATGTAAAACGCCATCATGAAAGGAACATTCAAAAAGCAACTCATGTAAACACCTTAGTCCTATTATTCTCTTAATTAGATTAAAGCAAATAATTCGATTACTGATGTCCATGTAAACGTAGTCACTGATTCAAATTATCCATTCAGAGTGAGTCTCCACTTATCAACTCACTGATTGAAATTATCTGTTCAGAGTCAGTTTCCAGTTAACACATCACTGATTCAAATGATCCATTCAGAGTGAGTCTCCACTTATCAACTCACTGATTAAAATGATCTGTTCAGAGTCAGTTTCCGGTTAACACATCACTGATTCAAATTATCCATTCAGAGTGAGTCTTCACTTATCAACTCACTGATTAAAATTATCTGTTCAGAGTCAGTTTCCAGTTAACACATCACTGATTCAAATGATCCATTCAGAGTGAGTCTTCACTTATCAACTCACTGATTAAAATTATCTGTTCAGAGTCAGTTTCCAGTTAACACATCACTGATTCAAATGATCCATTCAGAGTGAGTGTCCAGTTACAAACTCACTAATTCAAATGATCCATTCAGAGTGAGTCTGTAGTTAACAACTCACTTGTTCAAACGATCCATTCAGACTGAGTCTGTAGTTAACAACTCACTGGTTCAAACGATCCATTCAGAGTGAGTCTGTAGTTAACAACTCACTGGTTCAAACGATCCATTCAGAGTGAGTCTGTAGTTAACAACTCACTGGTTCAAACGATCCATTCAGAGTGAGTCTGTAGTTAACAACTCACTGGTTCAAACGATCCATTCAGAGTGAGTCTGTAGTTAACAACTCACTGGTTCAAACAATCCATTCAGAGTGAGTCTGTACACTGAAAAAAATCATTCAGTGATGATTCCTTGGATTTACTCAATTTCTTTACGTTAAGTGGCTGTAAACAATTTGTTTGGGCTGAATTTAAACAAACAAATTAAGTAGAATTTTATTAAATTTAATTTGTTCGTTTAAATTCAACACAAATAAATTGTTTGCAACAGTTTTGCAGACGTCATTTTTTTCAGTGTAGTTAACAGTTCACTGATTGAAATGATCCATTCTAAGTGAGTCTTCAGTTAACAAATCACTGATTCAAATGATTCATTCAGAGTGAGTCTTCAATGTAGAAGTTGGAAGGACACTTCAATATGATGGCCATGATTAGTAGCATTCCTAAGTTTGCTTCAGGGGGTGATTATATTCCAATTGGAATGCACAGTTTTTTTTTCTCTTTCAACTAAACTAAAACACAACACTGTGGATTTCTAGCTAAAACCGGAGTGGTGTGAATGCCAGGTGTAACCACAGTAAATCTAGTGCGCTTTAAAACAGCACTAGTGTAAATATAGCCTTCATAGCCCTCTGATTGAGACTTCTTCTATGTTAAATGTTAGTTACAATAATGGTCAGCCCGAGAATCTCATGCAGTTTCTGCTGTGTGGCTTGAGCTCTTGTCTTGTGCGCTTTAAGACAAACACACACTCCGGTCTTAATGAGACCAAGACCACAGTACGCAGAGCCTGAGGTCAATGGGTGATTGTGGGATATCTGAAATGGACGAGAGCTCTGATCATCTAGCCATGCGTTCGTTACACTTGTGTGCTCATTTCCCCTGCAGGAGCGAGTCATTACAAACACTGTATTTTTAGACTTATTATAATGGCCAATATACTTCGGTGGACCCTTTAACATCACACAACTCTTAAATTCCACTATGTTTTGTGCCTACAGCATAAAAAGTCTTCAAAGCGCTCTTGAGATTATGCAATAAGCTCTTATGTTGGCTTTAATTAGCTTTGTGGCATTTATGCTCTTCTGATATCATTTACTGTGGCAGTGCTGATATCAAAACAATGCTCTTCTCTTTTTTCCTAGTGTGAAAAAGGGTTTTAATGCTGCCTTCAAGTCATGTCTGAGAGATCTTGTGAAGGTCACTGGAATGACACAACAAGGGCAAATTGTAATTACTCAAGGGGTTGAGTTTAAACACTAATATTTGGAGTTAGGTTGAGTATAATAATGGTTATATTTAAAGGGATAGTTAGCCTAAAATAAAAAATCTGTCATCATTTACTCATCCTGAAGTGTTTCTAATTGAGTTTTTTCTTCTGCTGAAGAGAAAGGGTAATTTTGAAGATGCTGGAAACTGGTAGACAATTAATGGCTGGGTTTCCATCACCCTGTGTTAATATCACAAGAGAAAAGAGCAATGGAAATACCAAATTTTGATTAAAAATCCCATAATTCACAAAAAAAAAAGGTTTTTACGCTTGCTTGAAGTGGTTCTGGACTTAATTCGTGCAAATAATAGGAGATGATTCTTGAAAAGGGATTTGCTATAGCAAACACTCATGTAACCTCATGCTTGTCATGTTTACTGTTGGTCGTTAGGTTACCAATACTACAGTTGGCCACTCGATGGAAGTTGATGGAAACCCTAAATTACATTTGGAATTTATTTATGTTTTGCAAATATTGACTTTACATTTGGATGTAAACCTGTTGAGATAGAAACTTGTTTGAAGTCGTTAATATAGTTTATTTTCCTCTAATAACCTCTTTTGTTTTCAACAGAAGAAACTTATAAAGGTTATGAAGAATTAAAATTTTTAGCTGAAATATTCCTTTAAGTCATAATCTTGCTTGTTAACTCAATAAAATAAAAATACTTAATTTTCAGAATGTGGGACTGCTTAGCTAACCAGGGTTAAATCTATATTATGTTCGTTTATGGTGCAGACCAAGCAAACCAGGAGGGCTGAACTATAGTACATGAACACAGCCTGAGGTTTAATTTTTTCCATTAATCACTGTATAAAGATTCATTTGTCTTACAAATGGCAGAAAACAATTCATGCTAGTACTTTTTGTATTGCTTAAGGTTTAAAAAGAAAAGTCTAAAAATGTCATGTTGTGTTAATGCAAAAATATTCTGCTTTCATTTGAGTATTAAGCTTTTAGTTTTACATTTTTTATTTTAAGTATATGTTTAGTAATTTGTTGTTTATTAGTTTCAGAAAATAGTAATTTTATTATTTCCGCTTGCACATATTTTATTTCAATTAGCTTCTAAAGCAACATTACTAATTAAATATGTAAAATATGTAGATAAATATCATATTATATATTGAAACTATGGGGATGCCCTTACTCATACTTTAAATATATAAAATATTACAGCTTGTCATTCATTAAAATATTAAATACTTTCTTATATTATTCACTTGTTTAATGACGTATATTGTTTTTATTTTATTTTATTTATTTTGTTTTTACTATTTTATAATTTGTATTATGTGACAATATTAGGAAACAATTATTTGAATAATTGTGTGACTAAGCCGAAAAGAAAACGAATGAATGAATGAATGTTTTTACTGTTTTATTTGTTGTATTTAAAAAAAATCATATAATTGTTCAAATATTTATTTATTTAGTTATTTTTACTAAAGAAAATGGTTGTTTTTGAAGAATGCATGATGGTAGTAGTATATAAATGACTGATATAGCACTTTTGCTACCAGAATTGACCTGTCATTGTCATAAAATATGATTTTCAAATGCTTATTGATAGTCATAAGGGTCAGCAGGAACCCTCCTTATAATATTACATCCTGTTTTATCCTAAATCTTCCTGTTTAATGACTCTGCTTGTTGTCCGCACCACATGAGTTCTCCACAAAACCCATGAAGCTCCATAAAAAGCTTCAACCTTCATTATAAGCCGCCAACAATCTGACAAACCAACTGCTGTTTATTTGATCAAAGTTTCTCCACCTCATATAGTTTGATCTACGGCAGCGAGCATCAAATGAGAATTTCTTAATTTGCTTTCGCTCCCCTGGTTATCAAGATTTAATTTGACATCATGAACTCCTAATCTTCAATCTCATTTCAAGGCCAGTGGAAAAAAGTAAAGAAATAAAGAAACATTAAGAAAAAAAGGCTCCAGGACAAGTTTCAGGAATGGCATGTGAAGGCTCTCGAGGGAAATTAGGCGTACAGTGAGTTTCTAGTACAGACCAGATTTAAAAAATGATGCCATTATACTGTTATTAACCTAATCAGTTGAGAAGACCTGGACTGGACCTGAGCTGCTATCTAAATTTACTTTAGTCACTTAGGGCTTTTCTCGGAGGCAGAGAATCTGGAGTAAAGGCTGAATGCAGGTCAAGCTCAAAGGAAAAAAAAATGTGTCTGAGGATTGAAGATGAGCTCCATTTTACATCATTAAGACTGATTGTTGAAATAATGACTAATAAAGTAGGCCTAGATATTTGTTAAGATGCTTTCACATCATTTGTATCACATAAAGAAACTTTAAATTGCATAGTAAATATGATAGTAATGTATGTATTTTTGACCTGTAATGTCTCTGGGTTTTAATTATTATTGTTTCTAAAGATGTTTTTGTTGGATGTAGTAAAATTAGTAAGACTTTTCATTACCATAAAAAACATAATACCTACAACAATTAATTTCTGTGTACTAATATATATATATATATTTACAGCAGCCAAATAAAACGTTATACGTTAAACGTTAAAATGTTATTTTATATATATTTGTTTGCTTACTAACTTGCATTTATTTGATCAATAATTCTGCATGAAACATGTTATATTGTTAAAATTTGTTTACATTTTAATATGTACTTTTTTGTTAAATTATTATTGTTTTAATACATTATTCACAAAATGGCAAAGCTGCATTTTCAGCATTATTATACTCTTCCATGTCCAACATGCTGTTGATGCTGTGCTGCTTAATATGTATTGTATAAATTATTATGATTTTTTGATAAGTTTTGTGTTCAAGAACAGACCTGTTTTGTATAACTGCAATCAATTTACTCTCACTTTTAACTAGTTAAATGCATCCTTGCTGAATACATCTAATCATTTCTTTGAAATGTCTTGTGTTTGTAGGCGCTGGCGACTGCTGCTGAAAACCTGCAGAAGGAGCACCAGTGGAAAGAAGATCTTGACGTAATCTTTCCCACATACACATTTTGTAAACACATAAAATTTGGCTGCAAAACTTGTCATTTAGTTCTTTACTAGATAAGTACAAATACCTGACAGCTTTACACTTCACCTCAGTTAGGTGTAAGATTGGGCCTGAAGGTGTTGGCATCCTGATCTCAGACTTTGCATCAATTATCGATGCTCTTCAGGCTCCCGCAGCCTGTAATATCAATTTTAATTTGCACAGGAATGGATGTGATGTCTGTTTGTCTGTTATAGATTTGTCAGTCAAGCATGGTCTGAATGAGTCATCAAAAAGTGTATAACAGATTTATTTCATTCCTCAACCAGACTGACGAAAGATTGACTATTTAATATGCATTTAGCATACAAAACCTTTGACTTTAACATAGTGTGTGATCTATTATTCAGTGGTTTTGATATGAATATTGACAGATTTAATGGCATTCTTTTATTTCGGAATGAAATGGAAACACCTTTTTAAACAGGGCTATGCAGTTTTGTATTGTGTTTTGTTTTCCCTTAATAATACAATAATACCTTTATTTAAAAATTCTTTTTGATAAAAAATTTAATTTGTTAGATGATCTTAAACATTAAAGTGTACAAAGAAACAAGAACTCTGTATGTACTGTTTGCATTTGATTGGTTGCAGAACAAACCATTGCTGTACAGTTACTTGCCTAATTAACTGACCTGTAAAATGCCAAGTTATTTACCTAGTTAAGCTAGTTAAATTGCACGTTAAACTACTATTACTAAATATCGCTAAATACTATGCTAAATAACTTGTAAAACATCTGTCATAAAGAAAAGAAATTAGTTTAAAAATCCTCTCCCTTAAACACAAGTATGCAGTATCAACTGTGGGTGAAAATATCACAGGAGTTTTGATTTTCCTGTTTGTGACCCCTTTAACAAAACATTTCAAGAATCATAAGAACATTTTGTCACTATAAAGAACCTTTTGTGAAATGGAGAGGTTCCATGAAGATGTAAGATTATTCATTGAGCCATTAATGCCAATAAAGAAGCTTTATTTTTATATAAAGTGTAATAATCTTAAATCTTTGCATACTATACTAGAAAATCACCTGAAGTGATTTACTGGTTATTTACAAATGTTCACACATGATCAATCAGTGAAGACAGTCTGTGTGAAATCACACATATGGTTGTTTTAGTTTATATATGTAGCGTTTTTACAATGCGGATTGTGTCAAAGCAGCTTAACATAAAAGTTCTAGTAAATTGAAACTGTGTCAGACCAGTTTTCAGAGTCCAGTTTAGTTCAGTTTAGTGTGGTTTAACTTTCACTGCTGTCCAAACCCTGAAGAGCAATCCATCGATGCCCAGCTTCACAAGTCCCAAACCAAGCAAGCAAATTTTAGTGTTTAACAATGTGTCTGTCTTCAGCTTATTTCATTTTTTCACCCAATAAGGAAAATTACCCCATAATGTACTCACCCTTAAGCCAGCCTCTGTGTACATGACTTTGTTTTGTCAGTCAAATACAATTGGAGTAGTTAAAATTGTCTTCCTGGCCTTTTCCTGCTGTATAATGGTGTTGGGTATAGTGGCCTTTTTTAAATCTTCCAAAAGCGCATAAATCCATGGATGTAATATCAATATGAAGTCAAAAATTCCATATCAGTGCATCCCTAATAAAAAATATTTATTCTACATTTATATCTGACTTAAGAACGACTTGATGTACAATGCGTGGTGTAAGACACATTCCTAGTATTTCATTAAAAAATTTAATTACCCACTATGTACAGTACATATCCTCAAGTGGTTCCAAATCTTAATGAGTTTCTTTTTTCTGTTGAACACAAAAGGCAATGTTTTGATCATCCATTGACATCCAAATTAATATATATATATATATATATATTATTAATGGCTACAGATTCACAACTATCTTCAAAATAACTTCTGTGTTCAACAGATGAAAGAAACTGAACCATGCAAGCATAGGCTGAGTAAATGATGACAGAATCCCTTTAAAGACAGTCTGGAGGGTAAAGAGTTGGGTCTGATGCAGGGGTGACCTGTACGCTCATGTCTCTGCGATTAGTGTTCTCTGTCCTAAAAGGAGTATCTGATTATCAAGCGAGCAGCACAGGTGGCAGGAGCCAGTGATGATCTACTTCTGTGTCTCCAAGGCAACTGTGTGTCAGAGAGTGAACTCGCTTGTTAACACTCCACTAGTGCTGGTCCTGACAGCGCCCTCACACTGTGAGGAGAACTACCCCAAGAGGACACACACACAGACACTACTAAAACCAGCACACATTCACACACACACTTTTTCTCTCAGACAAACACACTTATTTTGGGATTACATTTTTATTGGGGTTTTCTTTTTCTTTTTACCTTTAATCATATGGAGTTTTATACTGTACAAACTGTATATTCTGCCCTCTTCCCCCAATTGTTCTGCATTTTTACACTATAATACAAGGTACAAACAGGTACAAGGTACTTTTAAGATGAGATTGCAGGCCTGCACCCAGGGGGTGGGGGGGAGGGGGGGGGGGGGGGGGGGAGAAGACCCCCCTCCCCACTGACAAAGTCCTGAATTTGGCCATTATATGAGCACATTTGTCCCATTTTTGACAGTATGCCATTATAAATTGTGAAAATAACCTAAATTTAAAAAAATTAATTATTATTTATTCAAATTTACAAATTCTGACTGAGAAAATAATCTGGCCAGTTAGTTATTTACCTAAAGGCTTACAGTTTTTAATGTTTTTTTGGTTGTTTTTTAATATGCTTTAACAGATTCCAAATAGTTTTTTTAATGATGCATGATAATACATTTTAGAAACGAGTATTTTTCATACTTCTTTATTAAATTTTTGAAAAATTTAAAAATTCTAATCTCACTTATAAAACTGTAATAACTTATAGTTTAAATGCACATTTCTAAATAAACACTTCTAAATAGTATAGTAAGCACTTTGACAAAATTGTAGGAACTATTTTTGTTGCATCAAAAAGTGTGGTTTTGATCACCATCCGACAAGCTAATGCAGCTAAGATTAGTGCGTAAAATATCGGTAAAATACAGTATTTGAATCTCATTATTTAATAGAAATTGAGGCAAATAACTGCAAAAAGCTCCACTTTAAAAAACAAACAAACAAACAAAACAAGCCTTTCAATAGTATGGCTACGGGCCTGGATTGTGACTCAAGTGTCTGTACTGTATTATAAACACTAACAAGTATTGTAATGTTACACCTCAAGCACAGTTACATACAAATATCTACAAAAAACCATCAGCATCTTTCTGGTAATGTTAATTTGTGATTTATAAAATACAAAACATATAAAGAACATTTAATAAACATCCTGAAATCCCATTAGATTGTTGTACAAAATCATCCATGCAAACTTGTGGGCAATCATACAATTATTAAAACCTAAAAAGAGCATCAATTAAGTAAAGTTTATTTATAAACTAATTTCCAGAGGATCACGTGCTTACGATTTACCACAGCCGGTCCCGCATTAGCTAATCATGATCCTTCAATCATATGATTCCTAAGTTACTATAAATAACCACAGTCTTCATTCCACATTTATCTTCGTCTATAAGAAAGCCCCTTCCTCCCCTTCTCCTCCTTTTCTCTCACGGCGGCCCAGTGGTTAGCACTGTTGGCCCCACAGCAAGAACACCGCCAGCTTCGGTCTTTGCCAGGCCGGCAGGTGTTTCTGTGTGGAATTTGTATGTTCTCCCTGTGTCCTTGTGGGTTTCCCCCGGGTTCTCCGGTTTCCTCCCATCGTCCAAAGATAAGCATCATATGTCACAGACTAAGCAAAACAGGCACTTTGTCTAGCTCCCTACCTCCCTTTAGCCGGGGAGTTCGATCTGCGAACGAGAGGGAGCCCTGTGCTCAAGGATCCCTTGAGCTCAGGGCTCTCTCCCGGGACATCATGCCAACAAACTTATGATAAATCATCAGCTAAGTGTGAACTCTTGAAAATGTAGAAATTGATAATTATTATAAAGAGGAAAATAAAAGCAAAATTAAATCTTTAAAAGCATTATTGCTTGTTTTATTAAGCCTATTATTAATAAAACCCTGAATAGACCATTTAGTATATACAGTACATTCATTTGATTGTACATAAACTATATACATATTGAAACCTTTTGGATAATATACAAACTAACAAATATGGATATTGTTTTCATCTGATAGGTGAATGAGACCATCTACTACAATGCCAAGGACAAGGTGAGATTTCATTTCAAAAATGCATTTAAATATGAACTAAACAAATGAGACAGACAACAAGTAAACCAGAGATTTAATTTATTGTTATGTTTCCAGTGTGATAACATGACAGAACCAAGGAAGAACCAGCTCATACTGGATTTCACGGAAGATCCTGCTTTCAAGCGACCCGTTTCATACAACACCACAGCAGTGCACATTCCCACTGATATCTATGAGGGCTGTGAGTACACAAACACACACTAAACACACACACTAAACTCAATCCTCAGGAAATATTCTGAATTTTTATGTTTTCAAATACTTTATTATCTATGATTAATAAGCTGTTTTCATTATGGGGACAAAACAAATCCCCACAAAGTCAAAATGTACTGGGATTGCTATATTTGGGGGGACATTTGGTATACTAATCATTATTGGGTATTTACTGTATTAGAAAAACAAGGTATACACACAGACACAGTTTACTGACTAGCAGCAGTTTATAGGATCAGTCTTTGAGTGACTTTACTGCTGTGTGTCAGGTGTGGACAGCACAGTGAAGAAGCCATACTAAATTTAGAGAGTTGAAACACAGTACGACTGACCCCTGAGTGACCCCACAACCCCTCAATGTCCTCCAGCTACTCAAGAGCTCTCACTTGATGTCTTTGGCTTTGAAAGATTATGGGTTATGATAGATCTGAACCTTATACTAATGTATAGATAGCTACTGGGCAGTTTCACAGTGCTTCAGCCACAGTTGATAACAGTGAGCTATTTATTTATTTATACTAAATACAAGTTTAATAGAAATAAATATGCTTAATATGTATGCTAAATATCATATTATAGAGTATATAAAGAGTTTAGACGCAAAAGAGCCATCTGAAATGAGCACTTTTCTCAGCCTTCTGTTATGTACGTTTGGTCATTTTACTTTTATGGTAAATTTTTTTTTTTCATTGCCTTAAAAATAACTTAACAAACATAGGAGGCTGAGAAAATAAAATATCATAAAAGAACACTTTTTTTTGCGTCTGTACTATTTCATAACAGTTGTGGTCAAAGATTATTGGCACTCTTGGTACTTATGAAAATAAATCAATTTTGATTATTCTTTTTGTCTTTTCATTCAAACTTTCACAAAAATCTAAGCTTTTGTTGAATTAAAACAATTAAAAATAGGTTAATGAGCACAAAATGACAGTTCTGATATGCCCATTATTGTCCTCTGACCTAACCCTATAAAAAAGGAGAAAAGAGCACCAACATGAACCAGAGAATCTTACAGATTTAGAGAGAATTTTTCCCACTGAATGAAAAGGTTCCAATAATTTTGACCAGCAAGCATTGAAGAATTGGGATATTTGACAAAGGAAGCTTGAATGAGACAAAAATCATTGAGGTTAGTCAGATTTAAAATCTCACTTGCTATGATTCTGCTGAAAAACATAGTAAAGTACTTGATAGAATCGCATTTTTGCTAATCTCTCAGTATTCCCACCCATAATAAATCCTATTTGTTTACCGGGGCCAGGGTTGCCAGGCCTAATAACATTTCCAAGCCCAATGGCAACTCAAAACCCACCCAAAAGGGTAGAAATTTAGCCCATTTCCCCCCAAATCAGCTGCTGGATTCTTTCAAATGGAAAAAGGTTTTGCATCTTTCTGACCCTCATACTGTACTTGCAGATAAAGTATATACTTTAAAGTATTTTACACACACCAAACAAGACTTCTAAGTACCTTTCTCAGACTTTTTCTCAGGGTCTTACTCACTCACTTGCAGTGTTTTTTGGGTTGCCAGGTATACATTCGAGGATCAATGTCCTTTAAGAAGCTATTCAGTTTTCATTTGTGTATTGGCAAGAAATACATATTTTGACGGTTGAAACTAACCCCAACCCAGCAACCCCTCCTCTCCAAAAACGTAACCCACAACTTATATTAAATTACTGTGAGGTAGTTAACAGTCATTTACTGTAATTTTGTTACATCAAAATACTGTGAAATTACAGCCATACAGTATAGTGTAACTTCACAGTGGATTGTAATGTACATTACTGGGATTTATTTCACAGTATTATCTTGTAGAATAATTATATTTTACTGTGAAGCAGGCTTTCCTTGGCTAGGCATTCTGACATTTACCCTGACTTTAAAAAGCACCCCTTTTTAAGATTTTATATTAATATTATGGTTCTTCTGAGTGTGCCAGTTTAGGTTCAGTTCAAAACACAATTCAGATTTTTTATTATAATGTGTTAAAAAGTGCCATTTTGGGGGTGTGTACACAGTTTGTTGTTTTAGGGGCGTGTTGCTTTACATGAAAATTAGTTTCGACTTCCCGCCCAACTTCACAAGGGGGCGGAGCCAAGAGCTCCCCCGCTGTGTAAGGCAACAGACAGGCAGACAGAGAGAAGCAACATGAGTGAGAGGACCAGCATTCAGCTGTACATGTACGACTCGGACACTGACCAAGCAGAGACTACAAAATCATTTGTGTCTTTGTATAGTTTTACAGCCAACTGTGTGCTAGTTTAAAGCTCTGAGCTTGTTCACCGAGACTAAAAACCTAGCACACTGAATTAAATTTGACTGAAGGGCATCACACATCTGATCACGGCGCGCACATGACAATTCATCCAGTTCATCCATGGCAGTTCAATCCAGAAATGCATGCCGCTGCGTGGCACGATGCTGTGCGTCGTCGAGCGTCGCTTCTGGTGTACGACCTGCTTGAGGCTATAACTAAAGGGCGTCATACACCGGATGCGCTGCTCAGAGCCACGACACGGCACACCAGACGCGCACATTTGCAGGTTATTTAAAATGAAACTATTCAGATAACGCTCTGTGGCATGGCAGAAATATGAACAGTGTCCTGAATCGTGGCTGGGCGCCGCAGACAGCCACTGACTTGCGGCGCCATTGTGTGTACCCTGATAGAAATATATGTTTAGAATTCTGAAATGCATGGCGCTGCGCGTCGTTAGTTCGTTATTTCCAATGAAGGGACGGGCACATGAGGCAACGCGCTCGCACTTTCCAGCTGCACCTAGTTAAGATTACAGGAAGCTTCTGTGACCATGGGAAATGCAAACAGCTGAAGTTTAAGGAAGACTCAATAAAAAGTACGCATGTATGCAAACCCACCTAGTTACAAACACTGGACAGCGATAACGTGGTGAATGTTGATCTTGTTTTGAGCCCAATGAGCCTTACATCTAAAATGAGAGCAAGGGTGTTTCTTTGGTGACATCGCTTTGACTCACACGCTGAAAATGACGGACGTGAAGCAAACTGAGGATATGGTAATGCGCACCTGTCAATCAATATTGGTGGGCAGAGGGGCTGCACTCCTACGTCAAGTTGCGGTCGATGTCAAAACTGCTCCAATTGGTCCACCGTTTTTATTTTGTTAAATTGAAAAAAAAAAAGGACTGGGTGTGTTTATATCACCCCAATATGACGGTCCTATACACTATACCTACACATATGTCTGTCCAAACAACTTAAAAAGTAGATTTTTCACTATAGGTGCCCTTTAAAATCATTTTGAGTGTTTAATAGTGTTCGGTTTTATGAATCAATTACTTTTGTTCCAGTTTGTTATGATTTTGGCTAAGCACAAAGTTATGTTCGTTAAAAATTATTTCATATATTTCCATGTTAACCGTATAAAATTAAATAAAGGTGCAATGCATCCAAAAATGAAAATTTACTATGACATTCATGCCGTTTCAATACAGGATGATTTTCTTTCAGGTTATTTTTGAAGATGTAACCAAATTGTTTTTGTGGCTGCAATAAGATTCTGTTATTTCTAAATATCAAAAAAGTGCCAATATTAGCATAAAAGTTTATTTGCATTAATGTCTATGCTGAATGGAATAAAAAGAGTTTGAATTCCTATAACTAACATGCAAAACATATACCCCTTTTTACAGTAATTTGCTGTAATCATGCTAATTTCATTAATTTCACCATAAAATTCTGAATATAACACATTACTGTGATACTAATGTAATTTACTGTGAAAAATTACAGTATTGTGTTATGAAAATCTGGATTTTTTTTTACTGTGCACGTTGGCTGTGATTTTAAAACTAATTATTAAGTGGTCAAAATGCCTTGTGTATGTGTCTCTGAGCTGGCTGAAGTGTGATCTCCTGTGCGTCTGTGTGTGTGTTTGACGGGCATATGAGTTTGATGTGTGTTTGTCTTCTAGAGCGGCTGCGGTCATCATACCGTATGACTCACGAGTCCCGCTGTCTCTCTTTATCTACTTTTACTCACTTCTAATTACTCGCTCTACCTTCTGCTTTCAGCCTGATTTTCTGGCTCCGGCAGTGTTGCTTTACCCAGAACCCCCTGCTCAGTGCCAGGAAATGACAATGTTTCTAATATACGGGGTGGGTGAAAATTAACTTGGCAATATTTAATGGCTGTAGAACTTACAGTATCACTGGAGTCATGATGGAAACACTCGCTAAATAGATGACAGTATTTTATAAGGATTTCATATTTCCTGTGTCGATAGTACAGGCAACTTTATTAGCAATATTTAATGCTTAGATACTTTTTACCCACCCTGTATGTTTTAGGATATACATTATATATATAAAATGGCATGAAATTATTATTATTATTATTAGAAGTAGTAAAGTTTAAACGTTTAAAACGTTTTGTAGTAAAAGAAATCTTGTCAAAAAATTTAAAATTATTAAATCATGTAAATAAGTAAATAATTTCATAAAATACTCCACGCTAAATTCTACAATGTCTTCTAAATATAGTGCAGATTACAGATTTGTTATATTATGATGTTATAAACTGTAATTATTTCTAGTCTTGTGGGATATTTTGTAGAATACTGTGTTGTTTCAACTCTATATTTATTAATAGTTGATTATGCAATGATGTGACTGATTATTTGTGTGTTTGTGTTTGTGTTTGTGTGTGTGTGTGTGTGTGTGTGTGTGTGTGTGTGTGTGTGTGTGTGTGTGTGTGTGTGTGTGTGTGTGTGTGTGTGTGTGTGTGTGTGTGTGTGTGTGTGTGTGTGTGGTGAAAGCTCTAGGCTGTGTGAATGTGTGTGCCTGCCTTATTAAGACATGAATCTGTACTTTCTGCCTCAACACTGTGTGTCATCTGTCACGACAATCTCTGGATGGACATAGACATGCTCACAGTATTTGTGTGTGTGTGTCACACAAATGCCTCTGGCTCTGCTCGTAGTTCTTGGATTGTTTTTTCTGTTGTCTGTTTGCCCTGATTCATTTAAGCCATTGAAAGTTTGCCTTCTTCCTTTTCCACTTTTTCTGCATGTGACTGATATTTTTATTTTTTAGATTAGTTTAGATTCATTCATTCTTCATTCATTTTCTTTTCGGCTTAGTCCCTTTATTAATCAGAGGTCTCCACAGTGGAATGAACCGCCAACTTATCCAGCACATGTTTTATGCAGCCAATGCCCTTCCAGCTGCAACCCAGTACTGGGAAACACTCATGCACTCAAGCCTCATTCACACTACGAGCGACTTGCAGCAGCAAAGCGACTGTTTATTTCAACTGAGAGTGAGAGACTTCCAGCGACCTCTGTCTACGTGAGCAACAGCGACCGTTGGTGACCAGGTGGGCGTGTCGAGTGACGCGGCAAAGTTGAGAATCCTTCAACTTTATTGAGCGACAGCCAATATGATCCTCTCTCAGCTCACTCAGAGCCCAGTTGTATTCTCCGTGCTGTAGACCTACATAGACCTGCGTTTGCAGCAGGTCACCGCCCAGAGCGACAGGCAGCTACAAAGTTGCTGCTAGTGTGAATGAGGCATCATTCACACTCATACACTACGGCCAATTTAGCTTATTCAATTCAATTATACTGCATGACTTTGGACTGTGGGGGAAACCGGAGCACCCGGAGGAAACCCACGCGAACACTGAGAACATGCAAACTCCACACAGAATTGCCAACTGACCCAGCTGGGGCTCGAACCAGCGACCTTCTTGCTGTGGGGCGACAGTGCTAACCACTGAGTCACTGTGTCATCCTAAAATATTTAAATAATAATATCTTCAAATATTTATTCACATATTTTACGTGTGTGTGTGTGATTAATTTAGTTTTTTTAGCCACACACATTTACTACTTGGTAAGTGTTCATTTTAGACCCAAAGGACAGTACAGTGTACAGGGATACAGTAGCTTATGGCAATTTCTGTTTGAGCTGCGATTTTGATTTTGATCTTGAAGGACGTGAGTTGAGTTTTTCCAAACAGAGCTACAGATCTTGTTGAACTGTATGTGTGATTGATAATGAATATGTGTGTGTTGATGACTGACAGTCAATGAGACAAACAACAGGAAGGTGAGTGAAAAGACTGAAATTATCTGACTGAAAACACACACATATACATATATATATGGTTTATGAGGAAATAATGTACAGTTGAAGTCAGAATTATTAGCCCCCCTTTGAATTTTTTTTATTCTTTTTTAAATATTTCCCAAATAATTTTTAATTGAGCAAGGAAATTTTCAAAGTAGGTCTGATAATATTTTTTCTTCTGAAGAAAGTCTTATTTGTTTTATTTCAGCTAGAATAAAAACAGTTATTAATTTTTTAAAAAACATTTAAAGGTCAAAATTATTAGCCCCTTTAAGCAATATTTGTTTTCGATAGTCTACAGAACAAACCATCATTATACAATAACTTGCCTAATTACCCTTTCCTGCCTAGTTACCCTAATTAACCTAGTTAAGCCTTTAAATGTCACTTTAAGCTGTATAGAAGTGTGTTGATAAATATCTTGTAAAGTATCATTTCAAGAGTTCGCCCTTGCTGATGATTGGTTATAATGCGTATTTGGCATGCTGTCCCGGGAGAGAGCCCTGAGCTCGTGAGATCCTCGAGCCCGGGGCTCCCTCCCGTTGCAGGGAGAGAGGGGAGTCTCAGCTCAGGTAGGTCTCGAGAGCTCCCCCTGCTTGATAATGTTAAATGTAGATTGTAAGAGCTATGGAGGGTGTATATGAATTAGAGCTTGTCTATGATGTCAATTTACTTATGTTACATGTTTTTGGTCTGTGGGAGGAAACCGGAGAGCCCGGGGAAAACCCACGCAAACACGGGGAGAACATGCAAACTCCACACAGAAATGCCGACTTGGCTAGGTAAGATCTGAGCCAGTGACATTCTTGCTGTGAGGCAATGATGCTAACCATTGGGCCTCCGTGCTGCCCTGACAAGGAAAGGGGAGGAGTAGGGGTGGAAGGGGGGATTCTTCAAGACGAAGATGGCTAAGGTAAGATACTCTGGTTATTTATAGTGGTTAGGAATCTTCCGATTGGTAGATCGTGCATTAGCTAACGAGGATCAGCTGCTATCAATCATAAGCGCGTGCTCCTCTCGAAATTAGTTTATAAATAAACTTCACTTACTGTCATCATGGCAAAGATAAAATAAATCAGTTATTAATGAGTTATCAAAACTATTATGTTTAGAAATGTGTTGAAAAAATCTTCTCTCCGTTAAACAGAAATTGGGGAAAAAATAAACAGGGGGGCTAATTATTTTGACTTCAACTGTAAATATACATGCATACATTTGTATATAATATTAAAATATTTATGTATGCTATATAATAATAATATTTATATGTTATTTTAGGATATATATACATATAAACAATCATTTTCTGTATGTGTGCGTATGTCTATATAATAAATATACACTGACAGTACACATAGTTTAGAAATGTGTTGAAATAATTTTCTCTCCATTAAACAGAAATTGGGAAACAAATAAACAAGGGGGCTAATAATTCTGACATCAACTGTATTTTATACTGTAAAAAGTTTTTTAGAATATGGCCTTATCCTACCCCTACCCCTAAACCCAATCCTCAAACAAACCTGTTTCTAGATTTGAATGTCAAAAGACCACGTTAAGTATGATTTTTAAGCATTTTTATTTTAAGGGTTGCAAGGCATGTCTTTGTAATGTAACCCATGTCAACAAGTACGCACACGCACACACACACAGCTACACTCTCATTCACAAATGCACTACCAATGCTTTCTTGCACTCATCTCATCTTATGCAGACATATATGGCAAATACTTGTGTGTGTTTGTGTTCAGCAGGGGTATCCTGTCGTTGGATGATTACAGGCTTTCACGTTTCCTCACTGATACTGTAGTTAACATTCCTACCGCCACACCACTACTGTACTGTGTGAGTTGAGCTGATTCCCGAGATGCTGTCAGAAAGTCTGGACCAAGATAGTGCCTTGACATGTTGTGCCTCTGCTGTATTTTCAGTCTCTGTTTTACATTTTATCTAAACATAACATTCAAATAACGACAGCTTAAATATTTATGTGTGTGTATTACTTGCCAGGTTCTAGCATCAATTAATTTGTCTGTCCACAAAAATGGCACTGCACAGAAGGTGATTGATGTGTAATGTAACATTTTGAAGGACAGGATTTTGGACCAGTGAGCGACATCTCACTGTGGGGAGGAGGGTTAATACAAAGGCTGATACAAAATACAAGAGATATCTTTAAATCCAAGAGGTACACTTTAGGCTACCAACTGGTTTTGAGTATCCCTCTTGTACATACTAATTTTCCTTTACTTTAGCAAAGGAATGGGTACAGCATGAATGTGTGTTAGAAATGGAGGAAGATAAAATGTGGCTGCTGATTGACCCTCTTAAACATGATGGATGGGATCAGAAGTGCTTTTTACTGATGGAGAAAACTGTATTGATCACACACAGAGTGGGCGGAGTCTTGATGGAAGAGGAAGTGAATGGCAGTCTGGGTAATTAAGATTCCCCAAGAAATCGAACACACCGAGAGAGTCTTATATCACGCTGTCAAGGCTATAATAGTTCTAATAATAATTCAGTATTATCACAAAACATAAACAGAAAAGAACGTAAGAATGATAAATTAAAAGTGGCATTTAAACTGGTGTGATTTCAACTCTGAGTGGGAATTGAAGTGGTATTTATAGCCTTGGCAACAAAGGACACTAAAGACTCTAGCCTCTCACATCAGTTATCTAATGTAGCTGGCCACATTAACAAGGATCTAAGAGACCACAGCTAATATCGGTCACTAGTTTGTCTCTTAAGAATCCGGGTCACGGCACCAATGTAGCCCCTTTGATCCACTCATCAGCTCAAAGTGAGATGTGAACCATTATTTTCAGCATTGAAAGTTGGTATGCCAACAAGGATGCTAAGGTTTAGCCACACAGTTCCTACATGCAGTCTTGTGTTTAACTCACCCCCTAAATATTACTCACATCCTGGTCACGGCACCAGTGTAACCCCTTTGGGCCTACGCATCCCGCTCAGAGAGGCATGTAAACCAGTGTTTCAAGCACTGAAGAAGGAATGCCAGCAAGGATGCTTGGATTTATTCACACAGTTCCTACATACAGCTCTGCATTAAACTCACCCCCTTAAATATCACTCCAATCCGGGTCACAGCACCAAAGTAACTCCTTTAATTCTACTCATCCCACTTGTAGTGGCATGTGAACCAGTGTTTCAAGCACTGAAGATGGAATGCCAACAAGGATGCTTGGGTTTATTTACACAGTCCCTACATGCAGTCCTGTGTTACACTCATCCCCTTAAAATTACACTCCCATCCGGGTCACAGCACCAATGTAACCCCTTTAGCTCTACTCATCCCGCTCAGAGTGGCATGTGAACCTGTGTTTCAAGCACTGAAAATGGAATGCCAACAAGGATGCTTGGCTTTATGCACACAGTTCCTACATGCAGTCCTGTGTTACACTCACCCTCTTAAATATCACTCCCATACGGGTCACGGCACCAATGTAACCCCTTTGGTTCTACTCATCCCAATCAGAGTGGTGTGTGAACTAAGGTTTCAAGCACTGAAAGCAGGTACACCTACAATGATCCTAAGATTTATCCACACAGTTCCTACATCCCTGCTGAAAAATCCAGCTTAAACCAGCCTAAGCTGGTTGGCTGGTTTTAGCTGGTTGACCAGCCTGGTTTTAGAGGGGTTTTGGCCATTTCCAGGCTGGTTTTCAGCTATTTCCAGCCTGGTCTTAGCTGGTCAGGCTGGAAAATGACCAGCTTAAACCAGCTAAAACCAGTTTGACCAGCCTGGTTTAAGCTGGACATAGCTGGTTTTGGCTGGTCAAGCTGGTTTTAGCTGGTCAACTCCCAGCCTGACCAGCTAAGACCAGGCTGGAACTGACTGGAAACCAGCCTGGAAATGGCCAAAACCCCTCTAAAACCAGGCTGGTCGACCAGCTAAAACCCGCCAACCAGCTTAGGCTGGTTTAAGCTGGATTTTTCAGCAGGGATACCGTCTTTTGTTACACCCATCACCTTAAAGATCACTGCCATCCAGGTCACGGCACCAATGTAACCCCTTTGGTTCTATGCATCCCACCCAGAGTGGCATGTGAACCAGTGTTTCAAGCACTGAAAGCAGGTACACCAACAAGGTTCCTAAGGTTTATCCACACAGTTCCTACATACAGTCTCTTGTTACAATCACCATCCCTTAAACCTCACTCCTATCCGGGTCACGGCACACAATAATTTGTTGTTCCAGCACTGAAAGCAGGTAGACTGACAAGAATGGCAATTAAGGGTTATCTAAACAGTTCCTATAAAACTGTTCCTTTCTCACACTCATCTCTGAGTGGGACACAATCTTTAATTTCTGTCATATGAAGTGGGCAAGCCAACTAGAAAACTAAAGACTCCAGTCTTGTGTCAGTCTCTCGGGGCCTTAAGAGTGAGGCTTACTTGCATAGCTCTTACTAGCTGGCATCTGTTACATTATCATCACTCTCACTTACAGCAGACAGTGTCCATTTATGACATTCTATGGGAAAAAACAGCCCAGTGTTCCACTAATTCCATTAGAACTGCATTAGCTAATAGTTCACTTTGTTGTTTCCTCTACCACAGCTGCTCCGTCAAGTGGTTTTTCTCTTTGAGTTTAACATAATATGATGACACCTGCATTTTTGAGAGCCAGAATATTGATTTATTGCTGAATTGGGATTCTGAAAACATGCCAAGGGGTCATGATCATTGTGGTATGGAAACATCCTGTAAATTTTTAGAGCTCAAGCCTTTCTTGTCTGTCTGAAACTGCGTATATTGAGCTCTAAAGGACAGATTGTGAATGAGCTACGGTATTTTGTAATGTTTCTAAACTCCACCTACACTGAAGATCAACACCCACTTCTATCACTGCCTGTTTACAGTAGCTCCCCCCCACCAATTTGCACTGCTGTAGGTAAATAATAAGAGAGGCAAGCGCAGGTCTATGGAGAAATGATAAATCTGTTCTGAAGACAAACACTTCAGATCATCCAAGGTGTAGAAAAACAGTCGTTGCATTGCCTTCGTTTTGATCCCATCATTAGGAACAAGTCAATGAACTTTTAAAGTTCCAATCCAAATCAGTAAGAACAAAAGGGTCTCTTGTTTACTTAATTTTACTGCCAGTTCTGTTGAACTTAAACTAAAAATGGATGCTGTGTTGACTATATTGGATCCCACAGTAATGACGCACCAAACAAGAGTCAATAACAATTTTCATTAAGTGTACATTATTGCTTTTTCCGTTATTAGTTTGATATGTACTCAGTATTTATGTGTTTTAGCCTGAATAACAGCAGCGTCCATCTATGAATGATGTAGGCTGTCAAATATACATGCATATAGGCACATAACTGTCCTTCCTTTCCAACTTTTTTTTTTATATGCAAAACCAATCACACTAGATTGCATTTACTTTTGAATCTACAATGTACTACACATATCCTAACAGTGTGTTCAGATTAGGGAGACAAAACATGATAGAAAATAGCATATTGCTCCTAAATCATGATGTAAAAGTCTTGATAACATGCTTAGCTCAGAGAAAGAACTGTCTCATATATGTATGTTCAAATGGGGATTATTGTATGTGTTTCTGTGTTTTATTTCGACAGCCACTATCATCCTGAATGAGCTGAACTGGACGGCGGCTCTGGATGAGGTCTTCAGGAAGAACAAAGAGGATGACCCGTCACTCCACTGGCAGGTGTTCGGCAGTGCAACAGGCCTGGCACGATATTTCCCAGGTAAAGTACTGGAAAACAAAGGCTGTTCTAAACATTGTGTTTACAGTTGGCAAAATAATTTCACTGTTGATTGTGGCATGTGAGGGTGGCATCTGGAGCTGAGCCATTGACTAATGAGAGTAAATGAACACAATGAACGGAGACAGAGAACAAAAAACAGGAAGTCAAATGCACGAACTTGGCCAAAGTTTTGCATATGCAGGAGTGAAAGCTGTTATACTATTATACTTTTTTGTTAATATTAATTACTTAAATGTAAATTAAATATGAAATGCATTTAAATACTTACTATCAAAAACTGCTACTGTTCTACTGCTTTTAAAGTCATGTTTCATGACCCTACAATCTGATATCCAATACTTAGATTAAAAAAATGATTGTTACATAAATATTTTACCTACTTTAATTACTCACTGGCCACTTTATTAGGTACACCTTACTAGTACCGGGTTTGGACTTCCTTTTGTCTTCAGAACTGCCTTAATCCTTCGTGGCATAGATTCAACAAGGTACTGGAAATATTCCTGAGATTTTGGTCCATATTGACATGATAGCATCACGCAGCTGCTGCAGATTTACTGGCTGCACATCCATGATGCGAATCTCCCGTTTCACCACATCCCAAAGGTGCTCTATTGGATTGAGATCTGGTGACTGTGGAAGCCATTTGAGTACAGTGAACTCATTGTCATGTTCAAGAAACCAGTCTGAGATGATTTGCGCTTTATGACATGGCGTATTATCCTGCTGGAATTAAGTAGTCATCAGAAGATGGGTACACGGTGGTCATAAATGGTCAGCAACAATACTCAGGTAGGCTGTGGCACCTGGTGTGATTTTCTGCTGCTGTAGCCCATCCGCCTCAAGGTTGGACGTGTTGAGCATTCAGAGATGAACTTCTGCATACCTCGGTTGTAAGGAGTGAATATTTGAGTTCCTTTCTATCAGCTCGAACCAGTCTGGCCATTCTCCTCTGACCTCTGGCATTAACAATGCATTTGCACCAACAAAACTGCCGCTCACTGAATATTTTATTTTTTTCGCACCATTCTCTGTAAACCCTGAAGATGGTTGTGCGTGAAAATCCCAGTAGTTCAGCAGTTTTTGAAATACTCAGACCAGCCGGTCTGGCACCAACAATCCTTATTCTGATGCTCAGTTTGAACTGCAACAGATCGTCTTGACCATGTCTACATGCCTAAATGCATTAAGTTGCTGCTATGTGATTGGCTGATTAAGGAGCAGTTGGATAGGTGTACTTAATAAAGTGGCCGGTGAGTGAATAATTGGTAGTGAACTGTGATGAATTTATTTTTTAGGGTCAAAATTGTTTTACATGTATACTTTTAATGAAATTAATGTTAAAACGATTGCGTTTTTATTTAAATAAATAAATATTGAGTGTTAAATATTTGTTGTTTTACATTTACAGTGTTATTATAAACTGATACTAAAATTAATAATAAATACTGAACTAATATTGTTTATAAAATATTAAAATAAAAATAAGTTAAAAGACTTATCTTCCTAGTAGAAGATGTCATTTATCTCAACAGCAAGTTGGCTGGTCATAGTCAGTTAATTATTTAGTTAATTAATTAGTTAGATAAATAATATAAAACATGCAATACATGGAATGTATTATTACTTATTTGTTTATTTGTTTGTTTTGTTCCTACATCATAAGCCCATAAAATCAGTTACTTTTACATAAAATAAGAAATTATTAAATCATTCAATCATTTTTTGTTGGTTTTTATTCATTTTAAATAAAATATTAAATATAAAGTAACATTTATTATTAAATACTAAGTATTTAATCAATGTGAGTTCATTATAGCTATCAAATTATAAATTGTGATTGTTCACTCTTGACATCAGGGGTGCTCAACCCTGTTCCTGGAGATCTTCCTTCCTGCAGACTTAAGTTGCAACCCAAATCAAACCTGACCTGCCTGTGATTATCAAGTGCTGTTCAGGTCCTAATTAATTGGTTCAGGTGTGTTTGATCAGGGTTGGAGCTGAACTCTGTTGGAAGGTAGATCTCCAGATACAGGGTTGAGCACCCCTGCTTTACATTAATGTTTTATCACCTCTTTTTAAAAAAGTAATTAGATTAGAAGATAATGATCATAATAAACAACACAATATCCCGTCTGCCCTATAGCTTCCCCTTGGGTCGACTCTAAAAACAAGATTGACCTGTATGATGTGCGCCGCAGGCCCTGGTGAGCAGACATGTGCAGTTTTAATTTATATCAATCTATAAAAGACATGCCAAGTGCTGTTTTTCTTCATCTTTACAGTTGGTTTTGATGGTTTTCCTCTGTGTTTGTAGGTATATTCAGGGTGCAGCTTCACCTAAGGACATGCTGATCTTGGTGGACGCGTGAGTGAAGTCTTTATTATTCACTGTAATAATTCATACACAAAGCCATTGAACCCAGTCCTGCACTTTGAGCATTAGGCTGATCAGCAGAATGACAGATTCCTCACCATCCACTTAAAGAGCTCGTGTTCATTCAGCGTTACACTCATTTATCAGCATTAGAGAGAGAGAGAGAGAGAGAGAGAGAAAGAGAGAGAGAGAGAGAGAGAGAGAGAGAGAGAGAGATGATAGAGAGACACATGCTGATTAAAGACTGACACAGAGAGTAATAAACATAGAAAATCAATTTTTACTTTGGCAGGTTATAAATAACAGAGTTGTTTTATTAAATGAAGTGGTTTATGAGTTATAAAAAGTGTTTTTTTTTACCAAGTATTTATTTATTTTTGGTTCTCTGTAAAGTATTTCTTTCTTTCTTTCTTTCTTTCTTTCTTTCTTTCTTTAGGCTAACTTTAGGCTCTATATGTACGGTTTAAGAATTTTTTTCAGGTCTCTCTAGACCTGTCATGATAAAGAATTTTTGTTGTGTGATATATTGTCGCAGAAATTGTTGCGATAAGCAATATTATTGAGATCAATTATGCCACTGATTATATAATTATAATACAACAGCATAGTAACATCGATAGCCATAAACACCTTCAAGGGACAAAGACTTTTCATTATTAAGGTTATTTAGATTCTAAAATTGAATGTTTAAAAGGTAACAAATTTAAAAGGAGTATGCTAAAGTTATGTTAAAAAAGGTTGATGTTAAAATGCCCTATTATGTACATTACACACTATTAAATGTCCAATTATAAACCTTGACACCGGTGAGGTAGAATGTAAATGTAATTGGATAATGGCTTTAACTGTATTTGTGAATTTGTAAATATTTATTGCAACACCAAAAATTATTGAGGTCATGTCAAGTATAGCACAATAAGTCAATATATTGTACTGTATATTGTGAGAGGCCTAGCTCTCACAGCAATTTAGAATCTACAAAATAATCTACAAAATATGTATTTATTTTATTTTTATTCATATGTCTAAGCTTTTTTAATTCTACAAAATATTCTGCAAAATAATATCTGCATTCATTCATTCATTTATTCATTTTCAGCTCTCTAAGCTAAATATAATGTGCAGAACAAGGTGTTTGCCTTTTTTTTTGTTTATCTACTTTTCAGTGACTCTCTATGCTATCTATATCTAAAGTATTAGGTACAGTATTCCAGGATAAGGATTTGTTTAATTAGCAATTTAAGGTGTCATTTATTCATTCATTTATTCATACAATCATTCATTCATTTAACTTTAGTGTAACTATGTCTATGTTTTATCACATTTATATTATTGTCTTTTTAAATTGGAGGTAGGCTGTAAGAGGCCGCATTGTTTTATTAAATGAAGTGGTTTACAAACAATAAACAGCAGACATTTTCAGGTGCAAGCACCTTTAAGCTCCATTATTAAATAAATCAATTTAAATTATAAATTATAAAGCGCAATAAAATCACGCTTGGCAGTAAAGTTCATTCATACAAATTTAGGAACAAATATGACCCAGAAATCATTATGGGTTTTTTTATCCTACGTAAGGGTTTATTTTGGTTGCTGGTGTAATTAGGCTTGTTGTGTGTGAAAATAAGGCTGTGAAGAGTGTATGGCTCAGCTGTAATGTTGATGGTGATGTGCTGTCTGGGCGTTGAGCCCATTAGTGAGGATCAGCTTCAGCCAATCAATGTGGTTTAGCTTAATGACTAAACCCTGGAGCCCACACACCTCCCATTGGAATCATAGTGATTATTAACCCATAAAAGCCTGCATGTCAGATCTGAAGCCGTTATAAGCCTGAATACGGTTTTATCTCTTCTATACGAGTTAGTCGGGTTGTGTTTTGATTTTGTTGTTGTTATCTTGAATTTTGTCTGTCAGGGGTCAGTCAAAACTTTATTCAGCTATATTTTTGGAAAAAAAATAGTGTCTGCACTCTCTGTATCGGATGAGTCAATGTTTTTTCACTCATTCATTCATTCATTCATTCATTCATTCATTCATTCATTCATTCATTCATTCATTCATTCATTCATTCATTCATTTATTCATTCATTCACTTTAAAACTACATACAGTTATGGACTGGCTATGGTCTCTGTTAATTAATTTACTTATTGGTCATCTTTCTAGGCTTATATACTGTATAATTTACTAAACAAAAGTTTTTCATTTACATTATTCGTTTATTTATTTGCATCGCTTTCTTTGACTCAGATCAGGGGTGTCAAACTTGCAGCCCTACACAGTTTAGTTCCAAACCTGCTTCAATACACTTACAGTACCTGGAGGTTTACAAGCCTGAAGGACTTAATTAGTTTGATGAGGTGTGAAAAATTAGAGTTAAAGCTAAACTGTGTAGAGCTGTGGCCCTCCAGGAACTAAGTTTGACACCTGTTCTCTAGATTTTCCTCATAATCAATCGATCATTCGTTCATTCGTTCGTTCGTTCGTTCTCTCGCTCTGTAAGAAATGATTTATCAATTGATTATTTATTTGTTTTATTCATTTTATTTATTTATTTGTTTATTTATTTATTTTTTGTTTTTTTTATTATAGGATTGATTGATTCATTCATTCATTCATTTATTAATTCTCTTATTCGTTCATTCGTTCATTTATTCATTCATTAATATTTTTTCTTCATCTTGCTAGCCTACGTCATATAACCAATCTTTATCTAAATTTACAGTATAAGGTGTCTCTCCATAGTTATGTATTCATTTCAAGTTAGTTGTAATTGTTTGTTAGTTTGTTTTGTCCAGATCTATTGTTTATTATAATATTTTAATATTATTTATTAGTTTATTGATTATTATTATTATTTTATTTATTATTTATTATTGTTTGTTTTGTTACCCAGTTTGTTGTCTATAATATAATTTCTCATATTAACTTATAAGAACATAGTCGCATATATTATACATACTATTATTGAAAACATGAGTTAACAAATCTTTTGCTGCTGTTATACAGTAATGAATGTGTAAGTAGCTATGTAGTGATTGTGCTGTGTTTCTCTGTAGGAGTGGAAGTGTGTCAGGCCTGACACTGAAGCTCATTCGCACCTCAGTCAGCGAGATGCTGGAGACTCTCTCAGATGACGATTACGTCAACATCGTCTCTGTGAGTACACAGGAGATGATCGACTTCCACAAAACTGACTCCCTGCTGAGCACAATCGAAAGTCTCAAGCGCGGAGCCTCCAAACATCCATAACGTCACACTTAATTTTCTGCGGTTTCACTTCGGCACCGCTGAGGCGCAGGCCTAAAGAATTATTGACATTTCCCATCATCCTCTGCTCCAGACGCCGTGCAATTCATTTATGAAATGCATCGTTTATTTCATTCCGTTCATAAGACTTACTGACAGGAATAAAAAACAACAACAACGAACTCTGCTTTTAAGTAAGTGAGTGAGCTGTTTTGTATATTTTCAATTAACTTTCGTCCTTCATTGCTTTAATAGTCGCAAACGCTCGTATTTTATGGCGGGTTTCCAGCTGTGTGACGTTAGCTTGACATTAATGAAATTAGGCAACAGTGCTTTAAGTGTATTGCTGGCACCGAGCCACCAGACTTACATAGAGGAGCCGCACAAAGCCTGAATCTTAATGATGCAAAATCATTTCATAAAAGTTTTTGCTTGTGTGTGTGTTTTTACTGATACTGTAACTTACCGACTAATGCTTTTATATGGTTTCAGTTCAACAATTCAGCCAAGTCGGTGGCCTGTTTTGAGAACCTGGTCCAAGCGAACGTCCGCAATAAGAAGACTTTGAAGGAGGCCGTTCAGAAGATCACTGCCAACGGCACCACTGACTATAAAATCGGCTTCAAGGAGGCTTTCAACCAGCTGGCTTCTGTAAGAATAAATATTGTAGATTAAATAGTCACCAAGAGTCATATTATCATGGTTTGTAATGAAAATAATATCACTACTTTTTTTTGCCCATTGGAAATATCAAATTATTTGAGGCTTGTGACAAAAATGGTGCCAAAACGAAGAAAAAAATCTGCACAAATTCATTGCATCACATTTAATGTCTTATAAATGTGGACAATTGATGTAACAGCTTTAGAAATAAAATAAGAGAGTACTTAAATACACCGGATTCCCACAGGATTCTATGGATTTACTAGATTTTTGGGTAAGTGTTTGAGTGAAACATCATTTTAGAATAGAAAGTAGATCAGAAAGTGTTAGTAAGTGTTAAAGTCCTGAAGATTTTTAAAACAGTAGAATCTAGAACAGGATGTTTGTATTAGAAAGTCAACTCAAAGGGAATTGTTAGATTACGAAAGTATTTTATCTGTCTAATTATTATTAGACCTGCACTCATAGAGACTTATAACCAATCACACCTGTTTCTGTTGAGGTTATAAATGATGTAGCGTTACATTACTTTTGACTAAAAATGCTGAAGTTTTGTTGCATCAAGCAAAGCAAAGTGCTGAAATTATGCAGCCAAGATTTATTTTGGAGCTTCAGTGATCAACTTGTGCTATAAACTAACTTCATGGACAAAATATGTTTTGTTTGTTTCTAGATCATGACATGATTTCTCCATTCTGTAAATTGAAGTTACAGATCATTATTAAAGCATAAAGAGCTATATTTTTTTTTTGTCAGAACTGCAGATCTTCCTTGTAATGAGTTCCTTTCTATTCTATAATTTTTTATTCAAATTTTAAACATTTTGTTGTTGTTGGTCACAGTTTATAGAATAATGTAACTGGTTACAGTATGTGACATAAAAGGCAACACAGATACAATTAATTAAGTTATATATTATGATTACTTAAGTAATCATAAAAAAATCCCATATGATCCCTTACAGTATATTGCTGGTGGTATATATTCCATGGAACAAATAAAAATTGCTGACTGTATTGTCACCTACAAATTATTACAATACAGTACTTTATATTAAGAAATATGAAGCCAATCTTCATAAATCCCTGTTTTTAGTTTAGAGCGCCATCTTATGGTGCTAATAACGTGATGCTCAACAAAACTCTAAAATACATTGTGGCACTGTGGGGATTTTATGTGTTGTTTTCCACATGTGTCTTTCTCAGTTAAACTATGTTGTAACAAACGTACAATGAGTTTGTTTGTTTTTTTACAGATGAATGTTTCAAGAGCAAACTGTAATAAAATCATCATGTTATTCACTGATGGAGGGGAGGACAAAGCTTCAGAGATCTTTGATGAGTACAACTCTGACAAGAGGGTGAGGAAACACACACATACACATACAAAGCTAGACATACTTTACCAAATATTACATGTGAATAAAAACAGTACAACACTTCATCTGATATTTGCTGTTCCCAGAGCAGCAATCTGCCAGTTTTATGAATATTAAAAAGGTCAATGTTTTCAGATCTATCAGATTAAGATATTGTACAGGTTTATATATAGGTGTATAAGATATTTTGCCGTAAGTGATGCTTTAAATTGTCAATAAAGACATTTATTTTTCTACTAAAGAGTTGCATTTTTTAAAATTAATGATAAATATTCTATACATCAAGGAATAAACGTTCAAGACAGTGTGTCATAGTTTCCACACATATTTTAAGCAGACAACTGTTTTCAACATTGATAACAATAAGTAATGTTTATTGAGCGCTAAATCAGCATATTAGAATGATTCTGAAGAATGGTGTATCACTGAAAGCTGGAGTAATGATGGTGAAAATTAAGTTTTTAATCAAAATTAAATGACATTTTTAAAATATATTCACATTTCACACAGAAAACATTATTATTTTATTATTTTGCTATGCTTACACTACCCATAATCCTCATAAACCACATACAAAATTTCCAAAATTATTAAGCGCTTTGTAATTCATTGTAATACACAAAAATCCAGATGTTTTGCTGGGAGGTTTGTGTTTGGGTTACGTGATGTAATATAGTTTGTACATTATAAAAATCATGAACCACATATAAAAGTATGTATGTAAAATATAATATGAACAGACAGACACATTTTCCACTGTATTTATAATGTATCAATGTGCAATTTTTAAAATCTTCCACCAGGTTCGAATCTTCACCTTTTCTGTGGGCCAACATAACTATGACAAGGCACCAATAATATACATGGCTTGCCATAACAAAGGTAAAGCATGCTGACATTTATTGATGTTACATTTAAAGTCCTTTTCAAATGGTTGTGTCTATATTTATGATCATGAATTAAGATGTAAGGCATCCTGCAGGTTATTATTATGAGATCCCATCGATTGGAGCCATCAGGATCAACACGCAGGTATATGACAGCATCATTTTAGTGCATAAACGTGACTTCTGCATGGAAATAACTAAGTCTGTACCCACAGGAGTACCTGGATGTTTTGGGCAGACCTATGGTGAAAGCAGACAAGAAAGCTAAAAATGTGCAGTGGACCAACGTTTATGTGGATGCTCTGGTATATGTCAAATATTCTATATACTTATAGACATGTTTAATGTGACTAATTTTAAGTAACGAAATGGCTTACTGTCATAATTGCGCTGCAGGAACTGGGCCTGGTGGTTACAGGAACTCTTCCAGTGTTCAATAAGACCAGGACCAGTCGAGAAAAACCTAGGGTACTATTTTGTTCATTGGAAAGTTTTAAAATAGATCTTTCATCAGCAATGAAAATGTGAGGTTGTTATTTTACTCTCCCTCAGGCTATCTACTGTAATATGTGACTTCTTTTTTTTTCTTCACTCAAATATTAAAGAAGATTATTTAGCTGAAACTGTGATACTAGTCAACAACTATCAGCATTTTTTTGAGTAAAAAAAACAATAATACACCTTTTTAAATACACGACTAATGTGTTTCAAATTTAGGGTTAAACTTCTAGTGTTGGAACATCCATTCAAACTAACTAAAATTAATCACTTTATATATTATGTTTGTGCAAAACATAATAATTATAGTAAAAAATGGAGAGAGGGGTTTTGTTTTGTCTTTATTGTGCTTGTGCTTTATAACCATCATGAAAATAACATTATGCTTGGTATTTTAATGTGACATTAGTATCATAAGCATGTCTTTTGTTCTTTCATATTATTTTCTTTTTGTAGAATTTTGTTTTCTCCCTACAGTAGAGTGCTATGTAATAAACATCCATAATATTGCAACAAAATAATAATAATAATATTGCTTTTTGGAGTTATTCATGGTCTGCTGAAAGCAATTTGTTAACTCAAATGAGTAGTGATTGACTGTGATTGATTTTATTTAGAACAGATAGGGATACTAATTATTTGGGGGTTTATGTGCCCGATAACTGATATACAATATTGATATTTATTAAAAAAATAATAATAATAATTTATTTACCAAAAAAACAATAAGCCCTTTTATGTGTACCAATAACTCCCTCCTTGGATACAAAACAAATCTTATGTATACACCAATAAATAAAGCCCTGTTACTAAAGTGTTCTTGTTTTAAGTATATATATATATATATATATATATATATATATATATATATATATATATATATATATATATATATATATATATATATATATATATATATATATATATATATATATATATATGAGTAAAAAAATAAAGCACATAATTATAACAAATGTTAATAAATAAATAGAACAATCTAAACCATAAATGCAGTCTTTCTCTTTACATGATGTTAGCTCCACTTTATGCGAATCAAATACATTCATTTTTGACAATAATCTATTCACAAGTAATTTAATTCATGATTTAAGTTACATTTTTTTAGTAGAAAACAATTGATAGGTTTTGTGCATGACTTTTGTACATGAGTTTGTCCCTTTTCTTAAAACCTAAATGCATTAACTACATATTAGTCATTAATATAACATGTCTAATGTGTGCATTAATGGCTGTTATCATACAGTAAATAAAGTTTACTGGTTATGACAAAGCTCATACACTGACCTGTGCATGCTGTTTGCTGCAATTGCTTTTCAAAACGCTCACAAGAGTGCGGCATTAATCGGGAAATTCGATATTAAAATGATATCTGATTGTGGTAAAATGCTTAAATTATCAAGAAAAATATATTCTTAAATTGTTATAATGATCAATCTCAACTAATCGTTTTTTAATATGAAATGAGTCAACTGTGAGGAGAATATTGACTTCCTACTGTACCCAGATGTTTAAACATGTAATTTATTGTTTACAGTTTAACAGAAGTTACTCCCATATTTCAAGCAAAGCATCATAGGACATTGGAAATATGTGGATACAGCCTAAACAAAATGACTTTCTGTGGCTCATGATGACACATTGAGGTCTTATAAAGCAAAACAATGAGAGTTCCTACATATCAGATAACCTGAGGGTTTGTAAAATTAATATCAAAATGTATTTGTTAGGTGAACTGTCCTATTCATTCATGTTTGTCTTATTCATCAGAAGCAGATCTGTTTGTAAAGTGTTTGTCATCAATGGCAGGGTAAGAACCTGGGTCCGAGTCAGATGATTTTGGGAGTGATGGCCATAGACGTGTCTCTGGACGACATCAAGAGACTGACTCCACATTACACTGTGAGATATTGGTGTAATCTGCTCTTCTTTATTTATGACTTTGCATTACATTGAACTGTAGCAGCTGGGTCATGTGAACAGTGCTGCTGCATTCTTTGTATTTAGGAAATCATGTTTTTGTTTTTAATGCCGGATACATTTAAAGAGGTCGTATTGAGTTAAACCATTTACCCTAACACGTTTGAAGTAAAGGTTTCATGTTAAATAGAGGCACTGTAGTATGCAATTTTAGAGTTTTTGTGCCTGATATTGTGTCCCTTTAGTTTAATGTCCAGGCCCTTAGCCATCCTGGTCAAAGGGGTGGTTCTTTTTTCTCAAAAAGTGGACCTTATTGCAATTATATGTCTCATTTTCTATTTATTATGAAATTTAAATACTGCATTTTGGTGACATTTTCTATCTATTCTGGCACTTTTCTGAATTAGCTTGTGGGATGGTTATTATAATCACACTTTTGACTATTTTAGTCAAAATAGTATACAAATCAATTTTAAAATGGGCCGCTTTTGGTGCTTTTTGGTCATTTTTTGTTTCAAGATTAAGGTCCAAGATTTAAAATAATAAAAGTTACTTGTAAAATGTTTTCTTAACAGTACATTAGTAAAAGATGACTTCTACGTAAGATTATATGCTTTCTTGCACAGCTGGATATTGGACTAATGAAAAATATTTGTTAGCATTGGTCAAAACTGATTGGCTGAAGTCACACTGAAACAATAGCCAACAGGGGATTCTGCTCGGTTTTAAAGCCTTTTTCAATGTGTTATTTTCACCATCGTGTGTGTGACAAATTCTGGACGGGATGGGTCTTCCGAACCACCTGAACCCCCCCTGGCTACGGGCCTAATGTCTTATGGTTAATGCTAAAAATATACATATTTTATTAGTTTAAATGAGTTTGATGCAGACTTTATATAATAATATAATTTTTTATGAAAGAAAAACCTTTTATGTTTTCATAAAAATTGTAAAATACAATATTAAATAAACAAACTGACCAAACTTTTCTGCTTATAGTACACTGTAAAAAGTGAGTACTTAAGGAACTTCAAAATGTATTTTAAGTGAACCATTGACAGCCTTTGCAGTACTTGCAGGACCCTTTTGCAGATCCTTCAAACCCTTTTTTTTTTCAATAATGAGGTTTTAAAGTCACTCTTTCCTTACATTTTTTAGATTTAAAAAAATAGTTACTGAAAGATCTGTAAACTTATACAATGTTTCCTGGTGGATTTCTCTTTTAAAACCAGCACTTAAAGGAACCAAGAAATTTTTGTGACAATTAAATACGACAACGGTATTGTAATGAAATATTGGCAGCTTTAAAATGAGTAAATCCTACATTCTCATTCTTCAATTTTTAATGGTTTTGATATAAAATAAATAAATAAATAATATATATATATATGTGTGTGTGTGTGTGTGTGTGTGTGTGTGTGTGTGTGTGTGTGTATGTGTGGAACAGTTAACCAATTTGTTAAAACAACATGAACAGTTAACCAATATTATTTTGATTTAGTCTCAGATTTAGATTTATTTTTAAATAGGTATATACAGTATATATATATATATATATATATATATATATATATATATATATATATATATATATATATATATATATATATATATATATATATATATATATGTCTACATAGCACATATTTTTTAAAAACAATAATTAAATCTGTCTATGCAAAGGAAACCACATCATTTACACTCAAACCCATAACTGAACTACTTGTGTCAACCTGGTGGGAGTGTTTATAAACTTTTCACATGCACAAAGGTCAGCCAGTGATGATACTGCAGCAAAACAGCCAATATGCTAAAAATACTCTTGTATTTGTTCTGTAAAGCTTGGACCAAATGGATATTACTTCGCCATCGATCCCAACGGCTACGTCCTACTTCATCCTAACCTTCAACCAAAGGTACGGCTTTCACTCATGCCATTGCATGTTTTAATCCATAACCGTGTACTGTATATGATCACGGCTGAACAACCTTCACCACAGCTTATGAAATATTACAGGCCACCCACATCTGTGGAGGTCGTCTGGCCTTCATAATAAATATCATTTGTGCAATCCAAACACGGTCGTTCTGTTTAGCTCACAGATAAAATGGCACTGAGGGCATTTATTCGAAACACATGATAATTAGTAAATGTTTAGTCAGTGATCCATGGATTAGTGAGCACTTTGTATGGAACAAAGTAGAAATGTTGAAGAAACGGGCACTCCTTCGCGGAAAAAGTGACTCATTGGTAAATATTTTTGCACAGAAATATGGTGTGTTGATTTATGGTATTGCTTTGAAAGTTGTTGTTGTTTGTGTGCAGGATCTCAAGTCTCAGGAACCTGTGACGCTGGACTTCTTGGATGCTGAGCTGGAGGATGAAGTCAAAGTGGATGTGAGAACAAAACAAATGTATTAATGTTGACTTGATCTACTAATATTTCGAAATCCAAATAATTCCTAGATTTCGCGCTATGACCAACTCATTTCAGACATCAAGGATGTTTTTATGCTCTATACTTTCAGACTAATCAGACTAGGGTTTTCATAAATTAGCCGAGCATACAAAATATACACTGAGGGTGTTTCCCAAGTGAAAAAAAACAGCATATGCTAGTAAGGTATGTTTTGATGCTGGTCTTGCTGGTTTCAATGCTGGTCTTGCTGGTTTCAGCATTGAGACCAGCATCGAGACCAGCAAAATCAGCATTAAAACCAGCAAGACCATCATCGAGACCAGCAAAACCACCATTGAAACCAGCAAGACCAGCATTAAAACCAGCAAGACCAGCATACCAGCATCCAAACATACCTAACCTTCATATGCTCTTTTTATTCAGCAGGGTTTTAGCTTTCATTGACTATTTGACCTCAACCACTAAGTTCAAGAGATTAAGCTGAATATCTTGCTATCTATCTGTCACTAGCTAAGCCTAGTAAGAGTTGAGAACATGCTAACAACATGCAAATCTTGCTAGCAACATTGTTAAATGTGTTAACAATGTGCTTAAGCAAGTTCATGATAGCAGTATGATAAAATCACAACATTTTATAATATTTTTTTGTAAAAAGCTTATTTACTTGCTAGCAACTTGTTGATTCATGCTAGCATAATTGTAAGCATGGTAGCAACAATTTAGTTCATAAACATGTATAAAACTTACTAGCAAAAGCTAGAAGAAAAAGTGTGTGCTAATTGATGTTAGCATAGTGTTAGCCATGTCATTACATGCTAGAAATATGCTCATACATGCAAATTGATGTTTTTGTTATATTTTAATTAATTAAACGTTATGCTCCTCTTTCTTCTGTTGACCACAAAATGAACGATTTTGAAAAAAGCAGAAAACCTGTAACCACAGACTTCCATAGTAGTTTTGGTCTAACTATCCCTTTAATGCATTATTGCTACGTTAATGATAAAGGCACGTTAACATTCATTCCTGCAAGCAAAATGGTAAATAAGGGTGATAATAGCTACAATAAATGATCAAAAATATGCTAATACAAGCCAAAATGTGCACTAAAATGCTAGCAATATGTTGATTCTAGCACCATGTAAATATGGTTAAAATAATAACAGTATATTCAGGCTAGTAAAATTGCTAAACAATGCCAGCAATTAGTCTTAACAGCACATTATTGGTATTGATCTAACCTAAAATATGTTATTAGGCTGAGTAAACAATAATCACATTTTTTATAAATATTTTGGGTGAACTTAAAGCCTAAAAATATGAGCTTATCTGTTTAGCTTTCTTACATTAAAATGAATGCAAGCTGGTGTGATCCGATGTTGTAACATTGCTTGTACAGCTGTTCAAGTCAATAACAAACTGATTATCGAAGAATCAACAAATTGCAGTGTTCTCAGTACTATGTGATATCATAACAATATGTTGAATATTAAAATTAAAATTACAAATATTCTCACTTTTAGAGTTACTATTATATTATATTATATTATATTATATTATATTATATTATATTATATTATATTATATTATATTATATTATATTATATTATATTACAATAGTAAATTAAAGCAGGAAAAAGTATTAAAAAGAGAAATATTAAATAGAAGAAGTAGAGCTTTTGAGTATCCAGTGATGTGTTTTTACAGCAATCAGTGATACAAATGTCTGTCTGTCCGTCTGTCTGTCTGTAGATCAGAAGAAGCATGATAGATGGTGAAAGAAGTCAAATACGCTTCCACACACTTATGAAGTCACAGGATGAGGTAAACACACACTTTCAACAGGCAATGCTTTTCAACTGATTCAGAGCCCATATTATACAGCTAAAGGAAGTAAATTGAAGAGACCATTTGAAAAATCTGCAATTTCTGTGGATTTGTTAAGCATGGGGTTTTAGTAAATGTTAATATTTATACTTATATTATATTTTTGAACTATTGTTTTAGTCTATGAAAATCTAAACATTTCTAGGCAACAAGGCAAGGCAAATAATGTCATTTTGGGATTTCTCTTTCAGAAATAAATGTGAATCAGGGTTATTTCACTAAATATTAATTTCCTAACTCTTCTAAAGTTAAAACATTGGTACTCTGTTAATGAGTTAACAAAAATGCTCTCAACTGTGAAGATATTTTTGGTGCAAAACTAACAAGCAGCTGTAAAAGTGTCATTTGTAGTTGTAAAGAATAGCCACAAATGTGTTTTATTAATTTTTATTTCTGTGAATGCCAATTTACTTATTTATTCATGCATTCATTTATTCATTTATTTATTTATTTGTGGTTATTTTATACAACTACAAATGACTCTTTTACAGCTGCTTGGTAGTTTTGCATAAAAAATACCTTCATACCTCAAGGGTGATTTCAAATTTTGAAGAAATGTCATTAACATGGTGCATAATAAAACAAAAATGCTTTATTTTCTATTATTTTTCTATTATTCTTTATTTAGCAGGTAAAATGCATTCATAGATCTCAAGATCTCATTTACAAGGGTAACCTTGCCAAGAGGTCCGCACCACACATTTTAAATAATAATAATAATATTGCAGAATATTAAGAATATATTACTGAAGGCTCATTTTCCCATTTCAGTCCGAACCCTAGGAACCACCAGGTAATAAATATCACATGATTATAAAGCACAGTGGCTTTTCGTCCTTTAATGAAGGGATCATATGTGGGAGCCAGATCAATGAAAGCTTTATATAAACCAGAGTGACATATAGTAAGAGAAGGACACTGAGCTTTAGCATACAGTTCATAATGTGTTTATTGACTATACATCCTGTAACAAACCGCAAGGCACTGTGATAGACAGTATTCAAAGACTGGAGACATTTGATTGAGGCATTCCTATACAAAACATCACCATAGTCAAACAACGCTAAAAATGTTGCAGATGTTTATAAGCTCTGAGGGAGAAAATGTTTTTTTTCGATATTAAAACCAAAGCTTTACTCTAAGTTTGTGGACCAAGCTAACTATGTGTGCTTTAAATGAAAGCTTCTGATCGAGTATAAAGCCTATTTTACTCAAATGCATAACTATAAATCATAAATACAGAGAAACTGTGAATGTTCAAGTAGTCTCTATTTTTAATCCATAGATGTATGCTGGAAGTTGAATGGACTGGAAGTAAAATTACATTAATTGGTTTGTTATTGGTTTTTAAAAAATTCTGTTAATAGTTTACAGCACAAAAATATTGTGTTTGGTTTAAAAAAAGTTATTATTCCAGTTGTGTTGTTGCTAAATAGATGACATTTGTCAAAATGGTGCAGAGTTTGATTGACCTCATTTTCTTTTGACATCAACAATGAATATTTTTTCTCCTCCTTTTAAATGTTTTTTGGGTCGTAGTCCACCAGTTGAGAAACATTGTGCTACAATTCTTGTTATTCAGAAGTAAAAAACTGCAATAGTTCATTGAACTTCTGAGTGTTGTTTTATTGTCATTGCAGCGTTACATAGACAAAGGCTTCAGGACATACACGTGGTCTCCAGTCACTGACGCAGATTACAGGTCAGAGATTTTAATTTAATTTAATTTAATTTAATTTAATTTAATTTAATTTAATTTAATTTAATTTAATTTAATTTTATTTTATTTTATTTTATTTTATTTTATTTTATTTTATTTATTTTAGTTTAGTTTAGTTTAGTTTATTATCTATTAATATAAAACAATTGTAAATGGGTTTGTCCATATTTGACCCAAATTTACAAGCAAATTAGCATTTTTACAGTCATTTTACATAATTTCAAATGTTTAGATTTTTTTCTGTTCATTTTTGTTGCATTGTTGCATTTTTATTGTAAGGGTGCACTTCTTCCTGTGGGTTACAAGTAAACAAAAAAAGTATTTATTTATTTAATCTTTTTATCTGTTCTTTTATGTTTTGTTTTGTTTTGTTGAAAACATTGTCTTTTTTGTTTTGTTTTTATTTTTGTGTTTTTATAATGTGAAGGTGTGTTTGTTTCTGTTTGTTTCGTTTATTTTCGTAATATATTTCTATTTTTTATTTGTAAAGCCTTTTGTCTTTTTTATTAATAATTTTTATTCTGTTTTGTTTTGTTTTTCTTTAGTTTTGACCCATGTTTTTTATATTGTAATGGTGCGTTTGTTTCTGTTTGTTTTGTTTATTTTTGTAATATATTTCTATATTTTATTTGTATTGCTTTTTTCTATTTTATTTATTATTTTGCTCTCTTGTTCTGATAAATGTTTATATATTGTGAAGGTGTGTTTACTAGGGTTACAAGCGACACATAAATGTTTCTTCAAATCGCCACTAGAGGACGCTGTTCAAAATCCTATTGACCAGTGTTCAGCAGAAAATTCTACAGTACACTTCTGAAAAGAAAACCAAAATAATTCATTGACATAATGAAGCACAAATAAGTTTTTGAAGCTTTTTATGGCTTTTGAATTCACAATGTGTTCATTTCTTACTGCAGATATAATGTCCTTGTTTATTCCTGATGTCTTTCTTTCTAGCCTTGCGTTAGTTCTGCCAGATTACAGCATGAGCTACATCAAGGCCACTATAGGAGACACCATCACTCAGGCCAAATGTAAGTACCAGCACTCACTTTATCAAACTCAGAGAAGAGTCCCAAGTTGGACTCCTGGTTTTTATCCAGAAAACCCCCACAGCCCAAACCCTGTGCCTTCCCGAAAGACACTGCAGGTGAACAAACTAAAAAAAACATTATCACCATACTAGCCCAGTTGATTGATTAAATAATGAAAAAAAATTTGTATTATAAGTTTTCTAAAATCGTATTTTTTAATATGCAAATTAGGCATTATTTAGTTAAACCTGTGCTCATTTGCATACATTTCTAGCACAAAAGTCTTAACACCAGGTGAAGTCAGGTTCAAAATTCTTGTTTCATATTGGACAAATTAGAATCATGAGACTTTTTGGAATAATTCTTTGAAGAATAAAATGTATATAATTAATTATGTATAAGCAGTTAAAACCTGGAGATTTAATTAAATCTAAAGATTGGTGTGTGTAAAAGCTGCTGATTTATGGCTTAGCCCATTTTGATTGTTATAAATATAAAGATATTGTAATTGAAATTTGCACACACATATTGATAAAGAGCACACATATTGATAATTAATAACAAAATTGATAAAGAGTGAGAAAAGAAACATTTAAAAGTGCATTTTGAACACTTTCTTTACATTAAACTTAATAACAATAAGACACTAAGCCCCAATCCTCAAAATTAATAGATGCAAAAACTTTTATAAAATACTGCCTGCAGTGTCTTGCCAAAAGTGTCTTACCTTGTGCATATTAGTCCATATTTCTTCCAGACGTGCCTCTGTGCCATGTTTACCTTCTCATCTTCTCCCATGTGGCTTTCTGGAGAGGAAAACGAGTCTTAAACGTGCCTCCTCTCTGCAATATTCTTATTCAAAGCTTATGGTGTTGAATAAAATATTGTGAAATCCCTCATGTTCTTTTCCCTGTCTGTCTTCAGCTTGGATCTCGGAAAATCTCGGCAAGTATTTCCTTTGCTGATATTGTTTTTATTTATTTATTTTCTTTATTTTTAAAGTTGAAGACTTTTATCGTAGTTTAAATGTGAAAAATGTTAAGATTGGGACCGGAAATATACTCGGAAGTGTATGTAGCATAAGTAGTACACTCAAAAATTGCTCACTCAAAAACTACTTATTTAAAATGAGCTGAAACAACACAATTCTGGAGGGTTTTTTTGTGACAACTTAACATTTTTATATTCAAATTCAAAAGTTAACTTAATTCCTTCATGTTGTCCCAACACAAATCGAACCCAGCACTTTTTGCAGTGTATGAGCAAAACATGAACCAATATATATATATATATATATATATATATATATATATATATATATATATATATATATATATATATATATATATATATATATATATATATATATATATATATATATATATATACCTTTTTCACAAGTATGTCTATAAATTAAAAGGTGGTACCACTGTCCTAATATAATACTGCATACAGGACATACTAACGCACAAACACAAACATTCGTCTGCTTTGCATGCACATTTTTCTTGGCTGAATAAATCAGTTTCGATGCCTTTCTGCTTCCAACTCTGCTGTTTATCATTGGCCGAGTGTCATGAAGTGTGAATACTACATTTCCTCACGTTTCCTGAAAGCATGTATGTATGTGCGAGAGCATCGGGAGACGTTTAGTGAATATTTTGCTGGAGGTTTGGAAGGTGAAACCGCAGAGGACATGAGTGTGACTCTTTGTGCTCTGAACCGGTACTTTTATCTCCGGCCCGTCGCTCGCTGAATCATCTGGATGCTTTCAAAGACTCGTAAAGGGCCGCTTTAACAAAATACAGGCCTCGCTCTTTAGAAAGCATGTCCTCTGTGTGTGTGTTCATGTCCAGGTGCGGATGTGGTATGCGTGTGTCCTTTTTTAACTTTTGTGTAACTTCAAGGCTTTGTAACATTACGGTTTTGAAATAACACTAGTCTGTGATAAATTGAATTAAAATTCGCTGTTAATTTACTCACCCTCAGGTCATCCAAGATTGTAGATGCAGTTGAAAATGAAAGAAGATTTTTTTTTCGCTGAAACCTTTATGATTCATAAAATATAGGTCAAAAATTACTGGCATTTTGAGAATCGACATACAATAATACCTGTGGCTTTTGATGATATATTGAGGTTTAATGAAATGAAATCATCTGCTTGTGTTTGAAACTCTCAAATTTTCTGCAGCGTAAAAAATTTCAATGGAATGAGGGTAAATAAATTAACAATGAATGTTTATTGTATATTTTGATGATAATGTATATTTTTAGTGCCCCTATTATGCTATTTTTAAAGGTTTCCAATTTAGTTTTGGAGCTTTTAGCTTTGTCATGTTATTAACTTTTTTCTCACATTGTCTGAAATGGTATGTTCAAGGATCTAGTCATCTAAACTCCACCTACTATGCTTTGATTGGTCAAATGCTACTTTTATGAAATCGGCCTACTGTAGCATATGCTGTAAATGTAACAACCAATACCATGTTCGAGTACTAAAAGTGTAATCCCAGCTTATAGTTTTAGGTTTTAAAAACATTTAGTTTACGTTTCCAGCAAGTTATATAACCGCATTTTTAATGTTCTTAGAACTTTCAAATAGTGGTCTACATTCCCAGATTTCTCACAGCGCAGGAATAATTTTCCAAATAAAACGAGGTAGCGGTTGGTAACTCTACACTACAATTTGAAGGAGAGCGGGCGGTCTAACAATATAGCGCTCCCCAGTCCTGATGTTATTTCGGAACATGCATATCTGTGATTTCCGTATTCATACCATGCATCTTAGAAATCTAAACATAGATTTATTTTAGGGTACGCACACCGGCGCTGCAAGTCGGCAGCTGTCCCCAGCACACCCATCTACGACTCAGGACACTGTTCATATTTCTGCCACAGCAGAGAGCGTCATCTGAATAGTTTCATTTTAAATAACATGCTAATGTGCGCGTCCGGCGAATGTTACTTCCAACTGTCGTATGCGTGCAATACGGCGCTGAGTGGCGCATTCGGTGTGCGACCAGCTTCAGAAAACTGCAACCTCAGGTTTAAGGTGGCACTCATGTCTCATCACAAAGGGGTAAACAAAACTTGCACAACCTACAGTTTTATCTGTTACAGTATCAGTTTTATCTGTTATCTCTCTTTTTTGGTAGTACCCAATTTAAAGGTAAGATTTTGGAAACCAGATCTAAATTTAGCGGGAACAGTTGGGTTGGGTAGAAAATTTTTCTAAGCGGGTAGCGGGTGAACAAAGACTGAATATACAACCGGAGCGGTCGAGTGCGGAATAAAACCTGGTGGGATAGGGCGGCAGCATGACTAAAAAATTTGTCCCGTGCAAACCTCCAGTTTAAGTGTCCAGTTTTTTAGACAATGTATTACACACTTTTTTTGGTTAAGATAACTTTATTTTTAAAAGGTTTTCGTAACATTTCACGCTCAGGTTATAATAATTTTTTCATAACGTTATTTAAAAAATTATTAGAACATTCCATCCACATTAATGTTCTAATGCTTCTCTAATATTCTTAGTAAGTAATAGAAATGTTATTTGTGGATGGTTCTAAGAACGTTCAAAACAAATAGATTCTAAACTATTAATAATTGATTCAGAGTCGTTGAACAGTTTTTTTCTATGTAATAATAATATGATATGACATATGATATAATATGTTTAGTTATAATATGTAATTGTAATACTGTATGTCTTCTTAAAGGTTTAAAGACATGTTTGGAAGCAGTCAATGAAGCCAAACTTCTGACTAGTAATGTTTAGTAATGATATATTGGTATTAGCCAATAAATGCTTATTTTTAGTGTTATCTTTATCAGCCCGATAAGTAAATATATATTTTTTGTCCAATAAATAAATTGTTTTCAATTGTTTATCCACTTTCAAAATTTCTACATTATTTCTACATGATTCCATTTCTACTTCTGCAGTAAGACTATAGCTACTGGCAATTTTTTCAGGCAATCGTTTAGTTCTTTTGGGAGACAAAAACTCCCTTTATCATGCACTTTCATCTTTGAAGACTTTTTAGATTCACACAAAACCTACATGAAAGGCAATATCCGAAAAAAGCAAAATAGGGGCACTTTAAAGAAAGTCACATTTCCGGCTGAAATAATGGTGCCCTCCTCCATCTGTCATCATACCAATGCATGCATAATTCATTAACATTTCTCGTCGACTGACAATGAGCAGAAAGCCTCTGATCAGAGTGCAATATTTTTATTCAAGTCTTGTTCTGTGAATAAAATATTGGTGTCCTTTGACCCCTGTGGTTTTACCCTGTTTCTCTTTCCCTCCTCTCCTCGGTAAATCACTCCCTCCTTCCCTCTTTGCGGCGTTTGACCCTTCTGAAGCTGGCAAGTACTGTTTTTCTCTCCCTTCTGTCTTTTCCTTCATGTTTGGACCTCTGAATGTGACGTCTGACCTCTCTCATGTTTGAGTCTGTCATTTGGTTTCAGAAAAAACAAACATGGGCAATTAAAAAAGAGAAAAAAACATGCATTTGAAGGAGATATTTAATGTTTGTGTATAATGTTGTATAATTCAAGATCCTAAAGGCTCACATTTACTGACTAAAGATTGATTAATAGTACCCCCCCCCCCCCCCCCCCCCCCCCAAAAAAAAAAAAAAATAGAACAAACCAGAAAAGATAAAAAAACATAACTTCTCACTGCACTTTTAAATTGTAAATATCCCTTTAAACTTTTATTTTTATTATGTAAAACAAATATAACTACTCATACATTTACGATTTTATTTTACATCATTCGTGTTTAGTTATTTATTTGTTTTGAAAAATGTACAATTGTTACACTTTACACCGTTTACATCTTTTTATGAACAAAAAGCATTTCCAAATAAACATTTACATTTATTTATTAGTTTCTATCAGGTTTATACTTTTCAAAATAAACGTGTACAAATCAATATTTTTATCTCTTATTCTATATCTAAAAACATTTACTTGTATAGCAATCAATTAATCAAATCACAGTCCAGTATCTTAAATTAAATGTTATATTTTTTTCATCTAAACTTTGCTCAGATTTTTTCAAAAGCCTTTTTGTTTTTCATTTTGGTTAGAATTTTTTAAAATCCTATTTTGAATATCTATTATTATTAGAACTATTATTAATATTAGTAGTATTATTGTACATTAATTCATTTCAGTAAATAAATTAATCAGTCATAGTCTAACTGTCTATCTACACTACCTGAGAAAAGTCAATCGTTGATCCCAGTTGTAAGAGCAACAAATAATAACTTGACTTCTAGTTGATCATTTGGAAAAGTGGCAGAAGGTCGATTTTTCCAATGAATCATCTGTTGAACTGCATCCCAATCATCACAAATACTGCAGAAGACCTATTGGAACATACATGGACCCAAAATTCTCACAGAAATCAGTCGTTTGGTGTCAAGGTGCTCCTGGATTGGCCAGCCCAGTCAATAGAAATAAACATTATTGAACATGTCTGGAGTAAGATGACAGAGTAGGCATTGAAGACGAATTCAACGAATCTTGATGAACTCTAGGAGTCCTGCAAGAATGCTTTCTTTGCCTTTCCAAATGACTTTATTAATAAGTTATTTGAGTCATTTCAGAGATGCAGTCCTCCAAGCTCATGAGAGTCATACACAATATTAATTCTTTTTCCTCTGCACCATGACTTTATATTCTATACTGTACATTATTTCTGTTAAGTGACAAGACGTTTGTCTACGTCAGACCTTACTGGCCTAATTAAATAATTAAAAATCAAGGCATGATCATATTTTATTTTGGCAAGTAAGCGTAATTTAGAGGCCTTTCATATAAGCCATTTCTGATAATAAATGATCAACTAGAAGTCAAGTTACTATTTGTTGTTCCTAAAACATGGATAGATGACAAGACTTTTGTCAGAAAGTCTATCTATCTATCTGTCTATCTATCTATCTATCTATCTATCTATCTATCTATCTATCTATCTATCTATCTATCTATCTATCTATCTATCTATCTATCTATCTATCTATCTATCTATCTATCTATCTATCTATCTATCTATCTATCTATCTATCTACAGTATCTATCTACAGTATCTATCTATCCATCCATCCATCCATCCATCCATCCATCCATCCATCCATCCATCCATCCATCCATCCATCCATCCATCCATCCATCCATCCATCCATCCATCCATCCATCCATCCATCCATCCATCCATCCATCCATCCATCCATCTGAAATTTTTTCTATGTATATTTTCAACCACTGTGTTGGTATATTACCAACTGAGTTGCTGTCTTTTGGCCACCCATGTTTTGAGTTTGTGTCTGAACAGCAGAGAAACTGCACTACTACACAGAGATAGTAGCTCAGGCTCACATATCCACACAAGCACAGAACAGTGTTTCACTTGATTCTGTATATCTGTATCATATTAGTTTACTGCTGTGTAATGACAGAATGTATTGAACTGATCTTTGATCTCGCAGATTTCTGATACTTTCATTTTTTTCTCCAGTTTCTGAAAGCCTGCAGGTGGACAAATTCGAGGAGTATGGATATACTTTAATAGCGCCCAGGTCAGTTTCTTAAAATGACGTTATGCAACAAAAATGAAAATAATACTGTCATGATTTACTCACTCTTTACTTGTTCCAAACCTGAACATCTTTCTTCTGTTGAACACAAAATAATACATTTTGAAGAATGTTTAAAACCAGTAACCATTGACTTCAATAGTATTTCTTTTGTTCTGTGGACGTCAGTAGCTGTATTTACATCCAAAGATTTTAGATGTTAGACTTGATATTTTGCACAAAACTGTAAGCTGCATAAAACAATTGCAAATAAAGCACCATTTTTATCCAATGAGTCAAAGAAAACAATTTTACATTTCTACAATATGACCAAAACAACATTTTGGATGTTTCACAATCTGGGGTGCGTTTCCCAAACAACGACGTAACTCGTGGCTGAACTATCATAGTATTATGCATCGTTTGGCAAAATAACGATGTAGCGATGAGTGTTTCCCAAAACCCTTAGTTTCTTTGTCGCAGATCCATCGCTTGAACCACGTTAGTTATAACGTAAAACGCCCATAATGCTGCTCTAAACGGGGTGGAGTAACTTCTTTAGAGAACAACCCCATCATTTCTTTGTGCAAATTATATTGTTTTACACAAACACGCATTTAAAATAAAATCCAATATTAGTTTTGGTAAAAACATGCACTCGTTTTCCATATTATTTAAAATATAAGTAAATGGCACATATAGGGCCAATGTTTGCTTTACTAATATTATTGAGAAGTTGAACATTACATATTCTATTCTAAAACATAAAATCACTTACAAAAGCTAACACTATTCTAATATCATATATAAATCATATAAATAAATAAATAATGAGGCGATTTATTATAAATATATTTACTTTAATTATAATATTAATAATATTAATGATGATCAGGATGATGATTATTATTATTATTATCATTATTATTATTTAGGATATTGTTTATTTATTAAAAAATAAAATACAATTTCACATGCAAAGCACAGCAGAAAGTTCTAACCAACAGACCCATGTCATATGCAGCAGAGAAACTTAATAAATAACCCACTATAAAATAAAAGAATTAACGTATGCTATGTTTTTTATTTTCAGAAGCTTTGGAGACGTACTGTGACATAATTTCCGCTTTTAAATATACCTATAGCTTTCGCCATGAGGCTGTGTTCAAAATGATATCAATGTTTTCAAAGTGCACTGCGAAGGGAGCACAATTGTAAACATGAAGATCGCTAAAACTGAACTGTAAAAATACTTTGAAAGCAAATTACACCTTAGAGAGATTAACTTAATGCTTTTTTATTTTTAATAATTCCAGCTTTGAATGTTAGAATGTTCTAAATGAATAGGGCATATGGTGGATAAGTGGGAATAGAACACAGCCAGGAACTATGCTTTTAACTACAGCTCCAGAGGTGTCGTTTCAAGAGCTCAAGTTTGCAACGCAGTTTGCGAATGTTCGTTGGAGCGATGGATTTGGGAAACAGCAAATCAAAGAACTATGTTTGTAACGACAGAACTTGCGACCTTAGTTGGCTAACAATGGTTTTGGGAAACGCACCCCTGGTCGGTTCACTGGTTTGCTCATTAATGCCATCCCATTGTGCATATTTTTGTTATCTGTTGTAGATGATCTGTTAAAATAAATTCACATGCCTTTTTCTGATGCGTTTGCTGGAATTTATTTGGCAAATGTGTTTCCATTTTAGTTTATGTGGATTTTTGTACATCAGATTAAAAGTTCAATCTACTCAGTTGGACACATGCATAAAAACTGGTGAAACAGCTAATATCTAAAGGTTTCAACATTTTTCAAAATGTCTTTTTTGTGTTTATCAGGAAAAAAAGACACTTTAGAATCATTTAAGATGAATAAATAGTGGATAAATGTTAATTTTTGTGAGAACTGCCCCTTTAAATTATGCTATCATGCACATTCATTTATTGAGAAAGCATATTACTTTATTTCCGCCAAATGATACTGAGAGATGTACTTTTTATTGTGTTTTAGAGATTACTGTGAAGACCTGAAGGCTCAGAGTGAAAACATGACACAGTTCCTCATCGACTTCAATGAGTACATCGACGTAAAGACCCCCAATGACCCACAGTGTGAGTATCTTTAGCTTAAGTCGTTTATTTATTTGAAATATGCTGAAGCTTAAAGCTTAAATGGTTTATGAACTCATGATCTTCATTAATGTTTCCACGATTACCCAACATTTTTAAAGTAAATCACAGTAAATTTTTTATATAAAAAATGTTTCAAATGTTAACAATCAATAAAAGCGTGATTGATTATTTAGTTTTTTTCAAACTTACAGTAAATCCTGTAACACTCAGATAAGCTCATTGCAAAAGGCTTCAATGTAAATGCATGTTTATATAGAATAATAACTTATACAGTTAATAAATATATATTTACATAGACCATTTTGAGGGATGTAAACAATAGCAATGGTCCTTACATATTTGCTGTTTAATATTTTTAATTTCCATGGCTTCCGAGAATCAAAAAAGGTCCACATATTGATAAATAATGTTATGATAGCTGTTTTAATGTGAAAGTATGATTATATTGGCTGTTGTTACAGTTTTGAAATAGTTTGACAACAAGCAGAAAATGTTCATGGGCCAATCATGGGACATTACCACATTGAAATGGTCTATATACTGTTTTTGTTGTAATTGTTGTAATTTTTCATTTAATCTTTTATTTAATGCTGCACGCTATTGAGAATACTGAGCTGAAGCTTGACTTCACAAGATTAAACATACAGTAACATACTGTACTGTAACCCTTTTTAGATTTTAGAAAGCAGCCTTACCTAAAAAAAGGTAAACATGGATCCTTATGTGGTAGTTTTCCAAGTGCAGGATTAGCTAACAATAAAATAAACACACAAAATAATAATAATCAAAATTACATAATTGAATAATTACAACCATTGAGTAATCAAATACAAAATCCAGGGATCCATATTAATGTTTTTTTTACTCAAAATGTATTTGTTGTTTGTTAAATTTCAGAGACAACATTGCTTTAAGTGTATGTTAGACCGTTATTTTTCATCATTGATAATAGTAGTAATTAATGGTGATTGTGTTGGCATGCTGATCTTTTGAAACTAGTTGCTACTATATAAAAGTTATAAAAACTATATAAACACATTTAATATTTATGAAAGTATTATCAAGAACAAATTTTTAATTAATCAGGATTCAAAGTTGCTGCACTTTGTAATATTATAAATTTTGACTTCCATTAGTACAATTTTTACTATTACTAAGTAATTTGTGGATAGACTTTTTAACATTATCATCATATATTAGTATGCATTAATATTTTAAATACAAAATAATATTGTAAGATTTTAAGGCAAGACACTTTAAAATTAAAATGAACTAATCATTATCACCTTACCTTTGTTAATTGTTTTCAAATTTCCTAAAATATTATGTTGGAATATGCAAATGAGACATAATTTAATTAAATATGAGCATTTTTTAAAAGTCAGCTTAAGTTTTTGAATAGACTAAAAACGTAAAACTATTGCTGTGTCTGAAAGCTTCTCCTCCACATCAACGGCAGACCTCACACACCTTTTCTTGATTGAATTAAGTGTTTAGTTGTGAGTTTAGTTGTAATCTAATAGTATTTATTGTTCTTTTGTTGACCGTGTTAATGCTGAGTAAACAGGCTTTAGACACACACACACACACACACACACACACACACACACACACACACACACACACACACACACACACACACACACACACACACACACACACACACACACACACAGAGACCGCTTTGATCTCCACGTCAGTCGTGCTGCTCTAATCAGTCAGTTTGCTTCACATGTGTTGAATGTGTAGGTTTGGCTGTGAGACTTTATACCTAAGAGCTAAACCCCCTATTCTGCTCCAATTACCCCGTGTGAAGGAGAAAAAACAGGAACATGTCACTGAAACAGAGAGAGAGAGAAAGAAGATGTGTGATGGGACATCTGTGAGGTTAATAGGAATGAATTAAAATAAAAGCATCTATATTAACTTAAATTCTAAAAATAAATTAGATGTTGCAAATAAATTAAATTTAAGAAATCATATTTGTATTTTTTACAGTTTATGGAATTAAGGCTTATAAACATTCATTTCTATTAGATAAATAAATATATAAAACATGTTAAATAGTTTTTTATGTATGTTAGTGTTTTATAAAAATATAAATAAATATAAACTTAAAATAAAGCATTTGTATAATTTCTATGAAGTAAACATGTTAGGGGATTTAAATTAAATTGCTGTAAATAATTAAATACAAAATATAACATGGTTATTTATTATTAAATTAAACCTTCATCACTAATAAAAGAATAAATAAATATTGATGACAAATAAAAATAAATATAAGTAAATAAATTATTTTAAATTAATGTATTTATCTAAATAAAATTAAAAAGATAAATTGTTAATTTAATTAAATTTCTATAAAATAAACGTGTTAGGGGAATGAAATAAAATTTCTGTAAATAATTAAATACAAAATGTAACATGTATATTTATTATTAAATTAAACCTTCATCACTAATAAAGGAATAATCAAGTAAATATTTATTACGAATAAAAATAATTATAAGTAAATAAATTATTTTAAAGTAATGTAGTTATCTAAATGAAATTAAAAAGTAAAATTGTTAGGGTAATTTAATTTAATTTCTATGAAGTAAATGTGTTAGGTGAATTAAATAAAATTATTGTAAATAATAAAATATAAAATATAACATATATATTTATTATTAAATTAAAACTTCATCACTAATAAAGTAATAAATAAATATTTATTGCGAGTATTTATTTAAATGAAATTAACAAGTAAAATTGTTATGGTTAAATAATATGGTTAATTTAATTTAATTTAATTTAATTTAATTTAATTTAATTTAATTTAATTTAATTTAATTTAATTTAATTTAATTTAATTTAATTTAATTTAATTTAAAATCTGTTAAGTCTTAATGTTTGAGCTCTGTTAGATTACTCTGTAATATCTGTAAGGATCCAACATAATAAACATTCCCTCTCATTCATCACCAGATAATTTCCATTTGTTTTTCATTCAAATGAAACTTCCTTGTGAACACAGACAATGTCAATACACCAGTAAAACATCCCTGTAAACACTCTGTTTTGTGGCTATTTGTCAGTGCGGCCTGGTATTTTAAGTCCATGATTTCCTTGCTGTCAAACACAGTGGGATCAGTTGAATTGTGTTCCTGCGCTGCTCTCAATCAGATCCTAATGAAAAGCATGCAGCGATCCGAATAAAGTTGTACACCAGCTGCTCTTTCTGAAGTGTGTGTGTTTTGTCGTAAAGGCTTTGCGGTAATGAACTGCAGTGCGATGTTATAAAACACTTGAATGCTCTGAACATGCCCACACCAGGAAAAAAAAAAACCTTTGAACACTTACTGTCGTTTCATACCGCCGAAGAATAACAATCGTGTTCCACGTCCCGGAAAATTAATCTACGTGTTACTTTGCGTAGCATTTGGGGGGTTTTTTTCGCGTCGGTGTCTCGCTTGGTTTTTATGAAGTTCTACTTATTTACGACTTTGGCATCGTTTGCCTCAAAGGTCAGAAAGTAGAGCCTGTTTTTACTCATGACCAACAGGTGTTTATGCATTTATCAAGTCATAGGTGAAGCCTGTAATGACGTAAAAGGCTTTGTTTGCTCCTGTTGTGCAAAAGTCCTTGTGATTGGAAAGGATGGCAAAAAAATAAAAGAGTTGTGTGTTATTTTTCAGGTAATATGGACTTAATGAATCGACTACTGTTGGATGCTGGCATCACGGCTGAACTGGCCAAACACTGGAACAAAAAGGAATCGTGAGTTATAAATGCAAAAAAAAAAAAAAATAAGTAGGCCAAGTGATATATCATTGTGTCTACTGCAGTAAATTCCTTGATTATTACGCCAGAATCAGTGTATAGTATACAATGTCACTACAGAAGAGTCAAGCTTTAAATATGAAAATGAATAAAGTTAATGATTATCATCTTTGTACGAGATGCTTGTGGTCTAATCTGATTCAATTATTGATGCTAAGCTAAGCTAAAAGTTCTTCCGCGAGACCCTCGGATCAGCAGAATGGATTGAAAAAATGCTAAAACTCAATTGTTTAACTCAAAGGGAGTTGTGATATGAGCATTCCCTTAAAAGAGTTATTTCAAGATGTGTTTCCCTAAATTATTACAAATAAATGACACTAAATACACCTGTAAATGGGATCTAAAACAACTTCTAAACATGCTGTAGATGACTATGGATTAAATCAGATTGTGTTCATGGTGTAAATATTCCTGTTTTTGAAACCTTTTAAACAGCCATAAAAGACCAGCCGCAATGACAAAAAAAAAAAAAAACTGCAATAAATTAAGCCTTCACCTCTAATAAACGAATGAATAAATATTTTACATTTATTAGAATTTAATATGAATAAAAATAGATATAAGTAAATAAATACTTGTAAAATGATGTATTTATATTTATTAAATGAAATTAAAAAATAAAATTGTTAGGGGAATTTAATTTAATTTAATTTAATTTAATTTAATTTAATTTAATTTAATTTAATTTAATTTAATTTAATTTAATTTAATTTAATTTAATTTAATTTAATTTATAACCTGTAAGTTGCTGAAAATGTAAAGTGATTCACATGATGGAAAAAACACTTTCGATAAACATCATTGGAAAACTTTGTAGTGCCGTTTGACCTTGATTTTGGAGAATTGTTACAAGGTTTACGTCCAACAGAGATAATGGTGATCATCGACTGTCAAGCTCCAAAACAAACCAACAAGCATCATAAAATACTGTGGATTATAGTGTTATTTTGTTATTTTTGTATGACAAAAGCTTTATCTATAGCTTTCATTATGGAAAAGACAAACATTTTTGTTTAGCACCTTCTTGTTTTTCAGAAGAAAAAAAGAGATTATTTATTAGATATAAACACAATTCTGAGGGGGAAACTGGAGTTACAGGATATAACCTCTGAATTGCAAGAAAAACTGATGATTAATTGATATAAAAAATTACAATTGCAAAAAATATACAGTTCTGAGGATTAAAAAAGAGAATTGTAAAAAATATGAACTATAATAAAAGATGTGAAATATATAAAGTATTGCAAAAAAGAAATAAAAGCACAAAGTTCTCAGACTAGCGAGAAAAACTCAAAATGTGAGCTTAAAATTGCTAGATAAACCATTTCTGAGGAAAAAGGGTGAGAACTGCAAGATATCTAAAATTTGCAAGATTGAAACTTTCAAAAAGCTTTTAAGAAATATAAAATTTTTTGGTTTATACAAGCTATTAACTTTATTTAATCTTTAAAAAGATTTTAAGGAATCAAGGTTAAGGTCAACTTTATTTATGTAGCACCTTAAGTGCTTCACAAACATGGCAACAGCAATAAACACAGGACAATATATGCTACAATAAAATTTAAAAACAGAAAAAAAATGTTAAAAATCTGTATAGTCAATGAGTCCTAAACAAAAAGAAAGAAAACTAATTTATATCAATACGCTAGAGAGAAGAGGTAGGTTTTACTTTTTTGTACAGTTTTGGTTTACATATATAGGCTATCAATACTAACTATATCATCAAAATCTGTAAAATTCAAAAGTTTATAAATCTGTAGGGTCTAAACTTACAACTTCAAGGAAAAAAGTCAGAATTGTGAGGTGAGAGGTGGTTATATTTTTCTTTTTATGCTTTCAGTCTAATATGGTTAATTTTTGTCATTTTCAGGAATGACAGAATCAAGGCTAAGTTTGTGGCAACAGATGGCGGAGTCACTAGAGTATATCCTGCGAGGTTTATTACATTTTACAGCTTCGGAAAAACAATGCCAAGCAGGTCTATGGCATTTTTGAGTGAAAAGCCTGTTTTTTGTTTTTTTTGCAGAGCTGGTTCAGAATGGACTGGACAGGCCGAAACATATGAGTCCAGTTTCTACAAGAGAAGCTTGGACAATGATCTCTATGTATTTACACCCCTGCCATTCACAGGAAATAGTATGTGTGTGTTTGTGAGAATTACCAACAGTAAGCGTGTTTCACTTTTCTTGCTGTATGGTTTAACTGACATTTTCTGTCCATACATGTCAGAAACTGAAGAGTCGATTTTAGTGAGCAGAGCAATGGACTTGAGGATCGATGAATTCTGGCTAAAACCAGCAGGTGAGATTATGACATTATAATGTTATTGGTTACCATAAACATGCTGTAGATCGTCACTGAACTATACAAGGAACCATAATAATAAGTCAAGTAATGAAATGGCATATTGAGGTTTATCACACCTTAGTGGCCAATTCTATAAGCTAATAGCCTTTCACAAGTTGATTTTCTGTCTTCTTAAGCTATGTTTTATGAGTAAAAAGCATGAATAATCCTTTCTTTTACCATGTGTGTTATTTATTGTACATGTTTAAATTCCATTAGAATTTATAGTAATGGATTCAATTGAAACCACTTATCAATTATCAGTTTTTACAAAGTCAGTAACTGCATTCTGCGATATACAGCTCATTTCTGTCCACATATAGCATCACAATATATATATATATATAATTATACTTCTTTAAATCTATATATATATATACCTTTTTTATGTGTTTTTGTTGTATTTTTTAGTTGTCGGTGTGAAACTGGATGTACAATCTTGGATGGAAAGCTTCATGAATACTACAATTGCGCCTAAAGTGAGTGCGAACTACTGTATATTTAATATGACAGATGGAAAAATGTCTAAAATGTCAATAAACACAGATACTTAAATGATAAAGCTAAATTAAATTAAATATATAATTTCATATGCTTAAAACACATGTGTTTAGCTGTGCCTTTACTGAATGAGCACTGTGCTACGGCCGACAGATCGCACTATTATGTCTTTCTCTTCTTTTTTATTCTTTTAAAACCTGTTTTAACACATTTTAATCGCTTTTATTATTTGTTCTTATTTTCTTATACTTGCCACTTTTATTTCTGTTTATGTAAAGCACTTTGAATTGCCACTATGTATGAAATGTGCTATATAAATAAACTTGCCTTGCCTTGCCTTACTAATAAATGCTGCAGCTGATATAGGCACATCATTTTTTTTAAGTAGGTTTTATGAGAAATGATGGCAAATATAGGGAAATATAAATAGAAAAAGCACAATTAAAATACAATAATACAATCACTAACGTTTGATAAAAACCTATATATTATTGCTAGGTTTGTGTAATGCTAGTATGAATCTATATTTTTTTTCTTTCCACAGTGTGAAGGTGAAATATGTGGATGCAGGAGGAATGATGAGGTAAGATTGTACACTATTGTTCAAAAGTTTGTGTTCTGTAAGATTTTGTGAAGTTTCACAAACTAATTTCGAGAGGAGCATGTGATATGATTGATCGCAGCTGATCTCTCATCTGTAATCATTAGTAAGCCAATCAGAATAATCCAAACTCGCTATAAATAGCCTATCTAAAACTACTCCCTTATCTTCATTTATTGAAGAATCCCCCCATCCACCCCATCTCCCCCCTTTTTTCCTCCTTTACTAGGGGGAGTTGCTACAATTTATGCATTTTAATGAATTTTTAGCATCATTAGGTCAAATTTTTTTATCATATAGTCCTTCAGAAATCACTCAGTTTTATTTAATAGAAATATGAAAACAAATATAATATACTCAAATTTAAATCTTTTATAACATGGTGAAAACCTTTAGTACTGCACTTACTGTCACCTTCACTTTTGATCAAGGCTTTTTTTTTTCAGAAAATGACAATTCAAAATAACACTCATTGTTTATTAAAAAATCTATTATTCTAAATCCTGTTTATTCCACCAAATATTAATTTCCTAAGGGTATAGTTTTTTCCAGGCTGAACACATATTGTTATTATTTTTAATTTCCCCAAACAGTAGTCTACAGTAAATTACTATAAAACTGTATTAAATTTTCTCTCTAGTATCTGGACTGTGTTCTACTAGACGATGGAGGATTCCTTGTCATGGCCAATCAGGACAAATACATTGACCGAGTGAGTCTCTCCACCTTTTTGTGCAGTGTTTGCGATTTGGTAATGTTTTTTGATTTATTAAGAAATTGGTTTCTGTCTATGGGTGAAGATTTTTATTTATTTCAATTATTTGATTTTGGGCATATGTATGCAGTTCTAAAGAAAAAAAATGATGGTTTTTAGTAATTTTCTCTTTGGTACCACAAAATTTGCAATCTGAAAGAGAAGAAAAAATGTTTTTTGGGGCAAAGGGCAAAAAGTGTTGTACCTATGCTTTTGGGGCTTATAGCGTCTCGATTGAGAGTGGAGTTTGTATATCATAAGCTGGTAGATTTATTGCCAAAATTTATAGAAATATGAGAAATTATTGAAGTATTGTGCTTGCTGAATGATGATGTGCTTTTTTGATGTTTTGAAGAGATGTTTTGAAAGCCAAATAGTTTTAATTTATTTATTTAATTGTAAAAAATAAATGTACAAACAAAGCGCATTTAAAAAAAAAAAACAATACAACATTTTATTTTTATTTTTAGGGGTTTTCACCTTTTATTGAGATAGGATAGTGAAGGACAGACAGGAAAGTATTAGGAGCAGAGAGAGGGGAAGGATCAGCATAGGACCTCGAGCCAGGAATCGAACTCGGGTCGCCATGAGCACTATGGTGCTATATGTCGGCGCACTTAACCACTAGGCTATTGGCGCCGACACAATACAACATTCTTGAACATGTAAAGATTTTCACTGTCACTTGATAATGCTTTTTTACAGAGAAGAATATTTCAGACATTGGAAGTTTGTTTCAGGGTATTAGGAATTAGGTATTTAGCCCAGAAATGTTTACATTTGATCCTAAAAATGTTCTCGCATAGAAGAAAAATAAATACTTGATTAAGCGTATTAGCAATATGGTTGACAAGAAAACAGAAATGAATAGGTGGAGTTCCAGTTGACACCAATTTGGCCTTTTAGAACCGTAATAGCGGTACTAGAACTGTAATTGTTTTAATACAATTAAAACAACATCACTTTTTTATACCAACAAATAACTTGAAATTGAGAACATTTGCGTATAGTTGATCAAGAAGAACATTTCATTATTTGTGTGTAAATTAATTTATTTTAACTTAGTTTATTTTAAAAGATATTTACTTATTTTGTGTGTTGGAATGTATCGGAATTTTTTTAAATTGTATATTTTAAGTATAATGTGCTAAATAATGGAGATGTAAAAATCTACATCTACTCTTTTTCTCTATTACCAAATCAAAACCTCTCCTTTTTTCCTCTATTCCACCTCCCCCTTGTTTGACCCCTGAAGAGAAGCGCCACCAAAGCCCACCTGCACCAGCAGAGAGTCAATGTTTAAAGTTCAGCTCAGCGAGGGAAAAAACCAATCAGCCTGGAGTGTGTGCAGAATAAATCACACTGTGGGCAAACTCTCTAGGGGTCGACTGGGACCCGCACGTTCATTACGAACCAGGATTTATATCGCCGCTGGACTGACTTATAGTCTCGGACGCACGCGCTCGTACATTCTTACGTCTAATATACCAGGCTGGATTTAACTATGTGTGTGTTCATAACAGTAACCAGAATGGGGGGTGGTTTTTAGCATTGAGCACACACTATTGGACCTCAGAGAGTTTCTGGGCCGACAGACGACTCTTTCTTTGGTTTAAGTTATGGTGATGCAGTAGGTTGTGCTAATAAGATTAAAGCATGGTGGGCTGCACACTGTTTAAAGACTCAGCATGTAGTTCACGGTGGGAGATTAATCTACAGAAGAAAGCAGACAAAGAGATTACAAAGTTGTGAAATTTTTAACTCCGCAAAATAAAAGAATAGTCACAGGGTTTCTGAGATTATGTAATTTAGCAGAAGGTTGTGCAGGATTATTTAACATTCTATTCCACAGAATTATAAATAGTTTGTTTAAATTATGGGTGTGGTAAATAAGTTGGGTGGAAAATGTACCATTTATTTGCCGTTTTATTTCTACTCATTTGTTTAAACACTATTAAACATTTTCTTTTAATTTATGTAAAATTACTTTTTTTAGCAATCACTAAAAATATGATGCATTTTTGATTCAATTATCAGAATAACTATATGGAATCTGAAAATTATGCATGATTTAATTCTTTACATTTTATCTTTTTGCATTTTTAAGTCCACATGGGAGAATTTTGCACATTTCACCCAACAATCAGTGTGAAAAATTTTAAGAAAAAAGACATACACCATTTACTTTTATTTTATTTTATTTTATTTTATTTTATTTTATTTTATTTTATTTTATTTTATTTTATTTTATTTTATTTTATTTTATTTTATATTTATTATGTTTTTCTTTTCTTTAATTTTCTTTAATTTAATTTTGTTTAGTTTAGTTTAGTTTTTCTTTTCTTTTTTCTTTTCTTTTCTTTTCTTTTCTTGTTTTGTTTTTTCTTTTGTTTTGTTTTTTTCTTTTCTTTTCTTTAGTTTAATTTTGTTTTTTTTTGTTTTATTTTTATTTTTTATTTTTTATTTTTTTTTGTTTTTCTTTCATTTTCTTTTCTTTCATTTAGTTTAGTTTAGTTGAGTTTTTTTTTCTTTTTTTTCTTTTTCTTTTTCTTTTTATTTTACTACATGTGACATTTTTATTTAAGCATTTGAAAAAGGTATACACCATTTATTTTGTTTCGTTTAATTTTTTCTTTTCTTTACTTTTTTTTCTTTTCTTTAATTTTCTTTAATCTTGTTTTATTTTATTTTACTACATGCTAATATTGAGCCATTTAGATTTATGCATTTAAAAAAGGGCATACACCATTTATTTTATTTTGTTTTGTTTTTTCTTGTCGTTTCTTTAATTTTCTTTAATTTTCTTTTACTTTATTTTTACTACATGTCAATATTGTGTCATTTTGATTCCACAATGTATTTCCTTGTTAAGTTATTTTAAATGTCCTTTTAAATCAATTATGCATAATTGTGGACATTTCCCCCAACAGTCAAATGGCACAAAATCAAAAAAGGAGGCATATATAAAGTGTTTAGTAATTTTTTTATTCTATTTCCTTTGCTGACAAGGAATGAAATTCAGAAAGCTGCTCTGTGTCCTTCAGGTGCAGATGTGTGTATTCAGAGCTGTTTGTAACTCATCTCAGGACATCTGCAAACCAAATGGCGGGTCAACAAACATTTCATTGCTGGTTTATATGATGTTAATTGAAAGCAAAAATAGCCTTTGTGTACGTTATTTGTCAGTTGGTGAATCTTCACAGTCTGTGCTTGCTGTTCTACAAAGCAAAGGATCATGAGGATCGTTTTTTGGGGGGAATAAAATGATCCTCAGAAGTAAACAATATCTGACAACACCAATAAGAAAAACAGTTCAGCAATGTATTTATGTGAAGTCACATTTACTATTCTTTTGCTGATTTTTTACTGAAATATCCAGTAATTTGAATAGGAACCCACATAAAAGCGCCCTTGAAGTTATATAAAATTATTATGAATGTGAATTTCACCTAAAACTGTTACCCTGGTCGGCTTTTAATTATTAATTCAAATACTCTGTGTATAAAAAACATAAATTTTTTTGCTAGACGTGTGTTTACATGTCGTCTGTGTTTTCAGATTGGAGAATTTTTCGGTGTGATTGACCCCAGTCTTATGAGAAATCTGATGAACGTGTCCCTGTTCTCCGTCAACATAACCTACGACTACCAGGCCCTTTGCGAACCCACCAGAGAATCTAAAGCCGCCGCTGGTCTCAGATCAGTCTATGTGGTGAGTGCAAGTCCATTTGTAAACCCAAACCATTGTGTTTAGCTTTAATACAGCAGTGGTTTGCATGATGTCTTAAAGGATCTCCCATTTTTAAATCCATTCAGCTGATCTCCGGGTCTGGTGGAAGAACTTTTAGCTTAGCTTAGCATAGATTATTGAACCGGATTAGACCATTAGCGTCTCACTCAAAAATGACTAAATAGTTTCAACGAAAAATGAAAAGTTGCTATTTTCTAGCCCAATACAGTATGGTATGACTAGTAACCGTACTCCTGTTTTGGTGCATTAATCAAGGAACTTTGCTGCTGTACCATGGCTGCAGCAGGAGCCAGCACCACAGATATAACCAATGTGTTCACCTGCTTACACAGGAGCATGCCTTGCAACCATTGAGACGTTTGGAAGTAACCTACAGTAGCTGAGGACTATTTTCAGGTGCTGCGTAATATCATTGTATCTACTGCATCCATGGTATGGCAGTAAAGTTTCTTGATTATTACGCCAGAATGAGAGTATAGTTCCTTGCCATATTAGCCTAGAAAATAACAACTTTTCATTTTCCTGTTGTTCTTAGTACACAATTTAATTACACAAGTGTCAAGCTTTAGATAAAAAAAAGAGATGCTAATGGTCTAATCTGATTCAATTATCTATGCTAAGCTAAGCTAAAAGTGTTCCTTCCAAACCCAAAGATTGACAAAATGGATCCATAAATGGTAAAACTCAACTGTTTAACTGTAGGGGAGTTGTAAAATGAGCCTGTTTTCAAAATAAGTGTTCCTCTAAGCACGTTTTGGCCAAGAAATCATCTATAAAACCAAATTTGCTTACATAACACATTTCCCTCAGACTATAAAGTTTAGTCATGCTGTTAGTGAAGTTCATGTTAAGCTGATAAGTTAAGCTCACGATTGTCTCTCTGATCTGTGTGACTACAGTTTTGACTAAATCGCTCAAATCACGCAGTCAAGCATGAATCATCACAAAGAGAGACACTTCCTCTCTCATGCTAATCATTGCAGCGTGTGCGGCGGCTAATCGTCCCCCGAGCGCGTTAGTTTAGCCTTGTTTGTGGATTTATGCTTGCATCTGCTGAGCTTTCGTCTAATATCTCCCGTATTGTTTGGCAGCGGGTTCTTTCTGTCTGGCAGGGTCATGATAGATTGTTCTTGCCAATAAAAATCAGGATGTTTTGGAGATTCTCAGCTCCGGATATGCAACTTGCAAAGTTAGGCAAGAATGTCTGAGGGAGTTTAAAGTGCCACCTAGTAATTATAAGATTTTTTTTTCACATATTTGCATTCTGTGGCAATTTATGTACATTATGTGATGCATTTGTTAGTTTTGTTTTTTAAATTTCTGTATATTTTTAATCTTCATATCAGTTTCGCTGCTGTGCACTGTAAAAAGCAAGTAGATATTTTGTTTAAAAAAAAAGTGGGTAAACCTGTTTTAACTTGGAATTGTTAAGCTGAATTAACTTAGATTTTATAATCATGCACACAGTTCTTTTACTTAATTGTAAGACAATGTGTTTACTCATTTTTATTCAAGTGAGGTCAACAAATAGCTTTTTAACAGTGTATAAATATTTTAAATGTCATTGCTGTATATCAAAACCATTCAGAATACATATAGAACCTTATATTTACAAAGTGTTGCTATGTCAAATGCCGTAGTTGATTTGATGTACCATGTTGAGGGGACATGGTACATCACTAAGATGATTTCAGTGTTCTAGAACTAATTGTGTAAGTTTATATTATGATTTATTTAGCATTTTATTGTGTAAGTTTAATTATGTCTTGTTTGTCTCTTTTAGCCCACCATAGCTGATATCCTGAACATTGGTTGGTGGGCTTCTGCAGCAGCCTGGTAAGTGAAGAAGTGTTTTTAAAATAATGCAAACTGTTATTCATTTAACAATGCTGACAAAACAGAGAGAATCCAAAACAAACATTGTTCAATGGCATCTATGATTTTACATGAATTGGTCACATGACTAAAAATGCATCATCCTCCATTTTCACAGTCCACACTGCGACATGAAAATAGCTTGTTCACATTATTCTGAAAATGTGAAAAAAAATAAACGAAAACAAATTAGTGTGGAGATAGCCTAAATCAGGGGTGTCCAAACTCGGTCCTGGAGGGCCGGTGTCCTGCATATTTTAGTTCCAACCCCAATAAAACACACCTGAACCAGCGAATCAAGCTCTTCTAGGTATACTAGAAACTTCAGGGAGGTGTATTGAGAGAAGTTGGAGCTAAACTATGCAGAACACTGGCCCTCCAGGACCGAGTTTGGACACCCCTGGCCTAAATGCATGGATCTAATGTACTGATATACATCCAATTTTCTCCCAGCTGTTGACGCTCAGTTGCGCCATTTCCCCAAAAACTGCATGAGTTTCTTTTTATTTTTTGAAACACAAGTGATGTAAGTAACCAAATTGATACTATTGATTTCCATTGAAAAAGACCCCAACAACCTAAATTAATCACACATCGTATGAATCTCAAAATGTTGCAAAGACCCAAGATACAAGTTCGATAGCCAAAAGTGTCCATCTAGTGTGTGTATACATAAAAAACAATGAAAAAGCAGTGTGGTGCAATGGAAAAACTTTTTGTGTGTACAGAACCTGGTTGACTGTTTTAATTTATATACATTTTCCAAGTCTGTATTCTGAATTTTCTTGTTATTAAAGGGGGTCCAATGTTGTTTTGGACTATATTTTGACATTGATTCTTAACATAATAATTCTTCTTTTTATTTCTCCAGGTCAATAATGCAGCAGTTGTTTGTCAGCATCACATTTCCTAATTTCCTTGAGGCAGGTAAGAACGTGACATTCGTAATTAATTGATAGGAAACGGTGATTAAGCCATTGCAATTTGGCAGATGTCTGTTTGTTTTATCATCTGGTGAACTGCCAAAACTTCACTACTTATGAGTGTTAATTCATGGACATACAAAGCAGGACCACATATTGTGTTTCAGAAAGTCAAAGATAATAAAAATATGAACTGAGCACAGTGTCAAGTTTCGAGTGAATGCGGTGTGCTTTGGAAAATGTAGATTTTAATAGTTTTTTAAATATTTTTTAAAGGCTCATTGACTTGACAGTGGGTATTATTTAGGCTCTGAGTTTCAAACAATGACAATTCAATTGTGTTTTGTTTACAGTGGACACAAGTGATGAGTCTGAAGCACCTTCTAAAGAGAGTTGCATTAAAGAACAGACGCAGTATTTCTTTGACAGCAATGACACATCTTTTAAGGGGACTGTTGATTGCCAGAACTGCTCCAGGTAAGATTCAAACAGAAAAATTGGAACTAGAACTTTATGGTAGAGGAAAAAATTAAACAAAAACATCTATTTATTATTTTTAAGGTTGGCTTATCATTTAAGATATATAAATAATGCAATTATGTAGTAATTTATGCTTGTTTATTTATTTATTTATTTAGATTGCACATCATGTAATGTACAATTAAAATTTTATTATGTATATTGTGATTTAAAATGTCATTTTTAGTTGATTAAAAGCCCAGATTGATGACCAAGTTTGTCTTTTTACACTTGAACTATGCTGATTAGTTTGTGTATATTTTTGTTTTCAGGCAGTTTATAGCTGAAAAGCTTATGAAGACAAATCTGGTGCTTATTGTTGCTGATACAGAGATGTGCAGCCAGATGTGTGAGGAAAAACCGTTTTCCCAGGAAGAAAAGCCTTGTATCCTTTTTAGACATGCAAACAAACTGAGACACACAATGATGATAGCACATCGACTCACTGTCAGTTTTAGAAAGTTCAGTACTGGGTATTTTTATTCGGGAACAAGATATCTGTGTCGCATCGCAATGCATCTCATGATTTCAGGTAAAAACACAACCTGTGTCTGATTGTTTTTTGTTTATCGGTTCATCCGGACAGCTGATTTCAGTGGAAAAAGCGATTGACCAGTTCTTGAGTCATTACCCAGCATCATTACAGGTTAGTATCTTATCAAATATTCCACTTTGCTTGGAAATACATCACAAATGGTGGTAAAATGAGTTGCAGAGTTTTGTCTTGACTGTATAGTGGTGTTCTCTATTAGGCTAAAGACTGCTTTGCTATTTTATCTTCCATTGTTTTCCTTTTACACAAGTTTCCTTACAGCGCTTTAGGGTTTAACCTTCTGGGTTCCCATGATTCATAGAATTTCTGGAATATCATGGAATTTTAAAAAGTCTATTCCAGACATTGAAATTAAGAAAATGTATATTTTTATAACTGTGTTTCAGATGTTTTGCCTGTGCAGATGAGCATTTCTATATCAGAATTTAATGTTTTTCAAATAAAAACAATGCAGATGGTGTGGCAGGAAGCTGAACAGTGTCTTGGCTGCACATAATATATGGGAAATCTGCAGAAATGCAGATTATCTGAATCCATTTCGATTTAAATATACAGTTGAAATCAGAATTATTAGACCTCCTGAATTATTAGCCCAATTAATTATTATAACTAATTTCTAATTACTGTTTTTTTGTCACTAGACACTAGTATTCAGCTTAAAGTGCAATGTAAAGGCTTAACTAGGTTAATTAGGTTATTTAGGGTAATTAGGCAAGCCATTGTATAATGATGGTTTGTTCAGTACAATAAAAAACAAACATTGCTTAAGGGGGCTATTAATATTGATAAGAGTTTTTCCAGAAAAAAAGAAAAATACTGTGAAAGATTGAAAGATACTCTGTTAAACATCAATTGGAAAATATTTAAAAAAGAAAAACAAAATATCACAGTAGGTTTCCCGGTGATGGGTTGCTGCTGGAAGGGCATCCGCTGCGTAAAATGTATGCTGGATAAGTTGGTGGTTCATTCTGCATGGCGACCCCAAATTAATAAAGGGACTAAGCTGAAAAGAAAATGAATGAATGAATGAAATATCACAGAAGGGCTAATAATTTTGACTACATTTTTTTTTTTTTTTTAATCACATAAACGTGATTGCACTGCATATTAGCTTTCTTGTTTGGCTAAAGTGCATGATGCCTTTAAGTCTTTACATATTGTGAATGTTAGATGACTATCACAAATGAAACTGTCAAAGCTGTGATGGAACTTCCAGTAATCGTTGGCTTATGCTGCTTTTAAAGGTCACACACTAGATTGGTTACTTAGCATATTAGCATGCCATTTCTGCTGATTTGAATCCTGAACTGGATCTCTCAGCTCCGGGTCCAGATCCCTGCATGATATCGCAGAACCCACGGTATCGGAAAGGTCCGACGGAGTGCTTTGACAACAACGCCAATGTAAGTCACCCAAACACCTTCTTTCTGAAAACTCAAATTGAGAGCGAACCAGCAGTTAGCATGACTTTGTGTGACTCACGTGCTGCACTATTTTACTAAAATGGCTGTTTTTTTCTGCTCTCATTTCAATCATTAGCTGATATCTACCACACTGAGACTTTAAATGCCATTACTGAGGCAGAATTAATGTAAATTACCTCTGATGTTTGTCTCTGTGTGATAGATCTCGGATTAGGAGATCTTGGCTTTGTTGTAATCTCGCATAAACAGTTTTCATGGCTAAAATAATGTGGACTCCATCTTTTAACTGAATAGTTTTTCATTTAGAAATGCATAGAGATAAAACATACACATACAATTATGTTATGACGGATTAAAGAGCCTAAAATAATGTGCTAGAACATTTTTGGATGAATTTAAGTAACTTAATTTTGGATTTAAATGTTCAGTGAACACAAATGAGTGTGCTAGTTAGCGGTCCACATACTTTTGGCCAACTAGCTTGTGTTTTTTTCTAACCACACATTCACTTTCTGCTCTGAATACTCTCTTTTTGCTTACTGTATTAATGCCTTTTGTTTCCGAGCACTTCTTGGTGTGTTGCTTAAACTTCTGACTGTCAGACATTTTTCTGCATGACTCTTCCTCTCTCTCTTTCTCTCCTGCTGTGTATTTGGCTGTGTAATGTACATTAGGATGAGGCCATGTGTAGGAGAAATGCAGGCTCTCCACTGCTCTCCTCTCTCCTCATGTTACTGCTGCCAGTGTTCATGTGCTGTCTCGGGTCAGTCCATCTCTCTCTCTCTCTTTCTATCTCTTTATCTCTCTCTGTGTCCCTCTATCTCTCTTCTACTACTTCTGCAAATTTGCTGCTAAAACAGCACAGGTTGTGCAAATAAGCAAGGTTCTTAGAAAATAAAATGACATTTTTTCCTGTTTTTCTTTTGTCTAATATCTCTTCTCTTTCTGCCGTGCTTGTAATGCTTAATTGTTGCTTCTTGCATTAATTTTGGACTAATTCACTAACACATTGTTCCAATGAATAAATTATCATATTAGAGAATATTTTATACTATTAGGTAGTTATCTGAGATCAATAATAAAATAATATTTAAATTGAGTGTAGTTGCATTCCTGCAATGACCATATGACAAATTAATGATATATTATGTTTTGTTTCAAAATATTTTTTGCCTTTAATCTCGATGTATATTATTAGACACTAAATAACTAAAACATATACTTATTTACACGATGTATACAAATGCATAATGTAACCAATGTAGTCACTGATTATAGTGTACAGTAGATTTGTTTTGTATGTGTTTTATTTAATAAATACATAAATAATTAAAAATAAATACATTTAAAAAAGCCTAACTTTCTGATTTAAATAGGGACCATTTATTTTTGTCTATATATATATATATATATATATATATATATATATATATATATATATATATATATATATATATATATATATATATATATATATATATATATACATGCAATGCTGTGTAATAACTGATTACATGCAGGGGCACCGCTGGGGGGGAGTTAGGACGATTCTAAGGGCCCACGCCATTTTGGGGCCTCCAGAGTTACTATTACTGTAGGTGGCCCAACCACCAGTGCTTACTTTGTAAATGAATAATTCCCTGAACAAAACCAGCAAATAAAAGTTACCGTGACCAATGTACACCAAACTATTTTAGTTTTCCCGTATCATGACGTCATTAAACGATGATAGTGCTTTTTGTGGAAAGGTTTTTGCGAGCATTTTAATTAATTATTTTGTGCCATATAACTTTATAGGTCAGTTATGGATAATAAAAACATGTAGCTACAAACATAAATCGTATGAACAATCACTATTCAGTTTACTTCATTATGTGCCAAGAAGATCGATTTGCTTCTGTCTCCCGCTATCCTGATCCATTCATGCGATTCATCGTATTTCATCTTCTTGAGATCTCTTTTGATCGGGGGGCGGGTGGAGGGGGAGGGGGGGCAAACACAAGAAATAAATCTAACTGTTGGTAAAGTAAGAGTGTAAAAGCCATTTTTCAGATGATGTATCAAAAAACTAAAATATGACTAAAGCATAAAATAAATGCATCACAAATCAGTTCATTTTAGGTCAATTTGGGTTTATTATCAGTAATGAAGTATTCAAGATAATCAGTAAACACGCACACACACACACACAAATGTTGCCTAATCACTGGCCAGTAGCACTACTTGAAAATAAATTTTGCTCTCCTTTTTCTTTGGCTTGAAAATTTCTCAATAACCGTTTGGTTAAAGTCAGTCATCTCAGTCACCATCTCTTCTCTATTGACAGCATGGCCAATGCATTCAGCCTCTCTTGCGTCATGCTGTTTGAAACAGCAAACACGGAAATAGTAAAAGGCATGACTTACATCACAACCTGCCAGCCAACTATGTTTGTCATAAAAAGTGCTGGAAAAGCCCCAAATATACGCGCGCTCGCCATCACTTGACTACTGGTGAATTTGCAAGGAAGGTCGATCTGGTCCAAGCTTCTTGATTTTTTTTTTTTTCTTCATCCAAATGCCTTGTGAACGGATTTCTTTGCAAAGATACAACAGAATTTTACTTCATCTCGAGAAATTGCATTCTAAGCTCTTTGGTGAGAATGGTCCAATCACATAAGGCCAATCATATAAAAACAAATATGATTCGTTCTAACAACAAAAATGGGAGGGTTCGGGACGCAGAGCGCTGCGCCCCAAAGACAATTTAAAACCGGCCAATTAGAGCTTATTGTCATATCACGTGCATTGCAAAAGTTCGTGTACCTACATAGACACTAATTAGTCCGGCACCCCGCACACATATGAAAAAATATTGTTCATACATTTTTTTTCAATAAATGTTAGTATGACTACAATAAATGTTAGAATGTTATAATTAAATCAATTTACTTAGTTAATATTTGTGATAATAAACATTAACATATTAAAGGGGTCTAACTTAAAGGGGGCGGCGCCCCAGCGCCCTCTATTGACCAGCCGCCACTGGTGACTGCCTCTTTGCCACTTTGAAAATACAAGATTATTTATTTATGCTGCTTTATTTGTGCGCGAAACAATCACCAACCAGTGAGAGTGATAAGAAAGCCGATTGGCTGAAAATATTGTTAAACGTGACATTTGCTTTAACTTGCGCATGGTGACTACCGTCATGTGTGTGCGCGCACACACAATCCACACAGCCTTTGCTTGCACTCATTCATTTCCTCTCTCTTTCTCTCTCTCACACACACACACGTAGGTATTCACTATGCACAAGTTAATGACGGATCCTTTAAAATAAATATGGGAACGCAAAACATGAATATCTGACATTTTCTGGAACTGGATCCGGCAAGATCCGGCTCAAATTAAGCATTGCCCACCACCCCACCCTCCGTACCAGCCAGCGGCACCCCTGATTACATGTAATCTGAATTACGTAATTAGTACGTAACTTTTTTCCCTTTCTCAAAAATGCTACTGTGTCTGTCATTATTTTTTAATATTCACAATATAGAATGTCATGTAAAATCATTTGTAATCCATGCTTCTGGCTCTAAAGGGTCAAAAAGCATGTTAGGTCAAATGTAATCTAAAAGTAATCCAAAAATACTTGATGTTACTGATATGAAATTTTTAACCCAGGCTCATTCTGATTACGTACCCCTATATACATTTTTGGAGAGAGCAAAATACGTCCTAGGAGCTACATTTTTTGCCGTTTTTGTTTTCGCAAATCTACCAGTGGCCTCTATGTACGCTTTGTCAGATCTCTTATTTCTCTTGCGAGTGCCATTCGCACCTGCTGTTCTCACATAAATCCACCAGAGGTTGCTGTCGACTGACTGACTTACTCTTACTGACTGACCATTCCCCCACCCTTTTTCTTCCCTAAACCCAACCAATGGTGTTTATAAAAGCACAGATTGACCCACCCACCCCCTTTCCTAAATCCAACCGCAGTATTTAAAAAGCAGTCCAGCAAAAGAAAAGCCCTTTTTACCACATTTTTTAATTTTACCACATTCTCACCCTGTTATTTACTTGTTTATTTTTTTATTTTTTGGATTCTGTTTTTGTCTTACCTGCTTTCTAGAACCGTTCTTAACCACACTCGAACCCCGTTGTCGCGGTCAACTCCCCTCTGCATGCATCTCAAGTCTGTCGACGTACATGTCTAGCTACCGGACAAACTAGTAACAACGGAAAAGCCGTCTATATGGAGGTAATCGGTCAGCTGGTAAGCGTGAAAAGAAATGGCATCATACCGCCCGGTAGCATTCGTTTTAAAGATGAAATGCAGCCATACGTAGCTCTGGCTACATATTTTGCAATCTCCAGAAATGTATATAGGGCTACATATTCAGGATGATTTTCTATCATATTATTTGTAACCAGTAACATACTGGATTCGATTTGTACGGAATCTACCCAGCCCTGTATATGTAAAAACTATGTAGTATTTATTTACAGTATTTCCGCAACCAAATTTTACATCAAATCTGACAAATGAGATTGCCCCATTAATTCTCCAGCAAACTTACAGGCTTTCTTTTATCATCATTGCATCAGGAAAATAATGAGCCATGTGGAGGGGCATCAAGTCTGACTCCATCTCTCGTGTCCATGGGCATCCTCCAGCTGCTGCTGCTGCTCTGGCTTCTGATTGGACGAGGACACTGCCTCTCGTGACCTCATCACACAGAAAAGCCACCACACCCCCTGTACGATGCCAAAACACAGACCACATCTGAACGCTCATTCGGACTCGGCCCAGCACATGGAGGGAGATTCTTTGACCCAGGAAGTACCAAACCGACACCGCGATCACTCACAGTCTATAAGGTCAAAGTAGGTCAGCGATGATAAATGAGCAGTGAACTTTGACATTTGGCCTCTGAGGTCGGACTCTCTCCACATGAGCGACAGGGTGGGCAGGTTTACCTGGGTGGGCGTACGTCTACATCCTGCCTTTATAACGAAAAAATAATGATCCAATTGCAACACTGCCAACCAAAGTTTCGCCCTTTACCGGTCTAATGCCTTTTCGTCCTCCAATATATTTACACGGCTAATTTCCTCAGAATTACAAACTGTTTATATGTGACTTTTACGGCCTTGTCATTGAGATATTTAATGGAGCCCTCTGGGTCACATCAGAGTCCAGCCTTCTTTGTGGTCTGCAGCCCATTACTGAGAAAAAAAAGGGGGACAAATGAGCAAACAACCCAATGGAAAAGTTTTGTTTTTCCCAGTGGTGTCCACCTTTTGTGCCTCGGGAATATCGGTTTCATTTCCGACTGAACAATCCCTCCCTCCTTCTCTTCATTCGATACACGTATTCGCTATTTCATGCTCATTTTTAGTGCATTAAAATGTGCACTGCTGCCAAACGTTACCTTGTGTATGTGTGTGGTCTTGCTGTACTTTGCACTTGATGCCAAGCAGGTCTTGTGGCCAAACGAGCCCTTTAGTACTTATTTAGGGTTGATTCAACTGTGTACAGGCCTTTAAACTCGCAAAGTTGTGTCCTGGTTGTGAATATGAAGACAAGATCTTGTATTTGCATGTGTTTTTTTATTGTTTATTTTAGGCTGCGTTTACACAACAGTTCCAACTGTTTTATTTTTTTCGGCCATTCGTTAACAGCGTTAACATCGTTTTTGGTGCTCGAAAATGAAAACATTTGACAGTGAGTTTCAAAGTGAACATTTTTGACAATTATATCATTTTGTTTTCATTATAAACAACAGAAAAGAGAATCTGTAAAAAACAGCGATGCCATGCACTTGAATAGTGATGGACTGATATGGACATTTGGCTGATTACTAACTCTTTATATTTAGAAGCTGATAACTGAGAAAAAGGAAAATAAAGTTATTGATATGTGTTTGGCAAGATTGACCGATACTGATAACTGTTAAATCTTTATATTTTAAAGCCAATAATCAATATATAGGCTGATTATTAATTCTGGATATGGAAAGTTTGTGTGAAGCCTTATAACCCTTTATAATTGGAAACCAATAATCATTATATAGACCGATAATTACAATTATTGATATTAAAATTTAAATATTGGGTGGGACTAGATAACTCTTCATAATTATAATCTGATAATCAATATATAGGCTGATTATTAATTCTGGATATGGAAAGTTTGTGTGAAGCCTTATAACTCTTTATAATTGGAAACCGATAATCATTATATAGACCGATAAACACAATTATCGATATTAAAATTTAAATATTGGGTGGGACTAGATAACTCTTCATAATTATAATCTGATAATCAATATATATAGGCTGATTATGAATTCTGGATGTGGAAAGTTTGTGTGAAGCCTTATAACACTTTATAAATGGAAACCGATAACCATTATATAGACCGAAAAATACAATTATTGATATTAAAATTGAAATATTGGGTGAGACTAGATAACTCTTCATAATTCTAATCTGATAATCAACATATAGGCTGATAAATACAATTCTTGCTATGAATATTAAATTTTGTGTGAGACACGATAACTCTTCATATTTGGAAACCGATAATCTCAACTCTATCTCACGGCAATTCGTAACTTTTGATTTAGTGGCTAATTCGTATGAATACGTATGATCTTATTCGTACAATTTAGTACGATTTGCTTATCGCCCCGTGACGGTTGGGTTTAGGGGTGGAGCTTTTTAAACGACTGAAGTCGTACGAATTAGCCACTTAACTGACTTAACGTAAAATAGTTACGTTTCCTCGTGGGATTAATCTGAAAAATCTATATATGCTTATAAATACAGTTCTTGATAAAATGTTATTTTATTTTAAAAATTTATATGAAACCCAATAATTCTTCATATTTAGAAGCAGCTTTCAATGTAGAGGTCTATAAATACAATAATTGACATTTTGGGTATGAACCGATAATCCTTTATGTCTGGAACCTGATAATCAGTACAGGCAGATAAAGACAAATCTTGATTACAAATTAGCCATCAAATCATTTTGTTATTGGTCAGATAATGATAACAAATAAGAATATATTGGTCGATATTGGTATAGTGGCTGATGTATTTTGCATCACTATTATGTGTTCTAATCAGTCAATCAATTTATCTATCGATATATAAAGGAGTACCAGCAAAACAACACGAGTTTAATACAGGACTATTTGTACAAAGACACACAATGTTAACAGATCCCTATAACTTTTTTTAAAAATGTGCATCATTTCTGAGTGCATCGTTGTCTTGTAAATGCTCCCTAATGTTGTTTAAGTTATTTTAAATGAGAGAAGAGTTTTCTGCTGTATGTTAAATGTTTTATGTGCTATATTTAATGTATGCGTGTGGATATTCAGAAACTAAAGGGTGAAAGCCAAGCGTTTATGACATAGTTGCTCTTTCCCACATTTTAATATCATCTGGAGAGCTTGAAAGGGTGGAAAGAAAATCATCTAATGTTTACAGATATTTGAGACACTCGAGAGTTTTTGTAAGAAATGTTGCCCCTGCTTGAGTTGTCTTTCAGGAGTCTCCGACGTGTCGTTTTTCACTTTTATGTCAGAGGCTGAAATTCTGTCAGCCTTTCTTTCCTGTCAACGTGCCTTGTTATAAGTGGTTACTTATAAAGTTGAAGTGAAGGAAAATCACAATGTGCAATCTGACCCTGGTCGCTCTGTGGAGAAACGCTAAATATCATCATTCGGATCTGACTAACGAAACTTCCCGTCCCTATAAGAGATCCTGACTGCTTCTTTGTGCCTCGATGAATCTGGGCCACAATCCAAGCTTTACGGAATAATTAAGATTTGAGAAGAGACAAGAATAATTATGGAAGCCCTCAACCGCAGACAAAATCAACATGTTTTTTCAATAGTTTCTAGGGTTTTTTGTTAGTTTATAATGACAGTAATAATATATATTATTATTATTATTATTATTATTATTATTATTATTATTATTATTATTATTATTATTATTATTATTATTATTATTATTATTATTATATCTAAATTGTTGCCCTGTTTATAACAAACAGTCAATAATATTGTGCCTCAAAGTTTATGGATGCAATAATAATAATAGTAATAATAATGTGACTAATTATAAATACTGGTTTTGTTTGTGAAAAACCAAAGTATTTTTTTGTTTTTATTTGATTTTTAATTCAATGAGTTTCTAATTGTATTTTTATTTTTATTTATTTTATTTTATTATTTTTTTTAAATGAGGAAGAGGGCTGGTTCTTGGCCAATACTCAATATATTCAATGTGCAATTGATTATCAAGTGTATTTGAAGTACTCAGTTAATAGCAGATTTCTGCACATTATTACTGTCCACCAAACCTCATTTGTATTGGTTTTAGCTTAGTGTGTATATATGTACAACCTTTTTTTTTTTGTCTCTGTCATCACTGATTACCATTGTTGTGTTCTTTCTCATTTTAGAAACTTAGACAAACAGGAAATTAAAAGACATGAAGCTATACATTCTTGAGATGAAAGGCGAACGACTTCACGCATCATTTCATCTGTACACAGGAAACGGTTTTGTTAATGCACCTGAAAACAACATAATTGGACTGCATGGATTTGGCTTGCGTTGAAAAGCCATTCTTTCCTTGATTCATCACCTAATTAGAGCATTCTAGAAGTGACGTGCTTTAAATCAACATATCCCTCCTCCAAATAAATACCACAAATATCATAGTTAATTGACTGTCAAAATGAGAAATTATTCAAAACATTCCAGTTGCAGACCATTAGCTTAATAAAATTACTTGTTATTTCCTAGTCAAATGTGACTGAATAAAGTATAATATACATCAACACGTATTTACTTTTAGGGCCATAGAATTATTTTTCTCTCAAAAAATAGTGTAGGTATGATGTGTTATGTCTTACTTTAAAGGGTATTAATTTTTAAAAAGCTGTCAAGGTATAAATTATCACCTAAAGTGTACATTAATGTCTAAAAAGTGCAAAACTGTACCCTTTTAGACTGGAGGTAAACTCTCCTGGTCAGAGCAAAGCTGTTTATATAAGTAAGTAAGTAGGTAAAGTGTATTTATATATGATTATGTTTATCAGTCATCCGTCAGAATGGATAATCCGCAGCTCTGTCTTCCTATTGTGGATTTCTTTGTAGCTGTGATATATCATTTTGGTATTTTTCAGGTGGAATTAGTGCGATTGTGACCTCTGCGTTCGGTCGAAAGATTTACCCAAGCAAATTTATGAAAATGTGTTGAATTAAACAGCAGATGTATTTGTTTTGAAAGTATTTTCTAGGTAAGCTGCAGTGGTGTAGTGGATGGACAGCCCCCAAAACATGATCTCGGATGAGCGTAAACTGAGACCCTGCATGCTGGAACGAGACGTACGTATAATCCTGACGGTGCACCTTAACCTGAAATGTCCAAACGGATTTGGGACCAGTATTTGAAAGGATGAAGTGTCTCCAGCTTCTGACTGGAATTGTTTACGGGAGACTTTAATAAAGGTGAAAGTGTTTCAAAAAGACAGATGTTTAGTGGAAATTTGAGATCATCTTTGTCATTCCTCAGAAAAAAAAACTGAATTGGATTAAACATCTTTGTTCTTCACAAGTACTGAGATGATGAAAAGGTCTTCCTGTAGACTTACTAACTGAATATTATCAGAATAGGGCTTTTTTAAGCTTCCATTTTGGTTCTTGGTGGGTTATAGTCTTGACTACACTTTATTTTTACACAAACTATTCCTAAAGCTACCTGAACTTAAACTTAAGCCATGTAGTTACATACACTGTAACCAATTTTTGTCATTTAAACAGTAATGTACTGTAAAATGCACATTAAGATAGTGTAACATTATATTACTGTAAATTAAAAAAATAAAGGATTATGGTGAAAATAAACCATAACTACTGTAATTCTTCCCTACTGTAAATCTATTTACAATAAATCTAATTTACTGTAAAACATCTATTTACTGTAAATCTATATTTAGCCTGTAATTCTATTCACAGTAGTGAACTTGGCTGCAAAATCTGACCAATGACAAAGACTTATTTAGTGTTCACTGGAGTGTTCACTACAAATTAGTGTTAGCATATTATAAATATTTCATTAAAACTGGCATCATTTCAAATGTTTTTACTTGCTTTCACTCATTGTGTCATATTTCAAGGTGTTTTGAAGAATCTCTGCTGTATTTCTGTCATAACACTGGTGAAAAAAATGAACGATGGCTTTTTAAAATGTAACTGAACCAAGACAAAATAACATTGGTATGTTCTGCTGCTTCTTTAAACATGTTAGCCAATCCAACATGCTTTAGTTGTTAACAGTTGGCGAATGTAGCTTTAACAACAAACTAGCATAAGAAGTGAGTCAGACAACACCAAAAGTTTTAAATGCGCATTTTCAACAGCATATTTGTTGTTTCATTTTAAATTTGTGGTCTGGATGACATATACAGTTGAAGTCAGAAATATTAGCCCCCTTTTGAATTTTTTTTTCTTTTTTAAATATTTCCCAAATGATGTTTAACAGAGCAGGGAAATTTTCACAGTATGTCTGATAATGTTTTTTCCTCTGAAGAAAGTTTTTGTTATTTATATATTTATATATTTGTTTTATTTCGGCTAGAATAAAAGCAGTTTTTTAATCACTATTTTAAAGAAAAAATTATTAGCCCCTTTAAGCTAATGTTTTTTTCGATAGTCTACAGAACAATCCATCGTTCTACAATAACTTGCCTAATTTCCCTAACCTGCCTAGTTAACCTAATTAACCTAGTTAAGCCTTTAAATGTCACTTTAAGCTGTATAGAAGTGTCTTGAAAAATATCTAGTCAAATATTATTTACTGTCATCATGGCAAAGATAAAATAAATCAGTTATTAGAGATGAGTTATTAAAACTACAGTATTATGTTTACAAATGTGTTGAGAAAATCTTCTCTCTGTTAAACAGAAATTGGGGGAAAAAAATAAACAGGGGTGATAGTAATTCAGGGAGGCTAATAATTCTGACTTCAGCTGTATATACATATGTCAGAAGCGTATTTTTACCTATTCTTATGATGGCTGTTGAGCAGTTCTAACATCATTTGGTAAATGGACCCTTTTCACAAGACTGTTATGACGCATTTTAATGGTCATCATAATCTTAAATCCTTGAAAGTTTTTAATATTTGTATTTTTTTTTAAAATCGTATTAACATTTATATGCATTATGTATGTATTATATCATCTTTGCCTCAAATTACAAAAAACAAATTACCACTTGTGAGAGGTGTTTCTAACGCAGCAATCTATGGGGCTGAGAGAAAATTTGACGTTATTCTCTCTTCTGGCTGCTGTCATGATCAGTCTCAGTAAATTTCTGTCCTTTTTTCTGAAACTCTTGGTAGCACCAACTTGAAGTTTTTTCTTTTATTATTTTAGCAAATAGGATTATAAAAAATTATTCGTTGAACTCTCCGATTTCACTCTTACGTTATACCCAAGCACCAATAGCCTTCTGCTACTGAGAAACCAGGAAATGTGAAAAGGGTTCTATTAAGCTAGCGTCACTCAAATGAATCAGTTTACACTTAATTGGAGTATGCATAGAATAAGTGCAACAATGTGAAGTATGGTTTTTAGTGGTCATTTGTCTCTTGTTTGAGTTAGTCTGGTTTTTGGACGTTGGAATGCAGGGTTTATTTTCAGTCCTTCTTAATTTAAGAAGGGTTTTGCATCCAGAACACAATTTAAAGTAACGTTAGCAAACCAAACAATATCAAATATAACATGTATTCTAATGCAGTCTGGGGTGTTGTTTCTTTTAGTTTAGTTACATGGTTTTTGACGTAAGATTTTTAGTAACCATGTTGTCACTGGCCTAATTTTAGCTTGAAATATACCATATCAAAATTTTAATTTCATGAAATTATTTAAGTTTATTTTATATTTATTGTTAATTTAAAGGCAACCCAGTGGCGCAGTAGGTAGTGCTGTTGCCTGCACATGCAAGAACGTCGCAGGTTCACGACCTCGGATGGGGCTGGGTCAGTTGGCGTTTTCTGTGTGAGGTTTGCCATGTTCTCCCCTGGGTTCGCGTGGGTTTCTCCGGGGGCTCCCACAGTCCAAAGAGACATGCGTTACAGGTGAATTGGGTAAAGCTAAAATTGTCCATAGTGTGTGAGTGTGAATGTGTGTGTGGAAGTTCCCAGAGATGGGTTGCGGCTGGAAGGGCATCGGCTGCGTAAAATCGTGCTGGATAAGTTGGCGGTTCATTCCGCTGTGGCGACCCCGCAAGGGACAAAGCCGACAAGAAAATGAATGAATGTTACATTTAATTTAACATTTATTTAATGTTTAATTCGATATTTCAATCCTTATTCAATTTAGTTTTATATTTTATTTAAATTAATATTCGATTGAAACTTAAATTCATTTCAGGATTCAATTGATAATTAGCATGATATTCAGTTAAATTCATATGTATTTATGTAAATATGTCAATGTAAATGTTTGATATTTAAATGTAATTAAATTCCACTAAATATATTATCTATAAATGGCATTAGCAAAATCAGAATGGATAGCAGAACATTTTTGATTTAAATGTTAAACTACTTTAAAATATATATTAATAAAAATAAAAAGTAAAAATAATAACATAAGCCAAAATGCAAAAAAAAAAAAAAAACACTATTTATAATCCAGCAATTAGGTAATTCATGTTCATTAAGTACATTTAGAATTTTAAAAATGTATCTTTAATGTTGCTATGTCCTTTTCATTGACCATTCTGGCAGTGACAGATTTCTGTTTTTTCTTCTTTCTGAAATCACTTCTTCTTGTATTTGTCCTGGCGCCAAACATTTTTCCCCATGTATGTCAGAGGGAAGTTGAAGTCTGGCAGTTTCCTCTTCTCTCATGTGACTTTCTTCTGTCATCAGCGAGGACTCGCTCCGAGCCAACGACAAACACGGCCCTCCATTCACTCCAACCCACTGTTATCTGACTGCCATCGCTTTTCTCCTGCTTCATCTCCATATGCACAACCGCTCCATCTGCTTTACTTTCTGATCCCACACTGACGCTTGAAACCAGCATGCAGGTATACAGGGTTCGGGGTGTGCACTTGTTTACATTGCTTCGAAATGTAGTGCAAAAGCATTCATTTGAGTGATGAAACTTTTATTACTCACATATTTGCTAATGCAAGTTTATATGTCACAATATTCCTTTTTCTCTCTTTTAGATATTTTTTCCCTCAGAGTTATGATACAAACTCACTTTTGAAAATTATAAATATCCAAATTTGATATAACTCAAAATTGCATGACAAAAAGTCTATACAAAAAAATATATTCACAATGAAGTTACTGTTTGTAAGCTTTGATTTTATTTAATTTGTCAGTTTTTTAAAGGTATGTTATCAATCTAAATCTGTTATAATCCAATACTATTAGATATAATCAGTTAAAAGATATGAATATGGTATAAATATATATATAGCTGCATGTAGAAGAAAGCCAGATCCAATTAGTTAAATTCTATGAGATTGGTTTACTTCATATTTGAGGGCAAATTGGCGCAGATTCATACTTCGCACAAAAGATGAATTAGCATTTAAAACACATTGGATTATTGATATTCTTGCATAAGTTTTGTTCTTATTTGTTCATTCATGTTTAACTCACACAGATGAATCAAATAAAGTTTATTAGTTCAGTTATAATAAAGTAAGTAATCCAAATGTATGGAAATTTATATGCAATCAGAATAAACATACATCTTATTTGATAGGCCTAAATATTTTTTTGAGTACATTATGGTGAGGGGGAAAGTCATAAATCTGAGTTTATAGCTCAAAATTGTGAGATATAAACTTAACATTTTGGAGTTTAGCACAATTCTGTTCAATAAAAAAGTCACAACTGTAGGAAAAAATGTCATGTCACATGATTTTTGGCTTCATTTTAATTCTCATTCTGAGTTATGAACTAAGAATTATGAGATAGAAACTTGCAATTATTCATTCATTCGTTTTCTTTTCGGCTTAGTCCCTTTATTAATCAGGGGTCGCCACAGCGGAATGAACCGCCAACTTATCCAGCATATGTTTTACGCAGCGGATGCCCTTCCAGCTGCAACCCATCACTGGGAAACACCCATACACTCTCATTCACAAGCATACACTACGGACAATTTAGCCTACCCAATTCACCTGTACCGCATGTCTTTGGACTTAAAAAAATCGAAATTGCATATTTTATATTGTGGTCAAATAGTCAAATGATATTACATTAAAGAGCATTTTACTATGCCTTATTTTTTCCTGTATGATCCTAATTTATTAACTATAAACATTTAATTTTATTAAATAATATGACCAAAAATAAGTTGTTTTTAGGTTATACAGTCAGAGTTGTGAGCAAAACTTTTTCCGGGGAAAAAAGTTGTAGTTGCAAAAACAACAAAAAAGGTGAAACATTTATTTTTTTTTTAAATTGTGTCCTAAAAACACACATTATGACGTCAGAATAGGGTATATGCAGAGCTAGTGTTTCTTCCCATACTGATAAACTTCCGGTGAACGGTTAATGGGACTTTTTTCCATTTTATACGGTTCCTTTTACAGCATCGATGTTGTAATGTCATTAAAATATAATTGGTTAAATAGACGTTGGCATTCGTTTAGTTGCTCAAGCGTAAAACGGGATGAAAAGCCGTTTACACGCACGCACCCGTCAGGATTAGCAGGCTAGCGCAGAAGCTCCATTCATTATGCTGGGGTAAAATAAATGTTCATATTTTAAAGACATGGCAGGGAAAAATGTAATTTAATGCGGTGTTTCTTGTACATTCTGAGACCCACTTTACATCGGATATCAGTCAGCCAGTGGAGATTGCAAATTTTTAAAGAAAACAGACCTTAAACACACCAATTTTGTAACGGCATGCAGTTCACCGGAAGCGATTGACCAAGGTTACTGACAAATTAAAAGTCCTTCCACATACTTCTGCATATACCCTATTGTGAGAAACTTTAAAATTGTGTCATAAAACCCACATTATAAAGTCAGAATTGTGAGAATTGCAAGGAAAAAAATTGTCAACACTTTCACTTGCTTCATTTCTAGATCAGTCAGCCTTTTTGAACGAATTATTTGAATGAACAATTCAGAGAATCATTCGTTAAGACTTGCTGCCACCTACTGGAGGTTTTTATTTAGCAATGAAAGGATTAAACCAACCAGAATAAAATCACACTCACACATTTTTTTTTTTTAAATACAGGGTCATTCCTGCATTTATTATCAATATCAAATGTCCCATTCTGCGTTGTGTGGCTGTAAAGGTTCAATCACAGTCCTCACAGTGTTTTTCTTACATATAACATTACATATGTTACTGACTGGAGGGAGGAAATAAGCTGTAATAATAATGGCGAGGCATATTAAAGCTGTCAGTCTTCTGATTCTGCCTGCTTTAACAGAGAAATGTAAAATATTTTGTGGATTGTAAAGCAGTACCGTAAATCTTTGATTTGGTGTGAAAAGTGCAGGTGTGAGACAGAGAGGAAAGCAAATCCACCACTGATCTGGTTCTTTTTGCTTTGACATTTTGTGTTTTATCTCGGCACAAACAGCTTTGCTTACTCTTGTCATTCATATTTATTTGTCTCACATGAATGAGTAAATACAGCAGAAAGAGGTGCCAGATGTGGAGAATGACTTCAAAGTCTGCATTAAAAGCAGCTGTCCATATTTAATTTGCATGATTTTTTTTCCTTGTTTTTTTTTTTTTTTTTTTTTTTAATGTAAAGCCTAACCAGGGATGGGGGCTGCAAATTAGCTTTATGCTATATGCCCTATGTACACAACATCGGTTATCTTTGTATAACAATATCAAGTGTATTGTCCCTGTTAAATAAACAAGCAAATAATAAATAAATAAATAAAATACATGTATTTTGATTTTCAGAAAGTTTTCATAATGAAAGACACTTCTGTTGAGATTTTTTAGAATCGCTCTCTGCTGTTATTTAATTATTATTATTTTAATTTTTAAAAATGGCTAGATTAAATTTAAAGTCAAAATAAAATGAATTTTTACTGTTTTAATTCTAATATAAATTTATTTTGTTACTTATTTAATTCAAATCCACATAAAATAAAAAAACAATATTTATTGAATATATTGTACTGAAAAATGTATTTAAATAAATAGTAAATTCAATTTTTAATTCAATTAAAACTCCATATTAGATTGAATACAGTATTTAATTAAATTCAAATTGTAATTCTGTTATCCATTTAATTTAATATTTAATTTTATATTTAAATATGTAATTCTAAATTAAGTGTATATTAACTTTATTAGCAACTTTAATTGCATTCAAATTAAACTCATTTATTATTTAAAGAAAAAAACTTTATTTTTTATATAATTCATATTAATTATCAGCCAGTATATAAAACATATAAAAACAAATATCACAGTAAAAGAATGAATTTAAGTGTTATTTTCTGTCACATTTATTTTTCATTTAATTTAATCTTGTTTAATTTAATTTTGTTTAATTTAATCTTGTTAATTTAATTTATTTTGTTTAATTTAATTAATTTTGTTTAATTGGTTAATTTAATTAAATTTTGTTTAATTTAATTTTTAATTTGGTTTAATTTAATTAATTTTGTTTAATTTAATTTATTTTTTTTTTGTTAATTTAATTTTGTTTAATTTAATTTAATTTTGTTAATTTTGTTTAACTTAATCTTATTTAATTGTCTAGATTGTTCTTGCCAATAAAATCAGGATGTTTTGGAGATTCTCAGCTCCGGATATGCAACTTGCAAAGTTAGGCAAGAATGTCTGAGGAGTTTAAAGTGCCACCTAGTTAATTATAGATTTTTTTTTTCACATATTTGCATTCTGTGGCAATTTATTTACATTATGTGATGCATTTGTTTTTTAAATTTCTGTATATTTTTAATCTTCATATCAGTTTCGCTGCTGTGCACTGTAAAAAGCAAGTAGATATTTTGTTTTAAAAAAAAGTGGGTAAACCTGTTTTAACTTGAAATTGTTAAGCTGAATTAACTTACATTTTGTAATCATGCACACAGTTCTTTTACTTAATTGTAAGACAATGTGTTTACTCATTTTTTACTTCAATTGAAGTCAACATATAGCTTTTTTACAATGTACAAATACGTTAAAGGTCATTACTGTATATCAAAAGCATTCAGAGTACATGTAGAACCTTATAATTACAAAGTATTGCTATGACATATGCAGTAGTTGATTTGATGTACCATGTTGAGGGGACATGGTACATCACTAAGATGATTTCAGTGTTCTAGAACTTATTGTGTAAGTTTATATTATGATTTATTTAGCATTTTATTGTGTAAGTTTAATTATGTCTTGTTTGTCTCTTTGAGCCCACCATAGCTGATATCCTGAACATTGGGGGGGGGGCTTCTGCAGCAGCCTGGTAAGTGAAGAAGTGTTTTTAAAATAATGCAAACTGTTATTCATTTAACAATGCTGACAAAACAGAGAGAATCCAAAACAAACATTGTTCAATGGCATCTATGATTTTACATGAATTGGTCACATGACTAAAAATGCATCATCCTCCATTTTCACAGTCCACACTGCGACATGAAAATAGCTTGTTCACATTATTCTGAAAATGTGAAAAAAAATAAACGAAAACAAATTAGTGTGGAGATAGCCTAAATCAGAGGTGTCCAAACTCGGTCCTGAAGTTCCGGTGTCCTGCATATTTTAGTTCCAACCCCAATAAAACACACCTGAACCAGCTAATCAAGCTCTTCTAGGTATACTAGAAACTTCAGGGAGGTGTATTGAGAGAAGTTGGAGCTAAACTATGCAGAACACTGGCCCTCCAGGACCGAGTTTGGACACCCCTGGCCTAAATGCATGGATCTAATGTACTGATATACATCCAATTTTCTCCCAGCTGTTGACGTTCAGTTGCGACATTTCCCCAAAAACTGCATGAGTTTCTTTTTATTTTTTGAAACACAAGTGATGTAAGTAACCAAATTGATACTATCGATTTCCATTGAAAAAGACTCCAACAACCTAAATTAATCACACATCGTATGAATCTCAAAATGTTGCAAAGACCCAAGATACAAGTTCGATAGCCAGAAGTGTCCATCTAGTGTGTGTATACATAAAAAACTATGAAAAAATAGTGTGGTGCAATGGAAAAACTTTTTGTGTGTACAGAACCTGGTTGACTGTTTTAATTTATATACATTTTTTAAGTCTGTATCCCGAATTTTCTGGTTATTAAAGGGGGTCCAATGTTGCTTTGGACTATATTTTGACATTGATTCTTAACATAATAATTTTTCTTTTATTTCTCCAGGTCAATAATGCAGCAGTTGTTTGTCAGCATCACATTTCCAAATTTCCTTGAGGCAGGTAAGAACGTGACATTCGTAATTAATTGATAGGAAACGGTGATTAAGCCATTGCAATTTGGCAGACGTCTGTTTGTTTTATCATCTGGTGAACTGCCCAAACTTCACTACTAATGAGTGTTAATTCATGGACATACAAAGCAGGACCACATATTGTGTTTCAGAAAGTCAAAGATAATAAAAATATGAACTGAGCACAGTGTCAAGTTTCGAGTGAATGCGGTGTGCTTTGGAAAATGTAGATTTTAATAGTTTTTTAAATATTTTTTAAGGCTCATTGACTTGACAGTGGGTATTATTTAAGCTCTGAGTTTCAAACAATGACAATTCAATTGTGTTTTGTTCACAGTGGACACAAGTGATGAGTCTGATGCACCTTCTAAAGAGAGTTGCATTAAAGAACAGACGCAGTATTTCTTTGACAGCAATGACACATCTTTTAAGGGGACTGTTGATTGCCAGAACTGCTCCAGGTAAGATTCAAACAGAAAAATTGGAACTAGAACTTTATGGTAGAGGAAAAAATTGAACAAAAACATCTATTTATTATTTTTAAGGTTGGCTTATCATTTAAGATATATAAATAATGCAATTATGTAGTCATTTAAGCTTATTTATTTATTTAGATTGCACATCATGTAATGTACAATTAAAATTTTATTATGTATATTGTGATTTAAAATGTCATTTTTAGTTGATTAAAAGCCCAGATTTATGACCAAGTTTGTCTTTTTACACTTGAACTATGCTGATTAGTTTGTGTATATTTTTGTTTTCAGGCAGTTTATAGCTGAAAAGCTTATGAAGACAAATCTGGTGCTTATTGTTGCTGATACAGAGATGTGCAGCCAGATGTGTGAGGAAAAACCGTTTTCCCAGGAAGAAAAGCCTTGTATCCTTTATAGACATGCAAACAAACTGAGACACACAATGATGATAGCACATCGACTCACTGTCAGTTTTAGAAAGTTCAGTACTGGGTATTTTTGTTCGGGAACAAGATATCTGTGTCGCATCACAATGCATCTCATGATTTCAGGTAAAAACACAACCTGTGTCTGATTGTTTTTTGTTTATCGGTTCATCCGGACAGCTGATTTCAGTGGAAAAAGCGATTGACCAATTCTTGAGTCATTACTCAGCATCATTACTAGTTAGTATCTTATCAAATATTCCACTTTGCTTGGAAATACATCACAAATGGTGGTAAAATGAGTTGCAGAGTTTTATCTTGACCGTCTAGTGGTGTTCTCTATTAGGCTAAAGTCTGCTTTGCTATTTTATCTTCCATTGTTTTCCTTTTACACAAGTTTCCTTACAGCGCTTTAGGGTTTAACCTTCTGGGTTCCCATGATTCATAGAATTTCTGGAATATCATGGAATTTTAAAAAGTCTATTCCAGACATTGAAATTAAGGAAATATATATTTTTATGACTGTGTTTCAGATGTTTTGCCTGTGCAGATGAGCATTTCAATATCAGAATTTAATGTTATTTCAAATAAAAACAATGCAGATGGTGTGGCAGGAATCTGAACAGTGTCTTGGCTGCACATAATCTATGGGAAATCTGCAGAAATGCAGATTATCTGAATCCATTTCGATTTAAATATACAGTTGAAACCAGAATTATTAGACCTCCTGAATTATTAGCCCAATTAATTATTATAACTAATTTCTAATTACTGTTTTTTTGTCACTAGACACTAGTATTCAGCTTAAGTGCAATGTACAGTAAAGGCTTAACTAGGTTAATTAGGTTATTTAGGGTAATTAGGCAAGTCATTGTATAATGATGGTTTGTTCAGTACAATAAAAAACAAACATTGCTTAAGGGGGCTATTAATATTGATAAGAGTTTTTCCAGAAAAAAAAGAGAAATAATGTGAAAGATTGAAAGATACTCTGTTAAACATCAATTGGAAAATATTTGAAAAAGAAAAAAAAAATATCACAGTAGGTTTCCCGGTGATGGGTTGCTGCTGGAAGGGCATCCCCTGCGTAAAATGTATGCTGGATAAGTTGGTGGTTCATTCTGCATGGCGACCCCAAATTAATAAAGGGACTAAGCTGAAAAGAAAATGAATGAATGAATGAAATATCACAGAAGGGCTAATAATTTTGACTACATTTTTTTTAATTTTTTTTTATCACATAAACATGATTGCACTGCATATTAGCTTTCTTGTTTGGCTCAAGTGCATGATGCCTTTAAGTCTTTACATAATGTGAATGTTAGATAACTATCACAAATGAAACTGTCAAAGCTGTGATGGAACTTCCAGTAATCGTTGGCTTATGCTGCTTTTAAAGGTCACACACTAGATTGGTTACTTAGCATATTAGCATGCCATTTCTGCTGATTTGAATCCTGAACTGGATCTCTCAGCTCCGGGTCCAGATCCCTGCATGATATCGCAGAACCCACGGTATCGGAAAGGTCCGACGGAGTGCTTTGACAACAACGCCAATGTAAGTCATCTAAACACCTTCTTTCTGAAAACTCAAATTGAGAGCGAACTAGCAATTAGCATGACTTTGTGTGACTCACGTGCTGCACTATTCTACTAAAATGGCTGTTTTTTTCTGCTCTCATTTCAATCATTAGCTGATATCTACCACACTGAGACTTTAAATGCCATTACTGAGGCAGAATTAATGTAAATTACCTCTGATGTTTGTCTCTGTGTGATAGATCTCGGATTAGGAGATCTTGGCTTTGTTGTAATCTCGCATAAACAGTTTTCATGGCTAAAATAATGTGGACCCCATCTTTTAACTGAATAGTTTTTCATTTAGAAATGCATAGAGATAAAACATACACATACATTATGTTATGACGGATTAAAGAGCCTAAAATAATGTGCTAGAACATTTTTGGATGAATTTAAGTAACTTAATTTTGGATTTAAATGTTCAGTGAACACAATGAGTGTGCTAGTTAGCGGTCCACATACTTTTGGCCAACTAGCTTGTGTTTTTTTCTAACCACACATTCACTTTCTGCTCTGAATACTCTCTTTTTGCTTACTGTATTAATGCCTTTTGTTTCCGAGCACTTCTTGGTGTGTTGCTTAAACTTCTGACTGTCAGACATTTTTCTGCATGACTCTTCCTCTCTCTCTTTCTCTCCTGCTGTGTATTTGGCTGTGTAATGTACATTAGGATGAGGCCATGTGTAGGAGAAATGCAGGCTCTCCACTGCTCTCCTCTCTCCTCATGTTACTGCTGCCAGTGTTCATGTGCTGTCTCGGGTCAGTCCATCTCTCTCTCTCTCTTTCTATCTCTTTATCTCTCTCTGTGTCCCTCTATCTCTCTTCTACTACTTCTGCAAATTTGCTGCTAAAACAGCACAGGTTATGCAAATAAGCAAGGTTCTTACAAAATAAAATTACATTTTTTCCTGTTTTTCTTTTGTCTAATATCTCTTCTCTTTCTGCCGTGCTTGTAATGCTTAATTGTTGCTTCTTGCATTAATTTTGGACTAATTCACTAACACATTGTTCCAATGAATAAATGATCATATTGGAGAATATTTTATACTATTAGGTAGTTCTCTGAGATCAATAATAAAATAATATTTGAATTGAGTGTAGTTGCATTCCTGCAATGACCATATGACAAATTAATGATATATTATGTTTTGTTTCAAAATATTTTTTGCCTTTAATCTCGATGTATATTATTAGACACTAAATAACTAAAACATATACTTATTTACACAATGTATACAAATGCATAATGTAACCAATGTAGTCACTGATTATAGTGTACAGTAGATTTGTTTTGTATGTGTTTTATTTAATAAATACATAAATAATTAAAAATAAATACATTTAAAAAAGCCTAACTTTCTGATTTAAATAGGGACCATTTATTTTTGTCTATATATACTGTATATACATGCAATGCTGTGTAATAACTGATTACATGCAGGGGCACCGCTGGGGGGGGAGTTAGGACAATTCTAAGGGCCTACGCCATTTTGGGGCCTCCAGAGTTACTATTAGGTGGCCCAACCACCAGTGCTTAATTTGTAAATAAATAATTCCTTGAACAAAATCAGGAAATAAAAGTTACCGTGACCGATGTACACCAAACTATTTTAGTTTTCCCGTAACATGACGTCATTAAACGGTTATAGTACTCGTTGTGGAAAGGTTTTTGCGAGCTTTTTAATTAATTATTTTGTGCCATATAACTTTATAGGTCTGTCATGGATAATAAAAACATGTAGCTACAAACATAAATTGTAGGAACAATCACTATTTAGTTTACTTCATTAAGTGAAAAAAAAATATTAAGTGACTCACTCGGTCTAATCTTCAAGAAGAGCCCACAGTTACCTCTTCTGTAATGTTGTCTGGCTGAGTTGAGATCGATTTGCTTCTGTCTCCCGCTATCCTGATCCATTCATGCGATTCATCGTATTTCATCTTCTTGAGATCTCTTTTGATCAGGCTTATTATCAGATTTACTTGTGGTTTTAAAAAATGAAAATATACGTGACTGCCAGTGGCGGCTGGTGTTAAAAAATATGGGGGGGGCAAACACCAGAAAACTGTTGGTAAAGTAAGAGTGTAAAAGCCATTTTTCAGGTGATGTATCTAAAAACTAAAATATGACTAAAGCATAAAATAAATGCATCACAAATCAGTTCATTTTAGTTTCATTTGGGTTTATTATCAGTAATGAAGTAATCAAGATAATCAGTAAACACACACACACACACACACACACACACACACACACACAAATGTTGCCTAATCACTGGCCAGTAGCACTACTTGAAAATAAATTTTGTTCTCCTTTTTTTTCTGGCTTGAAAATTTCTCAATAACCTTTTGGTTAAAGTCAGTCATCTCAGTCACCAGTCTCTTCTCTATTGACAGCATGGCCAATGCATTCAGCCTCTCTTGCGTCATGCTGTTTGAAACCGCAAACACGGAAATAGTAAAAGGCATGACTTACATCACAACCTGCCAGCCAACTATGTTTGTCATAAAAAGTGCTGGAAAAGCCCCGAATATACGCGCGCTCGCCATCACTTGACTACTGGTGAATTTGCAAGGAAGGTCAATCTGGTCCAAGCTCCTTGATTCTTTTTTTTTTCTTCATCCAAATGCCTTGTGAATGGATATCTTTGCAAAGATACAACAGAATTTTCCTTCATCTCGAGAAATTGCATTCTAAGCTCTTTGGTGAGAATGGTCCAATCACATAAGGCCAATCATATAAAAACAAATATGATTCGTTCTAACAACAAAAATGGGAGGGTTCGGGACGCAGAGCGCTGCGCCCCAAAGACAATTAAAAACAGGCTAATTAGAGCTTATTGTCATATCACGTGCATTGCAAAAGTTCATGTACCTACATAGACACTCATTAGTCCGGCGCCCCGCACACATATGAAAAAATATTGTTCATACATTTTTTTTCAATAAATGTTAGTATGACTACAATAAATGTTAGAATGTTATAATTAAATCAATTTACTTAGTTAATATTTGTGATAATAAACATTAACATATTAAAGGGGTCTTACTTAAAGGGGGCGGCGCCCCAGCGCCCTCTATTGACCAGCCGCCACTGGTGACTGCCTCTTTGCCACTTTGAAAATACAAGATTATTTATTTATGCTGCTTTATTTGTGCGCGAAACAATCACCAACCAGTGAGAGTGATAAGAAAGCCGATTGGCTGAAAATATTGTTAAACGTGACTTTTGCTTTAACTTGCGCATGGTGACTACCGTCATGTGTGTGCGCGCACACACAATCCACACAGCCTTTGCTTGCACTCATTCATGTCCTCTCTCTTTCTCTCTCTTTCACACTCACACACGTAGGTATTCACTATGCACAAGTTAATGACGGATCCTTTAAAATAAATATGTGAACGCAAAACATAATATCTGACATTTTCTGGAACAGGATCCGGCAAGGTCCGGCTCAAATTAAGCATTGTCCACCACCCCACCCGCAGTACTGGCCAGCGGCACCCCTGATTACATGTAATCTGAATTACGTAATTAGTACGTAACTTTTTTCCCTTTCTCAAAAATGCTACTGTGTCTGTCATTATTTTTTAATATTCACAATATAGAATGTCATGTAAAATCATTTGTAATCCATGCTTCTGGCTCTAAAGGGGCAAAAAGCATGTAAAGTCAAATGTAATCTAAAAGTAATCCAAAAATACTTGATGTTACTGATATGAAATTTTCAACCCAGGCTCATTCTGTTTACGTACCCCTATATACATTTTTGGAGAGAGCAAAATACGTCCTAGGAGCTACATTTTTTTTGCCGTTTTTGTTTTCGCAAGTCCACCAGAGGCTTGTACGCTTTGTCAGATCTCATATTTCTCTTGCGAGTGCCATTCGCACCTGCTGTTCTCACATAAATCCACCAGAGGTTGCTGTCGACTGACTGACTTACTCTTACTGACTGACCAATCCCCCACCCTTTTTCTTCCCTAAACCCAACCAATGGTGTTTTTAAAAGCACAGATTGACCCACCCACCCCCTTTCCTAAATCCAACCGCAGTATTTAAAAAGCAATCCAGCAAAAGAAAAGCCCTTTTTACCACGTTTTTTAATTTTACCAAATTCTCACCCTGTTATTTACTTGTTTATTTTTTTATTTTTTGGATTCTGTTTTTTCTTACCTGCTTTCTGGAACCGTTCTTAACCACACTCAAACCACGTTGTCGCGGTCAACTCCCCTCTGCATGCATCTCAAGTCTGTCGACGTACATGTCGAGCTACCGGACAAACTAGTAACAGCGGAAAAGCCGTCTATATGGAGGTAATCGGTCAGCTGGTAAGCGTGAAAAGAAATGGCATCATACCGCCCGGTAGCATTCGTTTTAAAGATGAAATGCAGCCATACGTAGCTCTGGCTATATATTTTGCAATCTCCAGAAATTTATATAGGGCTACATTTTCAGGATGATTTTCTATCATATCATTTGTTACCAGTAACATACTGGATACGTAATCTACCCAGCCCTGTATATGTAAAAACTATGTAGTATTTATCTACAGTATTTCCGACACCAAATTTTACTTCAAATCTGACAAATGAGATTGCCCCATTAAATCTCCAGCAAACTTACAGGCTTTCTTTTATCATCATTGCATCAGGAAAATAATGAGCCATGTGGAGGGGCATCAGGTCTGACTCCATCTCTCGTGTCCATGGGCATCCTCCAGCTGCTGCTGCTCCTCTGGCTTTTGATTGGACGAGGACACTGCCTCTCGTGACCTCATCACACAGAAAAGCCACCACACCCCCTGTACGATGCCAAAACACAGACCACATCTGAACGCTCATTCGGACTCGGCCCAGCACATGGAGGGAGATTCTTTGACCCAGGAAGTACCAAACCGACACCGCGATCACTCACAGTCTATAAGGTCAAAGTAGGTCAGCGATGATAAATGAGCAGTGAACTTTGACATTTGGCCTCTGAGGTCGGACTCTCTCCACATGAGCGACAGGGTGGGCAGGTTTACCTGGGTGGGCGTACGTCTACATCCTGCCTTTATAACGAAAAAGTAATGATCCAATTGCAACACTGCCAACCAAAGTTTCGCCCTTTACCGGTCTAATGCCTTTTCGTCCTCCAATATATTTACACGGCTAATTTCCTCAGAATTACAAACTGTTTATATGTGACTTTTACGGCCTTGTCATTGAGATATTTAATGGAGCCCTCTGGGTCACATCAGAGTCCAGCCTTCTTTGTGGTCTGCAGCCCATTACTGAGAAAAAAAAGGGGGACAAATGAGCAAACAACCCAATGGAAAAAGTTTGTTTTTCCCAGTGGTGTCCACCTTTTGTGCCTCGGGAATATCGGTTTCATTTCCGACTGAACAATCCCTCCCTCCTTCTCTTCATTCGATACACGTATTCGCTATTTCATGCTCATTTTTAGTGCATTAAAATGTGCACTGCTGCCAAACGTTACCTTGTGTATGTGTGTGGTCTTGCTGTACTTTGCACTTGATGCCAAGCAGGTCTTGTGGCCAAACGAGCCCTTTAGTACTTATTTAGGGTTGATTCAACCGTGTACAGGCCTTTAAACTCGCAAAGTTGTGTCCTGGTTGTGAATATGAAGACAAGATCTTGTATTTGCATGTGTTTTTTTATTGTTTATTTTAGGCTGCGTTTACACGACAGTTCCAACTGTTTCATTTGTTTCGGCCATTCGTTAACATCGTTAACAGCATTAACAGCGTTTTTGGTGCTCGAAAATGAAAACATTTGACAGTGGGTTTCAAAGTGAAAATTTTTGACAATTATATCATTATGTTTTCATTATAAACAACAGAAAAGAGAATCTGTAAAAACAGCGATGCCATGCACTTGAATAGAGATGCACTGATATGGACATTTTGGCTGATTACTAACTCTTTATATTTAGAAGCTGATAACTGAGAAAAAGAAAAAGAAAGTTATTGATATGTGTTTGGCAAGATTGGCCGATACTGATAACTGTTAAATCTTCATATTTTAAAGCCAATAATTAATACATAGGCTGATTAATAATTCTGGATATGGAAAGTTTGTGTGAAGCCTTATAACTCTTTATAATTGGAAACCGATAATAATTATATAGACCGATAAATACAATTATCGATATTAAAATTTAAATATTGGGTGGGACTAGATAACTCTTCATAATTATAATCTGATAATCAATATATATAGGCTGATTATTAATTCTGGATGTGGAAAGTTTGTGTGAAGCCTTATAACACTTTATAAATGGAAACCGATAACCATTATATAGACCGAAAAATACAATTATTGATATTAAAATTGAAATATTGGGTGAGACTAGATAACTCTTCATAATTCTAATCTGATAATCAACATATAGGCTGATAAATACAATTCTTGCTATGAATATTGAAATTTTGTGTGAGACACGATAACTCTTCATATTTGGAAACCGATAATCTCAACTCCATCTCACGGCAATTCGTAACTTTTTGATTTAGTGGCTAATTCGTATGAATATGTATGATCTTATTCATACAATTTAGTACGATTTGCTTATCGCCCCCGACGCCTCATGATGTTTGTGTTTAGGGGTGGAGCTTTTTAAACGACTGAACTCGTACGAATTAGCCACTTAACTGACTAAACGTAAAATAGTTACGTTTCCTTGTGGGATTAATCTGAAAAATCTATATATGCTTATAAATACAGTTCTTGATAAAATGTTATTTTATTTTAAAAATTTATATGAAACCCAATAATTCTTCATATTTAGAAGCAGCTTTCAATGTAGAGGTCTATAAATACAATAATTGACATTTTGGGTATGAACCGATAATCCTTTATGTCTGGAACCTGATAATCAATACAGGCAGATGAAGACAAATCTTGATTACAAATTAGCCAACAAATCATTTTGTTATTGGTCAGATAATGATAACAAATAAGAATATATTGGTCGATATTGGTATAGTGGCTGATGTATTGTGCATCACTATTATGTGTTCTAATCAGTCAATCAATTTATCTATAGATATATAAAGGAGTACCAGCAAAACAACACTAGTTTAATACAGGACTATTTGTACAAAGACACACAATGTTAACAGATCCCTATAACTTTTTTTAAAAATGTGCATCATTTTTGAGTGCATCGTTGTCTTGTAAATGCTCCCTAATGTTGTTTAAGTTATTTTAAATGAGAGAAGAGTTTTCTGCTGTATGTTAAATGTTTTATGTGCTATATTTAATGTATGCGTGTGGATATTCAGAAACTAAAGGGTGGAAGCCAAGCGTTTATGACATAGTTGCTCTTTCCCACATTTTAATATCATCTGGAGAGCTTGAAAGGGTGGAAAGAAAATCATCTAATGTTTACAGATATTTTGAGACACTCGAGAGTTTTTGTAAGAAATGTTGCCCCTGCTTGAGTTGTCTTTCAGGAGTCTCCGACGTGTTGTTTTTCACTTTTATGTCAGAGGCTGAAATTCTGTCAGCCTTTCTTTCCTGTCAACGTGCCTTGTTATAAGTGGTTACTTATAAAGTTGAAGTGAAGGAAAATCACAATGTGCAATCTGACCCTGGTCGCTCTGTGGAGAAACGCTAAATATCATAATTCGGATCTGACTAACGAAACTTCCCGTCCCTTTAAGAGATCCTGACTGCTTCTTTGTGCCTCGATGAAATCTGGGCCACAATCCAAGCTTTACGGAATAATTAAGATTTTGAGAAGAGACAAGAATAATTATGGAAGCCCTCAACCGCAGACAAAATCAACATGTTTTTTCAATAGTTTCTAGGGTTTTTTGTTAGTTTATAATGACAGTAATAATATATTATTATTATTATTATTATTATTATTATTATTATTATATCTAAATTGTTGCCCTGTTTATAACAAACAGTCAATAATATTGTGCCTCAAAGTTTATGGATGCAATAATAATAATAGTAATAATAATGTGACTAATTATAAATACTGGTTTTGTTTGTGAAAAACCAAAGTATTTTTTTGTTTTTATTTGAATTTTTATTCAATGAGTTTCTAATTGTATTTTTATTTTTATTTATTTTATTTTATTATTTTTTTAAGTGAGGAAGGGGGGCTGGTTCTTGGCCAATACTCAATATATTCAATGTCCAATTGATCATAAAGTGTATTTGAAGTACTCAGTTAATAGCAGATTTCTGCACATTATTACTGTCCACCGAACCTCATTTGTATTGGTTTTAGCTTAGTGTGTATATATGTACAACCTTTTTTTTTTGTCTCTGTCATCACTGATTACCTTTGTTGTGTTCTTTCTCATTTTAGAAACTTAGACAAACAGGAAATTAAAAGACATGAAGCTATACATTCTTGAGATGAAAGGCAAAGGACTTCACGCATCATTTCATCTGTACACAGGAAACGGTTTTGTTAATGCACCTGAAAACAACATAATTAGACTGCATGGATTTGGCTTGCGTTGAAAAGCCATTCTTTCCTTGATTCATCACCTAATTAGAGCATTCTAGAAGTGACGTGCTTTAAATCAACATATCCCTCTTCCAAATAAATACCACAAATATCATAGTTAATTGACTGTCAAAATGAGAATTTATTGAAAACATCTCCAGTTGCAGACCATTAGCTTAATAAATTACTTGTTATTTCCTAGTCAAACGTGACTGAACAAAGTATAATATACATCAACACGTATTTACTTTTAGGGCCATAGAACTATTTTTCTGTCAAAAAATATTATAGGTATGATGTGTTATGTCTTACTTTAAAGAGTATCAATTTTTAAAAAGCTGTCAAGGTACAAATTATCACCTAAAGTGTACATTAATGTCTAAAAAGTACAAAACTGTACCCTTTTAGATTGGAGGTAAACTCTCCTGGTCAGAGCAAAGCTGTTTATATAAGTAAGTAGGTAAAGTGTATTTATATATGATTATGTTTATCAGTCATCCGTCAGAATGGATAATCCGCAGGTCTGTCTCCCTATTGTGGATTTCTTTGTAGCTGTGATATATCATTTTGGTATTTTTCAGTTGGAATTAGTGCGATTGTGACCTCTGCGTTTGGTCGAAAGATTTACCCAAGCAAATTTATGAAAATCTGTTGAATTAAACAGCAGATGTATTTGTTTTGAAAGTATTTTCTAGGTAAGCTGCAGTGGTGTAGTGGATGGACAGCCCCCAAAACATGATCTCTGATGAGCGTAAACTGAGACGCTGCTGGAACGAGACGTACGTATCCCGATCCTGACGGTGCACCTTAACCTGAAATGTCCAAACGGATTTGGGACCAGTATTTGAAAGGATGAAGTGTCTCCAGCTTCTGACTGGAATTGTTTACGGGAGACTTTAATAAAGGTGAAAGTGTTTCAAAAAGACAGATGTTTAGTGGAAATTTGAGATCATCTTTGTCATTCCTCAGAAAAAAACTGAATTGGATTAAACATCTTTGTTCTTCACAAGAACTGAGATGATGAAAAGGTCTTCCTGTAGACTTACTAACTGAATATTATCAGAATAGGGCTTTTTTAAGCTTCCATTTTGGTTCTTGGTGGGTTATAGTCTTGACTACACTTTATTTTTACACAAACTATTCCTAAAGCTACCTGAACTTAAACTTAAGCCATGTAGTTACATACACTGTAACCAATTTTTGTCATTTAAACAGTAATGTACTGTAATATGCATATTTAGATAGTGTAACATTTATATTACTGTACATTAAAAAAAAAAAAGGATTATGGTGAAAATAAACCATAACTACTGTAATTCTTCCCTACTGTAAATCTATTTACAATAAATCTAATTTACTGTTAAAACATCTATTTACTGTAAATCTATATTTAGCCTGTAATTCTATTCACAGTAGTGAACTTGGCTGCAAAATCTGACCAATGACAAAGACTTATTTAGTGTTCACTGGAGTGTTCACTACAAATTAGTGTTAGTATATTATAAATATTTCATTAAAACTGGCATCATTTCAAATGTTTTTACTTGCTTTCACTCATCGTGTCATAGTTCAAGGTGTTTTGAAGAATCTCTGCTGTATTTCCGTCATAACACTGGTGAAAAAATGAACGATGGCTTTTTAAAATGTAACTGAACCAAGACAAAATAACATTGGTATGTTCCGCTGCTTCTTTAAACATGTTAGCCAATCTAACTGCTTTAGTTGTTAACAGTTGGCGAATGTAGCTTTAACAACAAACTAGCATAAGAAGTGAGTCAGACAACACCATAAGTTTTAAAAACGCATTTTCAACAGCATATTTGTTGTTTCATTTTAATATTGTGGTCTGGATGACATATACAGTTGAAGTCAGTATTATTAGCCCCCTTTTGAATTTTTTTTTCTTTTTTAAATATTTCCCAAATGATGTTTAACAGAGCAGGGAAATTTTCACAGTATGTCTGATAATGTTTTTTCCTCTAAAGAAAGTTTTATTTGTTTTATTTCGGCTAGAATAAAAGCAGTTTTCAATTTTTTTATCACTATTTTAAAGACAAAATTATTAGCCCCTTTAAGCTAATGTTTTTTTCGATAGTCTACAGAACAAACCATCGTTCTACAATAACTTGCCTAATTACCCTAACCTGCCTAGTTAACCTAATTAACCTAGTTAAGTCTTTAAATGTCACTTTAAGCTGTATAAAAGTGTCTTGAAAAATATCTAGTCAAATATTATTTACTGTCATCATGGCAAAGATAAAATAAATCAGTTATTAGAGATGAGTTATTAAAACTACAGTATTATGTTTAGAAATTTGTTGAGAAAATCTTCTCTCTGTTAAACAGAAATTGGGGAAAAAAAATAAACAGGGGTGATAGTAATTCAGGGAGGCTAATAATTCTGACTTAAACTGTATATAAATATGTCAGAAGCGTATTTTTACCTATTCTTATGATGGCTGTTGAGCAGTTCTAACATCAATTGGTAAATGGACCCTTTTCACAAGACTGTTATGACGCATTTAACGGTCATCATAATCTTAAATCCTTGAAAGTTTTTAATATTTTGATTTTTTTTTAAATCGTATTAACATTTATATGCATTTATGTATGTATTATATCATCTTTGCATCAAATTACAAAAAACAAATTGCCACTTGTGAGAGGTGTTTCTAAAGCAGCATCTATGGGGCTGAGAGAAAATTTGACGTTATTCTCTCTTCTGGCTGCTGTCATAATCAGTCTCAGTAAATTTTTGTCCTTTTTCTGAAACTCTTGGTAACACCATCGTGAAGTTTTCTTTTATTATTTTAGCAAATAGAATTATAAAAAAATGATTTGTTGAACTCTCCGATTTCACTCTTAAGTTTACCCAAGCACCAATAGCCTTCTGCTACTGAGAAACTCGGAAATGTGAAAAGGGTCTATTAAGCTAGCGTCACTCAAATGAACCAGTTTAAACTTCATTGAGTACGCATAGAATAAGTGCAACAATGTGAAGTATGTTTTTAGTGGTCATTTGTCTCTTGTTTGAGTTAGTCTGGTTTTTGGACGTTGGAATGCAGGGTTTATTTTCAGTCCTTCTTAAATTAAGAAGGGTTTTGCATCCAGAACACAATTTAAAGTAACGTTAGCAAACCAAACAATATCAAATATAACATGTATTTAATGCAGTCTGGGGTGTTGTTTCTTTTAGTTTAGTTACATGGTTTTTGACGTAAGGATTTTTAGTAACCATGTTGTCATTGGCCTGATTTAGCTTGAAAATATACATATCAAAATTTAATTTCATGAAATTATTTAAGTTTATTTTATATTTATTGTTACATTTAATTTAACAGTTATTTAAAGGTGCTGTATGTAAGTTTGTGACTCTTCTAAAGCATAAAAATACCATAATATGTTTGCAGGTATTTAAGAAACATCCCAAGTGAACATACTTGTTTAACTGAAAAACAATGCTGAAGTCAGATATTCTGCTTTGAAAATGGTTTTTCCGTGCCGGAACGCTGTCTTTGTTTAGCCTGCAGATTGCCAGTTTAGCCAATTATATTTCAGCACTCCGGGTTGCCTTATTGGAAAACAGCGTATTTCATTCATTCATTCAGAAAGGCTCTGAAAGCATGCGTCCGTGACCGAAATGGACAGTATCAGACGTCGAAATGAGACCGATTCAGTTCCACATGAGGTTATTACTTAGCAAATGATATAAACATTACGAACGTAAACATTAGGTGAGCAGGTTACATTGTAATCTCGTGTCCTAACAACACGCAAACAGCAGTTTAGCTGTTTGCACCAGACGAAACATGACAGAAATGTAAATAGAGCCTTTCAGAAGCACAGAATATGCACTCACTCACGAAACGGTTAGGTTTAGAATCCATTCAAACTCACATTGTTAGCATTTAGCACTGAATAAAACACACGAGGCTTACCTGAGGTGCACTGTCATAGGTTTCACATGTTGAGCTGTGAGAAAATGAAACCGTTTCTAATATCTCAATTCGAGGTGTTGGTTAGAACTAAAACTCCTTTTAATATGGAAAATATTCCCTCTATCACGTGTCGTTGATTTTATTTAGAACACAGGTTTAAATCACTCGCTCCTGTACTCAAACTGGCATCCCACGCGTGCGTTTATTTTGATCTAGGAGTGCAATACCTAGTTCAACCACTGGGTGTCAAACTTACATACTGCACCTTTAATGTTTAATTCGATATTTTAATCCTTATTCAATTTAGTTTTATATTTTATTTCAATTAATATTCGATTGAAACTTAAATTCAATTCAGGATTCAATTGATAATTAGCATGATATTCAGTTAAATTCATATGTATTTATGTAAATATGTCAATGTAAATGTTTGATATGAAATGTAATTAAATTCCACTAAATATATTATCTATAAATGGCATTAGCAAAATCAGATGGATAGCAGAAAATTCTTGATTTAAATGTTAAACTACTTTAAAAATGTATATTATAAAAAATAAAAAGTAAAAATAATAACATAAGGCAAAATGCAAAAAAAAAAAAAAACTCTATTTATAGTCCAGCAACTATGTAAATTCATGTTCATTAAGTACATTTAGAATTTTAAAAATGTATCTTTAATGTTGCTATGTCCTTTTCATTGACCATTCTGGCAGTGACAGATTTCTGTTTTTCTTCTTTCTGAAATCACTTCTTCTTGTATTTGTCCTGGCGCCAAACATTTTTCCCCATGTATGTCAGAGGGAAGTTGAAGTCTGCAGTTTCTCTTCTCTCATGTGACTTTCTTCTGTCATCAGCGAGGACTCGCTCCGAGCCAACGACAACACGGCCCTCCATTCACTCCAACCCACTGTTATCTGACTGCCATCGCTTTTCTCCTGCTTCATCTCCATATGCACAACCGCTCCATCTGCTTTACTTTCTGATCCCACACTGACGCTTGAAACCAGCATGCAGGTATACAGGGTTCGGGGTGTGCACTTGTTTACAATTGCTTCGAAATGTAGTGCAAAAGCATTCATTTGAGTGATGAAGCTTTTATTACTCACATATTTGCTAATGCAAGTTTATATGTCACAATAATTCGTTTTTCTCTCTTTTAGAATTTTTTTCCCTCAGAGTTATGATACAAACTCACTTTTGCAAATTATAAATATCCAAATTTTGATATAAACTCAAAATTGCATGACAAAAAGTCTATACAAAAAATATATTCACAATGAAGTTACTGTTTGTAAGCTTTTGATTTTATTTAATTTGTCAGTTTTTTAAAGGTATGTTATCAATCTAAATCTGTTATAATCCAATACTATTAGATATAATCAGTTAAAAGATATGAATATGGTATAAATATATATATAGCTGCATGTAGAAAAAGCCAGATCCAATTAGTTAAATTCTATGAGATTGGTTTACTTCATATTTGAGGGCAAAATTGGCGCAGATTCATACTTCGCACAAAAGATGAATTAGCATTTAAAACACATTGGATTTATTGATATTCTTGCATAAGTTTTGTTCTTATTTGTTTCATTCATGTTTAACTCACACAGATGAATCAAATAAAGTTTATTAGTTCAGTTATAATAAAAGTAAGTAAGCCAAATGTATGGAAATTTGATATGCAATCAGAATATTGAAATCAAATCTTATTTGATAGGCCTAAATATTTTTTGAGTACATTATGGTGAGGGGGAAAGTTATAAATCTGAGTTTCTAGCTCTAAATTGTGAGATATAAACTTAACATTTTGGAGTTTAGCACAATTTTGTTAAATAAAAAAAGTCACAACTGTAGGAAAAAATGTCATGTCACATGATTTTTGGCTTCATTTTAATTCTCATTCTGAGTTATGAACTAAGAATTATGAGATATAAACTTGCAGTTATTCATTCATTCGTTTTCTTTTCGGCTTAGTCCCTTTATTAATCTGGGGTCGCCACAGCGGAATGAACCGCCAACTTATCCAGCATATGTTTTACGCAGCGGATGCCCTTCCAGCTGCAACCCATCACTGGGAAACACCCATACACTCTCATTCACAAGCATACACTACGGATAATTTAGCCTTCCCAATTCACATGTACTGCATGTCTTTGGACTTAAAACAAATCGAAATTGCATATTTTATATTGTGGTCAAATAGTCAAATTATATTACATTAATGAGCATTTTACTATGCCTTATTTTTTCCTGTATAATCCTAATTTATTAACTATAAACATTTAATTTTATTAAAATAATATGACCAAAAATAAGTTGTTTTTAGGTTATACAGTCAGAGTTGTGAGCAAAACTTTCAGTTCAGACTATTTTTACCACACAATTTTCCAGGGAAAAAAGTTGTAGTTGCAAAAACAACAAAAAAGGTGAAACATTTTATTTATTTTTTTAAATTGTGTCCTAAAAACACACATTATGACGTCAGAATAGGGTATATGCAGAGCTAGTGTTTCTTCCCATACTGATAAACTTCCGGTGAACGGTTAATGGGACTTTTTTCCATTTTATACGGTTCCTTTTACAGCATCGATGTTGTAATGTCATTAAAATATAATCGGTTAAATAGACGTTGGCATTCGTTTAGTTGCTCAAGCGTAAAACGGGATGAAAAGCCGTTTACACGCACGCGCCCGTCAGGATTAGCAGGCTAGCGCAGAAGCTCCATTCATTATGCTGGGGTAAAATAAATGTTCATATTTTAAAGACATGGCAGGGAAAAATGTAATTTAATGCAGTGCTTCTTGTACATTCTGAGACCCACTTTACATCGGATATCAGTTAGCCAGTGGAGATTGCAAATTTTTAAAGAAAACAGACCTTAAACACGCCAATTTTGTAACGGCATGCAGTTCACCGGAAGCGATTGACCAAGGTTACTGACAAATTAAAAGTCCTTCCACATGCTTCTGCATATACCCTATTGTGAGAAATTTTAGAATTGTGTCTTAAAAACACACATTATAAAGTCAGAATTGTGAGAATTGCAAGGAAAAAAATTGTCAACACTTTCACTTGCTTCATTTCTAGATCAGTCAGCCTTTTTGAACGAATTATTTGAATGAACAATTCAGAGAATCATTCGTTAAGACTTGCTGCCACCTACTGGAGGTTTTTATTTAGCAATGAAAGGATTAAACCAACCAGAATAAAATCACACTCACACATTTTTTTTTTTAAATACAGGGTCATTCCTGCATTTATTATCAATATCAAATGTCCCATTCTGCGTTGTGTGGCTGTAAAGGTTCAATCACAGTCCTCACAGTGTTTTTCTTACATATAACATTACATATGTTACTGACTGGAGGGAGGAAATAAGCTGTAATAATAATGGCCGAGGCAATATTAAAGCTGTCAGTCTTCTGATTCTGCCTGCTTTAACAGAGAAATGTAAAATATTTTGTGGATTGTAAAGCAGTACCGTAAATCTTTGATTTGGTGTGAAAAGTGCAGGTGTGAGACAGAGAGGAAAGCAAATCCACCACTGATCTGGTTCTTTTTGCTTTGACATTTTGTGTTTTATCTCGGCACAAACAGCTTTGCTTACTCTTGTCATTCATATTTATTTGTCTCACATGAATGAGTAAATACAGCAGAAAGAGGTGCCAGATGTGGAGAATGACTTCAAAGTCTGCATTAAAAGCAGCGCTGTCCATATTTATATTTGCATGATTTTTTTTCCTTGTTTGTTTTTTTTTTTCGTTTTTTAATGTAAAGCCTAACCAGGGATGAGGGCTGCAAATTAGCTTTATGCTATATGCCCTATGTACACAACATCGGTTATCTTTGTATAACAATATCAAGTGTATTGTCCCTGTTAAATAAACAAGCAAATAATAAGAATAATAAATAAATAAAATACATGTATTATTTTGATTTTCAGAAAGTTTTCATAATGAAAGACACTTCTGTTGAGATTTTTTAGAATCGCTCTCTGCTGTTATTTAATTATTATTATTTTAATTTTTAAAAATGGCTAGATTAAAATTTAAAGTCAAAATAAAATGAATTTTTACTGTTTTAATTCTAATATAAATTTATTTTGTTACTTATTTAATTCAAATCCACATAAAATAAAAAACAATATTTTATTGAATATATTGTACTGAAAAATGTATTTAAATAAATAGTAAATTCAATTTTTAATTCAATTAAAACTCCATATTAGATTGAATACAGTATTTAATTAAATTCAAATTGTAATTCTGTTATCCATTTAATTTAATATTTAATTTGATATTTAAATATGTAATTCTAAATTAAGTGTATATTAACTTTATTAGCAACTTTAATTGCATTCAAAATTAAACTCATTTTATTATTTAAAGAAAAAAACTTTATATTTTTATATAATTCATATTAATTATCAGCCAGTATATAAAACATATAAAAATAAATATCACAGTAAAAGAATGAATTTAAGTGTTATTTTCTGTCACATTTTATTTTTCATTTAATTTAATCTTGTTTAATTTAATTTTGTTTAATTTAATCTTGTTTAATTTAATTTATTTTTGTTTAATTTAATTACATTTTGTTTAATTTGGTTAATTTAATTTTGTTTAATTTAATCTTGTTTAATTTAATTTTTTTTGTTTAATTTAATTACATTTTGTTTAATTAAATGTTGTTTAATTTGATTAATTTAATTTATTTTGTTTAATTTAATTTAATTTGGTTAATTTAATTTTGTTTAATTTAATTTAATTTTGTTTAATTTTGTTTAATTTAATCTTATTTAATTGTATTCTGTTTTGTTTAACTTAATTTAATTTTGTTTAATTTAATTTAATTTGGTTTAATTTGGTTTAATTTAATTTATTTAATTAATTTATTTTTTTCACAACAGTGCCTATTTGGATCTTTTGATAAAGAATCCTGTGAAAAATTAAGTTAGTATTTTATTTATTTATTTATTTATTTTTCTTCAACAAATTTCTGGAATTTCTTGTATCCTCTCAACAAGGCCTCATTTCACAATGTGCCGCAGACGTGGTGTCTTTCCAACAGAACGTGTCCTTAAGTTTTTCCTCCCTAATCACTGCAGTGACCCTGAACTCATAAACAAAAAGTGGACACTGCACAATAAAACTAAACATGCTCGCTCTGCACATATTTCAACCGGACATATTTCATCTAAAACCCTCCTCGATCTCTTTCCACAGCTTCTGACAACAACAAACTTTAGCTATTTGTATTAAAACTGTGTGTTTTTCCACTCTGTTGCACATATTGAAGTAAGGACTGCATTACAGAGTCCCAAACATCTTCGTGGCCGAAGCCAAAATGGAGACATACTAGCATATGCAAAAACAGCTCTGATATTAGCTTCAAATATCTATTCTGAAGGTTGATTTTGGTCTGTTGGTATTTTTGTTTTTCGACTTACAGCATAAAGAAGTAGCGAAAGACCAAACCTCAACAGTCAGATGAGGTCGTTTCTTGCTTTGCGGTTGGATTTCGGTGAGGTTGAATCTCGATCGCTGAATAATTATTTGTGAATAATCTCCAGTGTTTATATGTTGATCTCTTCTGGTTATTAGATGAGAGGCCACTTTATTTCCACTATAAAGGCTCGCTGGTGCTTATTGAATGACAGTGGTTGGGATTCTTCCAGAACAATTCCAGACAGATTGAGGAGAGCCAGGAAAACAGCTGTCGGTTTCACAAATATGTTAAATTGTGTCTGCTTATCACACGAGTTAAGTGTTTTGGTTAATAAAATAAAATAATAATAAATAAAATTAAAAAATTTATAAAATAAAAAATAAATTAAATTAAATTAAATAAAATAAATTATAAAATAAATAAAATAAAATAAAATAAAAATATTAATAAAATTGTAGCCTCAGTTTCCTCTTCTTAGCTGACAGGAGTGGCACCCGGTGTGGTCTTCTGCTGCTTTAGCCCATCTGCCTCAAGGTTGGACGTGTTAGGCATTCAGAGATGCTCTTCTGCATGGCTCGGTTATAAGTCACTTAAATCACCTTTCTTCCCCATTCTGATGCTCTGTTTGAAATGCAGCAGATCGTCTTGACCATATCTACGTGCATTGAATTGCTGCCATGTGATTGGCTGATTAGAAATTTGTGTTAATGAGCAGTTGTACCTAATAAAATGGCCGGTGAGTGTATATATTGAATGCATTATGACGAGGGTTGTATCTTATTTAGTAAATTAAATATGACAGTTAGCTTTTAAATACACATTCATACTTTATACATGTATATTTTCTAATTTGCCACATTTAATTGTTTTGTTTGAAAAGATTTCGTGAGAATCACCATTGAGCTGTCAGAATACAGATGCTCCACAGAGTCTAGCAAACCCAGGTGCTGTAAACTGTTGTAATTTCTAGAGAAAAACCACTACAATCAAGAATGTTTAGATGCCAAGTCTTTCTTCTAGGTGTGGGTCATTAGAAATAAAAGAACTGCTTAGATACTCTTCTTATTCATGCCTCCCACCCATCAAACTTCCCCCAGCGTGCACACGCAGTCTCTAGCAGGCGCTGTAAACTCCTCAGACCCCCTGAACTGAGTGACTGTGACTCACCTGCGTCTCATTTGAGACACGCGCTCTGAAAGCGGGAGTCTGGTAGCGCTCTTGCTTTTCATGTCCTTTCATGTCCAGCTGTCTGTTGTGAAAGTGATTTGGCCGCCGCACGCAGCACAGCCAAACACAATAACTTCTCACAGATGTGTGTCATGTCCGGCTGAACCCCACCACAGAGCCAAACGGCAGGGAAAGAAAGGAAAGAAAGTCTTCAACCATCAGTAAAATTGTCTGGGTCTCAGAAAGTTTCCGTTAAAATGAGGTGTGTTACAAGTAATCGAATGGATTGGCCACCTGTGTAGCAGAACGCTTATGAAATTGGTGTGAGATTGTTGATTTTCACTGATAGCGACATTAGCATGTAGGCTAACAGTTTTTTTTCTGAGATTTTCTTACTTTGGATAGATGAAAAGGTCTGTATTACTTACCATTGGAAAACCTGTAATGCTAACTTTATCGTGTGAAGCACAGCTTAGTCAATTATAGTGGCTTTTGGTGTCCTAACCTGTTCAGGCTTGCTTTCAATAGGCTTTAGTTTAGCCTAGCAAGATGCAGTATCTCAAAATCATTTATTTTATTTATCATCAGTTTTTCTTTGAGTTTTGTCCACCATCTTGCAAAGTATGCTATAACAAACTATACATACACTAGCTGTGTATATATCGTGGCGCGACCAAGGCTGTCTCATTTCCAAAAAAATTTGCAGGCTCCTTCAAATGCAGCATCAAAATACGTCCTTCGTTTCCCAGGTAATGAAGGATACAACCGGTGGATCCTTTGCGGCCTCAATCATCCCAAGATTCATTGCGCGCTGATTAAATGTTTGTATTAGGTTTATTTTACTTGGATATCTAAACACATGTTAAAAAACAAAAAGAGTATGAAGAGTATGTCTTACTAAAAAGTGATTTTATAGACGGTTTACATTTTTATGTATAGATGTATGGATCAAAGGAAATCTATTTCCAGCTTTCGTAAACCTTGCTTTGCCTTCAGATTGCCTAAAATAAGTTTTAAAATCACGTTGAAAAAAGACATTACAAATTTTATTACTGCTTAGTAACGGCAGCTGTTATGGTTGCTAGGTGTTGAGATCCGTCCTTTGTAGGCTAGATCGTCTCATTTCAAAATGCTCAGTTCAACCTGTGAGGACTTCGAAGGACTCACCTTTGAAGTCTGCATCCTTCAGAGGACGCAGCCTCTGAAATGAGACATAGCTACTGTAAAAGAAATCTGTTTTTTTACGTGTATTTTTTCTGGAACCGCAAAATAACGGCAGTTCAATTACGGAAATTTAACGGAAATTTAAATTTAAGGAAATTAATGTAATTTAACGTCCGTTATTTTATGGTAAATTTCTGTCATTTAACAGCTGTTATTTAAAATAACATAATAAAATAACGTAAAATATATTTTTTTTTACAGTGTACTGTATACTTGAGGTATTGGTCAAAACATTTACATTTTATAAGGTACAGTCACAGTACTGCTATGTCAGTGACATTTTCCAGTTAAAATGTTATATTTTCTCTTGTCATACAAGTAAATTCCTTGCTGATCAACTGATCCAACACCTTTGGGAGTGTAAGGTGTTCAGAAAAAAATAGGCCTTTGTACCTTATTTACCCCCTTGATTGGTTCAAATTATAAGCTTAACATTTTAATACCTAAACCATGCCTTTTAGCTTTTGTACCTTCGTATACTACCCACATGATAGATGTCCGCACGTACAGAGGTATTTTGAGTTTTTTCAACCTGTGTTTAAAAAAAATCCCTGTCCAAACAAAAAAATGCTAGGTTTTGGACACACCAAGCTGATGGTCAGCTGTTGGCCTGCGTCGGCTCATTGGTCAGCAATGATCTGGCTAGTTGGTTTGGTGTGTTCCACACATCACCACTCATTGGGTTAACGTTGAAGCTCGTTGGCCGAATTCAGCTTTTAGAATCAGCGCTGGACATCAGCTTAAGAGAGCGATCTGACTGGTTATTCAGCAACTATTCAGAATGCGCATGTTACGTAGTGAGGGGATGTAGCAAGTAAGTCAAGAGAGCTGTATGCGATGCGAGGCGACAACTCAATTGAGTTTTGTTGATGCTAGTTGTTTGGCATTGGCTTGGTGTGCACTGGCCCTTAAGGGCATTTTATACTGGGTTCACACTAAACACATAATAAAGTATTCATGTTGGCCAGCCATGTTGGACTGTCAGAAAGGAGAAGACCGTACACATGCTGACATCATGAGGCAAAAACTCTGTTTTAGAGCACACACAACCACAATTTAACCAGAGTTTCTGAAAATATTCAACCTGGCCGGAGTTTTCAGAAAGTTTCGGTTTCAGTCACCTGATACTGTGTTTTTGTGTGGATGAATGGTCAAACCGCATAGAAAAGAACAATGGTTTTAAAAATACCCATGTTCGTGTGGACAGGGCCTTAGGCAATTCCCCTAAAAGAACATCTTTGTGCCTTGTTTACACCTATAATAGCTTACAGTAGTATCTTAAGGATACATACTACTACCATTAGTGACTAATATGAACCTTTTAGGAGTAGACATGGTAGGATGTTGTTCCTTTAAGTTACTGCACGAGAGACGAGCTCCTGAACCACTTTTTTAACTGTAATTGTGACTGCCGCTTCTTTGCTGTTGCTCTGGCCTAAAATTTCAACCCAAATGGGGTATCTCTTGTGTTTGTGTGTGTGCATCTTTTCACTTGGAATCTGCAGGTGTGGGATGGAGTCTGTGCAGAATCAGCATTTTTAAACAACCTCTTGACTCACAATAACACAATGTGTTTTGTAGCAGGAAGCAGTGATTGTGATAATGATCTTGTGACATGATAGGGTTATTAAAAGTGTCTGCACGATGCGAGATGCCAGGCAGCTGCTTGAGTGTTTAATCTGCCTGTGCTTTATGTTTCAGCTGTGGAGTCACTCTGCCCCGGGCCTGGCTTATTTATGTACACAGACGCTCTTTTATCCTCTTTCAAGTTCTGCATCTCAGTGGCATCTTCTCTTGGTGTTCCAGCAACTGGATTCAGTTTGTTTGGCAGATCGAATACTGGTGCATGTCTGTATTCTGTGTTCTGGTCTTTGCCCTCACCTGAATCAACTCAATGACTTCCCAGAAAGGTCATTTGGATGTTTTCGGAGGTGTGCTAAAGATTCCAGAGAAACGTGAATGGATAAAGTTGTAAGTAGAGTAAGAGAAAGCTGTCTGGAGTCATTTTCCTCATTTGGGATGCCTATAATGATGCTTCATGGCAAATTGTTTCAGTCTGAAGTAGTTTGTATCCAAAATCACCCTACTATTCCCTACATTAGACCACTAATATAGTCCGCTTTAAGGATTCTATCTCAAATAGTGCACTTTTTAAGGGTATCCAGGGCATGACCATGGTTTGTCACTGTAGAACAGGAGTATCCAAAACCTGGTCACTATCCTGCAGAGTTAAGTCCCAACCCTTATTAGACATACCTGAGGGTAACTGGTAACAACTTCAAGGTAATTGTAGAACTGTTCGGAGCACAACTCTGGAAGACTTTGGCCCTCCAGAAGCAGTAGAAGGTATTCAACACACTCCTAGTCCATCAAGACTTGTCCTCTAGACCTTAAAAGATTGTCTTCTATTCGTCAGAGTTCACTTCATAAAACATTAAGGGAGAGGAGCATCTGTTGGACTTCATCATCCACCCAAATTCCCATCCTTGCTAATGTCCAAGTGTGCAATAATAATTAGGTAGACAGAGAGAATCTTTGGTGCTCAAATTTCACTTGCTGGAGTTTTACATTTACCTTGATTCCTGTTCATCAACAATTTAAGCAAGATACATTGTTGAGAGATTTAACAAACACCTTAGCATTAAATGACAAGCCAAAGGTTTCACTGAGAAATCAAATATAAATCTGAATTACAATTGGAAACAAATTTGATTGCAATATTCTTCATGTCAAAATGTTATTACTTTTATTTGCAGGTCACTAGCTTTACACCCTAAGTGTCCGAGCACACATGCCACACACCTTTTTTTATAGCTGCGGTGTGTATTTGAGAGGCAAGGGGGTCAAACTGCGGTCCCAGGTAATTTGCTGCCTGTGAAACCAAAGTCCTCCACCCAGACCTGCTTGAGGGGCTTTTGAAAGCTGCAGGACATCTATTAACACCTGTCTCCTGCTTTCTTCTGTCGCTTACCCTCTCCCTCTGAGTTCTCTCTTCCTCGCTAATAACTCCACTTAAGGCACCGCTGCTACTCCGAGTCCAGTCTGGAGTGGTCTCAGCAGGGTGCTAGAGGTGGCCGTGTGGCCGAGTGTCTGGAAGGGTAAAGCAATTTATTTGGGCTTGTTCCCTCACACGTGGAGCCACTTAGTAAGCAATGAGGTGCCAGACAACCTCACAGCTGCCACAGCACCAGGAGCCCTCCGCCCTTCCCAGTCCAGGCCAGGTCAGGGTCTTTCTTTGGGTAACTTAAAAACCCTAAACCTGGAAGACATCTCTTAAGGAAAAGGTATCAGCAAGGAGTCTGTAAAACTTGTTTTATTTTTGTGAAACTGTTCACACCAAACTTCAGTCCAATAATGAAAGCAGAATTGTCTCAAATTGTTATTTAGGTTGCCATTTCAGATATTCTGTTCTAGCTTTAAAAAAAGGAAAAACAACAGTTGTATAATATATCTTTAATATGATGTGAGCAATGACAGTGATTCGAGAGCAAGAGACAAACTTAAGTAAGAAAGTGACGATGTCTTAAAAAATTTACCGTGGGAATTCTTGATTGAGACATAACCACAGAGCAAATTGTCCTCTTAACATTGTTTAGTCCAGCGTAATAGTTTATTTTTGCTTCAGTAAATCTCCTTCATTCGTGCGCTCGCTGACGTCAAGTTACAAAAGTGTGGTCAGTCCACTTTGCTTTGTTTTCATCCGTAACATTGTTATCTGGGGAAAGCTTGAGCCATACAGGTCTGATCTGTGGCCGGTCGCACGCGCACTAGGGTTAAGAAACCTGCTCATTTGTAATTGGATTTATGTGCAGGAATGTTTTTCCAAGGCGCGACTTGTGAAATAGCCTGCCATCTGCTCCCTATTAGAGCACAGGACCAACGATCTCTACACAACAAGCAAGGAAAGCCCCAGACGTTCAGATTCATAGTGCTGGAGGGCCACTTTATTACCACACAAGGGAGAACTGTGGTTCCAGCACACGGATGTCATGGTTTGCTGTTTCATCGCTGCGTTTTTCTCTGCTAGGTTGTTTCTTAAGTTTCTGAACCATTTTCAGTAAGAACCTTCCATTGTCAACTCTCATCCAAAGCTGATTTTTGCCACACTTCATAACTATATTATTACTGATGACTACACAGTAACTTTGAATGGGAAAACATTAAGTAAATAAGAGCATTTGTAAAAGATTTTAAAGAGATTTGAGGATGGATTATTGGGCAACAACAACCTAGACACCTCCTAGAACACCTTAGCATTCACTGCGTCAAATTTCAAAGGGCAAGAATATTTGGGATGGATTATTTTTACTTGGGCCATTACAAACCACCTAATAACCACCCATAAGTTCTTAGTGGGCGATGCAGTGGCACAGTAGGTAGTGCTGTCGCCTCACAGCAAGAAGGTCACTGGTTCGAGCCTCGGCTGGCTCAGTTGGCGTTTCTGTGTGGAGTTTGCATGTTCTCCCTGCGTTCGTGTGGGTTTCCTCCGGGTGCTCCGTTTCCCCCACAGTCCAAAGACATGCGGTACAGGTGAATTGGGTAGGCTAAATTGTCCGTAGTGTATGAGTGTGTGTGGATGTTTCCCAGAGATGGGTTGCGGCTGGAAGGGCATCCGTTGTGTAAAAACGTGCTGGATAAGTTGGCGGTCCATTCCGCCAAAATGAATGAATGAATGAAGTTCTTAGTGACCAAACATGCTAACCATAAAAAAGAACATATTAGCAACTACATGACAATAATACTAACTATGCTTACATGCTATTAACAACAAAGCAGCCAAAGTACTTCAGCACAACACCCCAGATCACAGTACTGGCTAATAAATGGCAATGTGTTTGTAGAAAAGAAGTTTTAAATATTACAAAACTCTTCTCAAATTCTGACCTTCACATTAGTCATTTCTGTGTAAGCGAGAGCTGGGGCAAGGAGGCCATTACTTTGACAAGTTTGGGTTAAAGGTTAAAGAAAAGAGATCATACTAGCGATATGCCCCTTGGTGAGAGTTAAAACTTTATTCCCACCAGGGATTAGTACTTGCGCATATGTGTTTGTATGTACGATAGTGCATTTAACAGGATGACAGACCCCCGTTTTGAAAAACGTGTTCCCCTTAAGCCTCCAGTGTGAGGACCCACCCTTCCCTCTCACTAGTTTCAGAATGACTCTGCATTGCAAGACATTTATCATAACGTGTTTGTGCATTGAAAAAATAAGATACGATACAAAGTCCATAACATCTAATCTTTTAAAAGTGTTTGCTTATGAAACACAGAAAGGTTCTGTGATGTTTAAGACATTAATTGGACAATTAGTTTCAATTCATATTTAATCCAATGGGCTATATGCACGGCAAGTGTTTTTCAGCCCAAATGAAAGATTAATTTGACTATTTTTCATTTCATAAGGTTCCTTAACAACATCGATAATTTTAATTAATTTAAATATATTCTGTTAGACTTACGCATTCATTTAGTTGTTTACGTGTAAAATGAGATGAAAGGTCGTTTAAACATATGCAGGTGAGCACTCATATTTTAAAGACATAGCATGGAACAATGGAATTTAATGCAGTGCTTCTTGTCCGGTGTGATACCTACTTTATATCATAATTCAATCAGGCAGTGAAGATTATTGATTCGAAAGAAACCAGATCTTAAACGCTGCGATTTTATAATAGCATGACAGTTTACCGGAAGCACTTTAGCTAGCTTGAGTGATTACCGTGACCAACGGCGCCTGCCTTGCCCGTAGTCATGCTTTCATACCTCTGTGTGCTGTTTGTGTTGCGCTGCAATAACACTTCCGAAACGCTAGCTGGCAGTAGGTTTTTATGTTTCTCTGTGTCAAGTTTCTTCACAGGTGTTTTGGCAGACGTGCAACAACTTTAACCATAAGGTAAACACAAAACAAAAGTCTCCACCTGGAGCTCTCAGCACCGCCCACATTCATCACCACTACCAGGACGGCCAATCACAGAGCTTGCGCTACACGTTGTTGCGACACATAGTTACATTTTTTGAGAGGTGCGCGTCAGCCACAGCGAGGGCTATGCGACAACGCAAAGGCTGCGCCGGACCATACGCGTACGCTTGACGCAGAAGTATAATTCAGTCTTTACTGAAAATGAAAAGACCCCGTGCAAATAGCACATTAATTGAATTTAAAACCTTGTTCTTTGGCCAGGAATGACTTAACATTTTTATATGTACTTCTATTCTCTTTGAATTGTAGTTGTAGTGTACTATAGATGTACTGACACATTAATTTTATTGAGCATTTATTGACTTTAAAATATTGACTTGATCTGTCCTTTATGTTATCAATTTGAGCTCCAGGTTTAGTTTAGTAAATAATTTAGGAACACTACAAATACTCATTAGTTTATTTTTCTATTTTAAAAACATTCCCTTTGTATAGGACACTTTCAAAAGAATGAAGGAAAGATAAAACATTTAAAGGACACTGATGGAAAAAGATTGGGCTATTGAAATATAAATGGTCTTAACAACTGTTTTACAATTATAATAATGGCAGCACAGTGTCACATAAAACACCAACAAAACATGTACTGTAGCACAATAAAAACTTGAGATTTATATGTTGCTTGCAAAAAAATGGATTCCATCAGAACACATGACTACCTTTTTATGGCTGTAAATGAAAAAATAAATAAAAAATATTTTTTTGCCACTAGGGAAAACTGAACCATTCTAGTCAGCCAACCTTGACCCCATGGTACAGGTACCAGACACAAAGCTCTAATCCATATCCAGTCTTGTCCTAATCTCTTTCCTGTGTTTTAAGAGGCCTGTGCTGTCCTAATGTGACTCTGAGACCTCTGTGCTAACGGTTTGCTTTTCCTTCCTTGATATCTGAGCCTTTTCTCTGTCCAGCTGCAATATAACGCCTGAAGCTGAAGCATACGTTCTCCTCTGAGGCGACAGCGCTTACGCTGATGAGGAGAGTTTGAGTAAAGGCAGTGATGGAGACTGTTTGGGAGTGTGACAAACAGATACAATCAGAAAGAATAAGAATGGCAATTAATGAATGAGACAGAGATTGGAGGAGTGGCTGAGGCTTAGACGGGAGTTCTGATGGTACTTTAATGAAGTGTTCTTTAAAAGGAACAAGCATTTTTGGAGGAGGATCACACGATTAAACTCATTGACTCTGGTTGGGCTGGAACCAAGCCAGGATGTCAGGATCAGTGAGATAAAGGAAGCTGAGGAGAGAACCGAGCTCTAGAATGGTACATTTCCTGTCCAGGGTTTTGCTAGGGGACATCTCTTCTTTCAAAGTAGAGTAAAGTTTTCTTTATTCTGAGGAACATTTAAGATATTTTGAAGAAAGCTGTGGTTGATTTTAGGTTGTGTTGGAAAGTGACCAAAATCCAACATCTGATAGATGTCATAGTGGTAACGTCCACACACCGTCAAGTTGTAACCTCATTAGACAGTGATATTTGGTTGATTTTAAGTTGGCCATAGATGTCGGTCTGATGTTGGGTTCTGATGATGATTATCATCTCCAAACAAAAAGCAACGTCCTCACAATGTTGAGGTACAATGTCAATGGTAGGAAAAACGATGGTTACAGGTTTCCAACTTCAACCACAAGTTTATAGCTCTTTTCACTGTCACACATATATCCTATTCCAATATGGGCCATGGCACCGAAACCCCCCCCCCCTCTAATTCCACTCTTAACTCTCCGAGCAGGATTTGAACTGGCATGGGAGGTGGAATATCAATGGACACTACAGACCAAAAGCTCTAGCGTCAGTCAGTAGCACATTTAGCATGTGCTTTTATTCAAAGTGACTCAAACACACCGTGAACACACACACCCAGAGCTGTGGACTGTGTGGGGAGCAGTTGGGGAATTGGTGCCTTGCTCAAGGTTCTAAGCCAGGGTAAGTACTGGTCATTCACTACCCCTACCTAGAATCCCTGCTGTTGCCAGGACTTGAACCTGCAACCATTGAATCACAAGTCAAATTCTCTAAACATTGATCGACCAATGCTCCAGTTTGTTTAGATCTCTGGCTTTAGGTGTAAAATTGAATAAAGTCATCTTTGAAGACTTCTGTTGAGGCTAAGTAAAGCCACTGTCCAATTTCAGCCATACTTTGGTTATCTGAGACAAATTTGGGAAATCCTAAGAGATTGCTGAAATCCTGCAAAAATCTGTGGTCTTTTTGCATTGTTTTCCCTCCAATGAAGTTCTGACAGCGTTAGAAGATTTTAGACACTTTCCTGCCATGTGACTTCTGCTGTGATGAGCATCAAACCAAGAACTAATAGGAGCACAATGATGCAATCATCACAACAACTTCAAACTACTGCGGGGAAATGTCAAAACAGCTTTATTTCTGGATTTAATATTACGGCATGTTATGAGCAAAATTAACACTACAGATTGCAAAAACCAGGTTCTAGGGCAGGGGTTCCCCTCGGTAGTAATCAAGTCCCACCCAAGTCATACCTTTGTACTTTGGGTCAAGCAAGTCACTGTCAAGTCATACATAAATTTCATGATTTAACTGAAGTTATTCATAGAAATTGTGTCCCATTTTCCTCACAGCTACTGGAGGTCAGAGAGAGGATTTTAAATAAATTCACAGAACTTTTTTTTAACATGAAACAAATTACAGAGGTCCAGATAAGTTATTTCGAGTCATGTAACTGAAGTCCTAAAATTTGCTACTTAAGTCTGAAGTCCCCCACTTTTACTTTTTATACTGGGCCTTATTCAACAAGCTCTGTAATATTTAGTAATTAGCATTGACCACTTTCATGACACTGACTGTCATGAAGAAATTCTTGTCCTCACAGACTCAGCTGTCACTCTGAAGTGTGATACATGACATGCACAGATGTTCCGACAAATGGGCCTGTATCATTGACAACTGCTTAATAAAGACTCTTTCATCTCATTGTAAAACTAGTTCTTTTCGCAGTAAAACCTGCAGTGAAACTGGGAGGAATTCTTTCGGACTGTGCGTTTGTGCAGCTTTGTAATGGGCTTCACCAGGCCAATCTGCCCATGGGGATTGGGTGGTGGTCAAAGCCCAGCCTGATGTATTTAAGTCCAGGCATTTAATCTGGCCGCATTCTCTCCAGGCACAGCTCTCTCCCTCTGACTGACACGCTGACACCTGGGCTCCACCGCTGCTGCCTGCATGGCCTGCACGCCGCTTGGGCCCACCTGCTCGCCACACATACCACAATGCAAACATTTCAACAGTTAGCCCGACTTTAAAAGCTCCACGCGACTTAATGAGAAGGAATCTGAGGTCTGTGTTTCACCTCTCTTTCTATGTCTCTCTCTCTCGCTCTCTAGAGGGCATTTAGAACTGCCCATTAACGGCCAAAGTGTGGATTTCCTGTGAAATAACGATTGTGCCCTCCACATGGTTCGTGTCTAAATACTCAGGAACACTTAGTTAAACATGAAGCCCAGCGTTCGGCAATCGGAATGGGATTGCTTCCAGCTGTGCCACTACAGCCAGCATACAGAGCAGGAGACATCCATCAGAAGTCTTTATTGATGCCGTGGCGTATATTGCATATATTGGACTAACTGGGCGGATGCGAAGTGGTCAGCCATTGGCTTACCCCCCATCACCTCCATGATTTCTCTTTCAGATTGCAATCAAACCACTCTGTGTCTGGAGGTGGCCTGGCAGATGACTGCTTAAATGTCTCGGATAACTTAGTTTTCATGTGGTGTAACTCCTCAGAAGTCCACTTTGTGGTTTTCTTTGGATTGGTTTTCTCTCTGGATAAGTATAGTGAAAGAGTACTAATGCTAAAAGCCAAAGGGTGGTCCTCTGAGATGCCCTTTTCAGAGACTGTTTTATTTAACCATTGGTCCTGTCATTGATATCGACGATGCATTATTTTTCTCACTTAAAAGTGTTGCAATATTGGAGTGCTTGAGGTAAATATTCCCTAACTGACTTGAACTTCCCATAAATTATGTGAACTTGCATATTTTAGAAAGGTCAGTTGTTTATTAACGACTTCCTGATAGGTTACAGATATTCAGATTTCAGTATGTTAATATCAGAGCTCTCATTTTATGCTCTATAAAGTTTCGATAAGGCTGTATGGAATTTTTGGTTTACTAAATGATATTGATGACGACACCGTGGCTCAGTGGTTAGCACTGTTGCCTCACAGCAAGAAAGTCGCTGGTTCGATTCCCGCCTGGACCAGTTGACATTTCTGTGTGGAGTTTGCATGTTCTTCCCATATTGGTTTGGGTTTCCTCCGGGTGCTCCAGTTTCCCCCACAGTCCAAAGACATGTGGTATAGGTGAATTGAATAAACTAAATTGTCCATAGTGTATGTGTGTGAATGAGTGTGTATGGATGCTTCCTAGTACTGGGTTGCAGCTTGAAGGGCATCCATTGTGTAAAACATGTTCTGGATAAGTTGGCGGTTCATTCCGCTGTGGCGACCCCTCATGAATAAAGAGACTAAGCCAAGGGAAAATAATTGAATGAACAAAATTACATTGAGTGGTTTGGACCACTGACTAATTAATGAAAAAATAAGAAGAATATCTTGACGTTTACAAATTTTTATACTGTATAATTATTTTGCTATGATTAAATCGGTTGAGAATTATATTTGGTTGGTCCAATTGTATCTATAAATTTAGGCCAGAAAACACATAAATGGTTTTATATATAATTCCTATTATGTTTTTTTACAATGGCTATTTATTGGTTTTTGTGTCCTTAAAATTGTATAGCTCTAAAGCTAATTAATAATAGTATGGAAAAGACTGACCAGGACAATCCCAGCAGGCACACAATGTCATAAGACATTAGTATTAATTAGATTAGATTTAGGTTGTGATGTCAGGTAACCAAAATTCAATGTCTAGTCAGCGTCCAATAACAACGTCAAATGACATTTATATGTGGTGGATTTTAGGTTGTGTTGGAAAGTGACCAAAATCTAACATCTCATAGACGTCATAGTAGTAACGTCCACACCCCGTCAAGCTGTAATACCATTAGATGCTGATATTTGCTTGATTTTAGGTTGGACATTGATGTAGGCCTGAAGTTGGGTTCTGACATAAACCCGATTTTTCATTTGTAAACAAAATGGCGCCCTCACAGCGTTGAGGTACAATGTCAATCTGACATCATGTTGACGTCCTGTGCCTGCAGGGAATTTCCTTTTGATACACAACAAATGTTATTAAAATAATTTAATTTAATATTTGATAACAATGTGTAATAGCCATACCAACGGGTAATGTGCATTAGGCACTACTTTGTATGTTGTAGGCTACATCAAGGTGTAAAGGTGTAATGAGGTTAAAGTCCCTCATTTTATGTAATGTTTAACACATTATATTAAAGAATAAATTATAATTATTATTTCTAATTAGCCTATGCATGGTCCACGTAAGGATGACACGCAAACAGTTACACTTTCAAAGTGAAATCATTATAAGTCAGCCTTTACTTTTTGATCTGCACGCCTCTGATGTGGTTTTAAATAAACTCTGTAGGAAATGACGCGTTCCTCCGTCTATGTTCTGAAAAATCACACATCCACTCCCAAATTCTAGATTGAACCCCCCAATAAACGCTAATGTTCCGCGCGCGCGTGTGGTAGTGTGTGCTTGAGAAAGAGAGAGAGACAGTGAGAGAGCAGTCGCTGCGGTTTGATCCTGTTCATCACTCACACCAGCAGCAGCAGCAGCAGCATCAACTCGGACTTTATAAACTCTCCATCCCACAGCCTGGAATATCAAACCGAGAAACATGAGATCGGACATAATGTGGATTTATCAAGCTCTTCTCTTTGTCGTACTGACCGTGAATATGGGTAAGTGACCAGCATACTTCAAGTCATAATGCGTAATTGATTGTCTAAACGTGTTTTATTTGAATCGTGCTGAACTTGTTAGCCTTATAATGCTTTTAAAAAACATTATTGAAGGTATTTAGCGATTGTGGGGGTACTGTTTTGTTTTTGAGCGAAGGGCATTTTAACTGCAGTTGTTATTCATATAAATTACAAATTGCATTTACATGTTTGCATTTAGAATGCGCTTTAATACAATGCAAACTGCAACAGATGATTTGATGACAAAACACACCGCAAAGTCTCACTTTCGGTGCTCTAAAATGGGTTTGATTAAACTTTATTACCTTTGAATGAAGTTTAATTGCTGCAAAGTGGTGCCAAAGTTACAACCTGCAGCTGTAAATTCGCTGCGCTATTTCTGCCACATTGGATTACTTCAGTGATGATGAACTCATGCAGTCGAATAGAAGTTTAAGATATTAATATGAAGAGGGTGTTTTTACAGTGTTTGGTAAAGTTTTCAAAATTTCCTCCACATTTATTTGAGTTGAATTAAAATTCAAAAATGTAATTTAGTTTAATAAAAGTAAATCATTCCAGCTTTTGGGAGGATAAATAAGCTAAGGGGTTAAAAGTAAGATACAATGCAATTAAAGAGGAGTAAACAATCAGTGGGGGGTTTTAATATATGTTGAGGGGGCCACAGTTTCCAAAGTGTTTCAGTTTACACAAATGTATATTTTGTTTGGATTTTACACAAATCCATTGACCCTTTCTCAGGTTTCAGTCTCATAAACTGAAGCCTAGAGATGTTACATGCATCACGTAGTGCAGAGCATATGGCCCAGTGGTCAAAAATATGGGCTGATAGGTTGTAGGATTTAAACCTCACATTATGATCAATAAAATATCACCATTGTGTGTTTTATCAAAACACTTTTAGGCATTATCATCTTTAGGGGGCTCAATTTTTTTTTAAAGTTCATAACATGCCACTATTTACGCTACTGTAGTCTTGTTCCCCTGAAGAGACTGATGCTGAATAACAGTGACATGCATCATTACATGCACTGCAGCAGAGTAACAGACCCATCCCAGAGTGCACTTTTCCAGCGATGGGCAAAAGCACATGTGGGGTGAATGGACTTTCTAAAGCAGGCGTTATCAACGTGCTGTGCAACATCTGGACAGAGCCATTTCTCCCATATTTCACTATTGCAAATATTCGCTGGACCAGATGTGCAGCGTAAACACTGAATGAGAAGCTCTTCAAACTTTCACTGAAGCTCTAGGAAAGGAAAGGACATTAGTGAGTCAGACTGAAACCATTAATGCTGATGTTTCACCGATGCCCGTCCTCATTGCTACCATAAACATCGTCCCGTTGTTATTTAAGGAAGAGGTTTAGCCAAATCTAATAAGCAGGCTTAGAGATAAAGATGCCCCCGACAGGCCAGAAAGAGGAATTTAAAGGAGTCTAATTGGGGCGCTGAAGGAAAAGATCAATGTTTGAAGAGCAGCTCGATCAAATCCAGATGTGTTCAGATGCAGCGCAAACATTAATGATGTGTTCTCACCAAAACCACTTCAGCCACAGGCAGGACTGCGCGTGTCTGAATCAGACTGAGGAGTGATACCTCATGCTGCCGATTTTTAACAGTTTATCAAATCACTTGCCAATCGGGCTACTTAGCAGAACAGGTCCATGTCTATGCCCATGTAATGGAGGAAACGAGTAGAAGCTGTGGTGGAGACACCAGCTCAAATCCTATTTGAATAAGTGCAAGTAGAACCAGAGGGGTTACCTTGGTGCCGTGACCCAGATAGGAGTGAGCTTTGGGGAGGTGAGTCTACCAGAGGCCTGCAGGTAAGTGCTGTGCATGTAAACCCACTCCTTTGGCTTCAAAAGTAGCATTAGCAAATGCTGTTAGGGCTCCTTAACAGAGTGGGGTGAATAGAACCAGAGGGCTCGTAAAATCTGGTAGCCCAAAGTCCCATGGCTATTGTTTTTTCAATCGGGCTACCAAAATCTATCTACCCATCGGGCAAGATCCCTCCATTCATTCATTCATTCATTCATTTTCTCTTTGGCTTAGTCCCTTTATTAATCTAGGGTTGCCACAGAGGAATGAACAGCCAACTTATCCAGCTTATGTTTTATGCAGCGGATGCCCTTCCAGCTGCAACCCATCACTGGGAAACACCCACACACTCTCATTCACACATACACTACGGACAATTTGGCTTACCCAATTCAACTATAGAGTATGTCTTTGGACTTGTGGGGGAAACAGGAGCACCCGGAGGAAACCCACACAAACACGAGAAGAACACGCAAACTCCACACAGAAATGCCAACTGACCCAGGCTCGAACCAGCGACATCGCTACCCACTGCACCACCACGCTGCCCACCCATCGGGCAAGATGTAGATTGATTTTGGTAGCCAGACTGAAAAGAAACAATAGCCCCGGGACTTCAGGCTACCAGATTTTGTGAGGGTTGATGCTGTGACCCGGATTGAAGTGAGGTTTAGCGGGTGGCCCAGTTAGTATTAGCTCTGGAATGATTCACTTGCTCCCATGAATTTGATATGTGGTTTAGGATGATGAGCATAATGGAGACTGAGTAGTAGGAACTGGATGACAAAACCTTACTTGCCTGGCCTCAAGAGGTGCATTAGCAACTCAAAGTATAGGACACGATCTTCTGTGTTGTTGTTAGTTGGTTTAAATCCTGGTCAGAGCAGAGTAAGGTATCTTGCATGGTTACATTTAATGTATAGTATGTGTTGTATAGGAGTGAAGGAGCAGAGTGTAATGGAGACAAGTTGGTAGGAGCTGTGTGAGTAAACCTCACTGGCTTGGCCTTGACTAATGCACTTGGGACTTGTGGCCTTGACCGTATTCTTGTTGAAATGCCCATATAAAATCCTGCTCCAAGCACTGTAGGAGGACGCATGAAAGAACTCTGATGTGTTCTTGATATCGAGGTTGCATTAATGCAGACTTTAGCACAGCATTCACTTTGGAAGTCCCAGATGTCATTGCGGCTAAATGAAGGAGGTGGGACGTGCAGCATTTTACATACCTATTTATTATTAAAGTTCAGGGGTATAATTTATTTATCTCGGTAGTTTCCCTAAATGAGATGGTATAAGTAAACATTCACGTGCAAATCTTAATAAAGGCCTAAACACATTAAGAGTGTTTATTTGCTGAAATTCCTATTAAAATCTGTTTTATTTGTATTGTGCAAAGTATCTTTGTAGGACCTCTGTGCATATATATTGAAGAAAAAAAACAAATCAATAAATTGTTATATGAATGCTCTAATGTTTAAATTATTTTCTGTGAAAAAGCATGAAGGTTATGTGACCATCAGGAAGCATCTCATTTTGTAGAGGACTCGTTCTGTGTTCTCGTGGTCGAATTTGTTCGTTCTTCCAAGGTAACTTGGTTCTCCATGAGAGTCTGTTCTCTGCGTTCTTGGAAGTGAGAAACAGCTTATGTCTTACTAGGTATACTTTAAACATCCATGCAGGTGTGTTAAGGCAATTTGGAGCTAAACTCTGCAGGACTATGGTGACCCCTTCTCTTTTGGGGGGTAAATGTATTGGAGGCCAATTAGTAGCAGTTATGCAAGTAAACCTCATACTTCTGGCCTTGAGGCACACTCAATGATGTTCCATGCTGGAAAAGCTAGTTCAAATCCCACTTGGAGCAATGGAGTGGTTATGTTGATGCTGTGACCTGGATAAGACTGAGGAATTGGGTGGTAAGTGTAATTGAGGGCTGACTAGTCTAGTAGGAACTGGGTGAGTAAACTTGACCTCCCTGGCCTCAAGAGGCACACAAGCAACAGACTTCAGAAGGATGTGGTCTTTAGCATTCTTTTTTTCTTGCAAGCCTCTAAAAGGCTAAAGAAAAGCTGGTTCAGATCTCATTTGGAGTGAGATAACACACAGCCAATGAGAGACATACATAAAGTTCCCTTATCAGCCCTTAAATATTATAATTCATCCCAAAGGGGCCTTCTTGTAGCTCAAATTTTAGTGCTAGTTATGCCAAAGTTGTCGGTTTGAATCCCAGCGAAATCAAGACCTAATTAAATTAGTGACTTTAATGCAGTTGCTTTGGATAAAAGTGTTAAGCAAATGCATAAATGCAAATGCAAAATTAATCTCATAAAGTTAGTCCATCAGTCTTAGTTATAGAAAATATAGAATTTCTTCAGCAGATTTCTGTGAGCAACAGGCAGTTTTAAAGTTTTTTTTTACTGCTAACATTAGAGATTCAATGGTTCTTGAACAATGACTCTTAAAACAAATGGTTTACTCCAATTTGTGAGCCAAAGAAGTTATAAAGAGTGATTCCCTCGAGTTTGACCCTGTCCCAGATGCCTTCATAAGTCCTAACAGTTTGTGTTTGAGTCAACATTTTTGAAGGGATACTTGTGACTTCCCTAATAAAACCTACGAATGGAGTATAGTACAGTAGTATTCATGTACGGTCAACATTTAAGAATGCTTTAGTTGCAAAAAAGGATGATTTAAGGAAGTGTCGGTCTGGAAAACGCTATAATATGGAATATTTTAATAAGAGTTACCATGTGAGCTTTGCACATGAAGGTTGACTTTAGGAACGTCCTTGGACCACCAGAGTGCAGTGAATCATGAAACACACACACATGTGTGGAAGTGGGAGTCTGAGCCCCTCTCGCCGGCCTCTCATTCATTTCAGCAGAAGAGACAGTCATAGGATAACAAATCCTAATCTGATTTTACTAATGTGAAAGGATGTAAATGCTGATTAGTTTCTTACTCTGCCTGATTTTGTTTAATACATTAGTATAGACCACTTTGAGGGATGTAAACAAAAACAATGGTCCCATCGTATTTCCTGTTTTACATTTTTATTTCTATAGCTTCCGAGAATCCAAAAAGAGCCACATTTTGATAAATAATGTTATGATAGCTGTTTTAACGTTGATTTATGATTGATTTGCCTCTTGAGTTATGAAATACTTTGATTACAAGCAGGAAATGTTCATGGGCCAATGACATGACCACATTGAAATGGTCTATAAAACCCAATTTTGGGGTCAAATATTGACAAACCCAGCCATTAACAATACAATGAATTTAAAAATGATTCTCAACAGTTTGGCTTGTCCATATTTGACCCAAAATTGTGCTGAGATATCATTTCTTACAGTGTAGTAAAGTGTGTGAAATCTGTCAAATGATATCAACTTTAAATTGTGTACAAATGCCAGCATTTCCTAAAAATGACCCTTCTGACAGCTCTCACATGAACAAGATTATGAGTGTATGTATGCGTTTGAATATCTGCATATGTGTTTGTTTAATCTCCTCGTCTCTTTTGTGCAGAGTGCAGGAAACAGACATTGCAGAGGTATCAGAAAAGTGAAAACAGCCGACTGCTTTGTACAGACTGTCCAGAATCTCCTCGAATTAGGAACCTGTCGCTGGAGGAATGTGCACGCAAATGTAGCAAGAGCAAGAAGTCCTGCAGGTGACACACAAATGTGATCACACAAATAACACATTTGAGATGATAGTTCACCCCAAAAATGTTGACTGTACAATTAAAATCATCGTGGATCAGTGTTGTTTTGGATGGTTGAACATGAAAATGATTAAATGTGGATATAATTGGATGAACTATTGATTCAACAAGCTTCATCTAAACCTCCTGGATGTCTGACCCAACGATTGTCTTTCGTTTTCTTGGTTTTCTCTCTTTGCTTCCTTACAGGGCATTCTACTTTGACCACATAAACAGGAAATGTCACTTTCTTCCTTTTGATCGTTTCTCCGAAGGCGCGAAGAGAGAGCGAAAACCCAGTTGTGACCTTTACGAGAAGAAAGGTAAATATTTTTTATTCCCTTTCGAAGAAGTTCGCTCACACTTAATTTTTTAAGCTTCCTGGAAATTGCTGTACAACTGTGCAAAAGCCAGTTGTGTTTGTTTAAATCACTGGCTTTACGTGTAAAATCGTAGAAAGTCATCTTCGTCATCGTAAACAACACATGCTGAAGTCATTTGGCAGCAGACGGAGCATGAGAAACCATGAGCGATAAGTGTTGACGCTAACAAGATGGCGTATGTTTATGTTTCCAGTAAGAGTCGGAGCTGAAACGTAGATTTATGCTGTAATCATCACTCTTGTTTGGGGGGCTTAAATCACCTCAGGATGTCAGCAAAATGTGTAATCTCTAAACAAAATTCATCGTTACAGATTATATGAATGTTTGTGTGCTGTATGTTCTCCACAGACTATGTGAGGGAGTGCATCATTGGATCAGGTGTCAACTACAAGGGGAGAAGGTCGTTCACAAAGACTGCAATTACGTGCCAATCCTGGAACATGTCCGTCCCACATGAGCACAAGTAAAAAGTCACTCTTTTTTTTCCTTTGAGGGGAATTTACTAAGCTGCTAAAGCAACTTTAAGGTCTGTTGGTGGATTAAGCTGTAATCCAAGGGTCTCAAACTGCTGGGCCTCCTTCTCCCTCCGACCCACAACTGACATCAAAAATATAACGAGATTTGGCCCACCAAACCATATATTTTTGAACCACTTATCATTGTTGTGCAGTCGCGTCTAGCCGCTTGTGGTTTTGCCCCCCACCTTGTCAACATTTAAAGTGCTGCTTTCAGACTAGTGTTACTTTCATTTTCCCCAGTGTAAGGTCGAGAGTAACACACACGTGTTTTAATTCTGTGGCTGATTTAAACGTTGAAATATATGTCCGTGAGTGCTCTATTTTTTACTAAAGCTCTATTATTGTAAATATTCAAGGGTTGTTTGATTATTATTCGTTTTATACCACCTGTATTTTGTTGTACAAACACTTCTTCATGGCTTACACGTTATGCTGGTGGTGTAACAAATATTATAATTTAGCTAATTCTTGATTCAAATGGTCTCATTTAATAGATTTTCCTCATATGCTTATTAAGATTTGCATAAAAACGATGTATTTTAGTGAAATTGCACTGGCAGTTGAATTGAACTTGTTAAAGTAAATGTGAATATGTACATACTTTTCCTCTCTTTGTTGTAGTTTTACAAAAAAAAAAAGGAAACCTATTGAGAACAATTGCCAGTAAAGTCACAAAACTGGGACAATGCAATTGGTTGGGACAGAATAATAACACGACAAACGTGCTGATTTGCATTATTGCAGATCACAGGTAATGCTTGAAATATAAACGTCATGTCTGTTCTCCTAAGATGCATCAATTATGTCAGGTTTCCACTTTTTTTCTTGTGCTTGAATGTTAAAACGGTCCTCTTATGAATTGTCAGTCACTAAAATGGCCCCTCGCCAATTTGAGTTTGAGACCCCTGCTGTAATCACTGTTTTCTGCATAAGTAAAAACTCATTTAAATGTAGTTAAGTCTAATTAGTGCCACAATTTACAATGCATTGTCATCATCTAGTAATTGGTAATTTTTTAATTAATTTAATTTTTTTTAATTTTTTATTTAAAGATCACATGAAGTCGCTGAGACATTTATTTTGACGTTTATTGTGGGTGAAGCCGTCAAATTGACATCCACAGTGAAGGACCGCCACTCGAAATGTGAAAGAAAATGGTCAGACTTTGATTGAAGATTACCAAAACAAGTTTTTTTCAGCGCATTAACTTAGCATGGATTAATTGTTCACACAATTTTGATTTCACACAGACTTTAAACAGAAAAAAATGTATTTACTTTATTTGAAAACAAAATACATTTTTAAAAGTTAATAAACTGGGGGCATTTTCTTTTCATAGTCAAACAATAAATATAATCAATAAAAATAGTCATTAAAAATAGTTCGGGCAGGAACAAGATCTTGCTTGACATGCTGTGATATTACAATGATATTACACCTCTGGTTCTTTAGCAAATTAGGAACTACAATACAGCCGGTGCATTCAGATACAACGAATACAATTTTCCCTAGTATAAACAGTACATCACTTCTATTTAGACTTGTGTGCATAGCATCTATCACTATTCACATTTGTAAACAAGATACTAATTGTTGTGATTTGCACTGTGTGCAAACATTATCCAACCTTATTTACACTCAGTGTAAATATCATTTATTTCTGTTTCCCTTCAAGTAAATAGTATCTGTTTTCTTTTACACTGTATGTAAATTAGAGTTCAGATTCTCTGCCTGAGCCCAGACTTGACCCGTGGGTCGGGCCTATATTTCCTGCCACTATCTTAGGGCCGGGCCGTGATCAAGTTTTTATTTTTTGTCATTACTTAATTAGCCTAATTAGGTGGAAAGCTATGTCGTAATAAGAAATATTATACAAATATTTTAGCAAAGTCAGCCTAAGCAACACGTGTAGGTCTATAAAATTGCACAATTCGCAACGCATCGCGTGTCATGCGCAGCAACGCTCTAGCTCCTGCAACAGCACCTCCTCTACTGGCACATATTCACAGCGCAAGCGTAAGCAGAGGTGAAGCAGAGCATGCGCATTGCATATGTAGAGCAGAAACAGTGTATAAAAAGTGGATCTAATTGATGCATTTATTGCAGGGGTGCACAAACTCGTCCTGGAGGACCTGTGTCCTGCAAAGTTTATTTCCAACCCCAATTAAACACACCTGGGCTAGCTAATCAAGCTTTTACAATGCTTTCAAGAACATCCGTGGAGGTGTGTTGAAGAAAGTTGGAGCTAAAATCTGCAGGACACCAGCCCTACAGGACTGAGTTTGGGCACCCATGATTTATTGGGTAAAATTGCTACTTTTTATTGTCATTCAATGTGTTTTGGTGATTATCAATGCACTGTCACTTTAATTGAGCATGAGCAGTGGAAAAAATAGACCCAGTGCCGAAATGACCGCAGCACGGCTGCTTTAGCTATGCGCACGCTCCGCACTGACACGCTGCTTCTGCGTGTGATATGAAAGTTCTAACCTGTAAGCATGGCCACCGAAACACACGCATGCAGTTTTAAAGAGGTGATAGTAAAAGAACGGGGACTTCTACGATGAACAGACACATGAAGCAGGCTTGCCATGGCAGAAAGGATGATAGTCCGTCTTCAATGTCCTCTTGTTACGATCTATCCTGAATAACAAAACAATGCAGTTTCATGCTTCGTCCTTGTTACAATATTTATTAAGATATACAAATTGTAGTTGAGAACGTCTGTTATAACGCCCTGCGGCGCGTATAAAAAAATGGTCAGGTTTAAATCGGGCTCGGGCTCATAATTACAGCTAATGTGTTGGACTGGGTCAGGCTCGGACACAATGTGTTCGGGTAGGGTTGGGCACTAATGTAAATAGCTACAAGTAATAAACAACGCTAACCATGGTGAATTCCCACCTCTGTCTTTAAAACCGCTCACTCTGTAACTCATTCTCTCAGTAAGCTTCTTATTTGCAGCCTTCATATGGTCTTTGACAGGTAGCAATTTTTCCTTTATTTAGACACTAGCCATTAATTGCCGCCAACAATTGCTGATTAGTCTAGACTGCAGATGAGGTTGCTTTGTTTGAGAGTCATCTTTTGCACAACAGAAGTTACGTGGAACTACACGGAGTGATGTCTTGACTGACTGAACACGAGCCAGTCTGGTTAATGTGGTCGGTTGTTGCCAGGTCCTTGTTAGCCAAGATGTTATTAGCGAGCTACACTGCTTACAAGCGGTATAAAGATTTTAGAGGTGAGAGAATGAAAGAAAGATAGAGAAAGAACCAGAGAAGGAGGATTTATGGACTGAAGTCATGTTCTGTCTGCCCTCCAGCTGAGCTCACAAAGCCGCAGACACATTAAAATACGAGCAGCATTCGAGACTAGCGCACAGATGCTAATCCAGTCCCTCTCCTCCCTATGGATAACAGTACTTTCCGACTTGATTCCCTTCAAACCTTTTTTCCATGTGATAAGATCTTTTTCCTCTCAAATTTAAATCTCTCAATCTGTCCACCAGCACAATGTGTCCACCTGCCTCATCTATTCGGCCAAGACAAATGGGGAAACAGCAGAAAGTGATCAGAATGTAATGACCACCAAGTAAATCTTCTAAGGGAAGACAAAACATGCAAGTCCCTTTTGCATCAACGAGGTACTGGTGCTGATTTCGTAGTCAATGCCAACCTGCTGCCATGAAATGTAACTTTGAAAAAACTTGAACCTTTTGTACAAACACAAACGGATCGTTTTCAATAAATCACCCATTTCCGACCCAAATGACCTCCTGGTGTTGTAAGTGGGATTAAAGAAAGTTTAACATTTCTGTGCAAATTGCATTCAGAGTGCAAGAGCGTCTGTTGGCAGCCATACAGGAATAGCTGGCTAACATCTGTTAGCACAACATCATTAGCTGTAGAGATCTCAGGCCTCATGTGGAACCCGCCACAAGATCCAGATGCAGGAATACAACCTATTCCAGCACCACACTCCTGTCGTAACCAAGTTGTTTGAGCAATTTTTCTACTCTGTATGCCTTTTGTTTAGTCTTTGTTTAATCTTCCATCGTTTTGTTTGGTGCCATTTTATCTTATTTTGATATCTTAGAAGAGCTGGGCCTTAGAACTTAAGGATTTTTGTTTACTTAGATTCAGACACCTTGAGATTTTGCAGTTGTTACGATCTTAAGGTTTTTCGTTGTTTCTTTTTTTACCTGGTTGAATCTGGTTTAGTCGTTAGCTTGTCCAGGATGGTTTAGGTCATGGGTGCTCAACCCTGTTCCTGGCGATCGACCTTCCAGCTGATTTCAGCTCCAACCCTGATCAAACACACCTGAACTAATTAATTAGAACGTGAGGAGCACTTGATAATTACAGGCAGGTGTGTTTGATAAGGGCTGCAACTGAAAACTGCAGGAAGATCGATCTCCAGGAATAGGGTTGAGCACCCCTGGTTTAGGTCATTCATTCAAATCTACCTGTCTGACCAGGGTTTCTCAAATCGGGTCATAAAAGAAAAAAAGTCTGGTCGTATTCTGCAATATTTAGCTCCTAATGTTAATTAAAACAACTGAGCAAGCAAGTCACATCAGAGTCATTAGATGGTCGGTACAGACAGGTACGTTTGATCAGAGTTTACGCTAACAGGACACTTTGAGGAAACCTGTAGAAGACCATCCATACATCTTTCAGACTGCTTATCTCTAGTCCTCAAGACCCACTTAGAATGATTTAGATGTCTCTGTATTCAACACACTAAGGAGCTGATAAGTTAAATCATGTTTTTAAACAGTAAGACATCTAAAACATTCTGGCAGGTACCTCCCTAGAATTATAGTTAAAAAAACACTGCAACATATGGTTGGAGTACCTAGTAGATTGAGGGATCTCTAATTAGGCTCCAGAGGTTAACTCCTTCTCCAATATACCCTCTCAGACATTGTGCTCCAAATAGGATAAAGAATCATGGTGAAAACAATCATGGCTCCCATATTGAAGTCTTCCAAACCGAAGCACACAAACCTGACCTTACGAATTGAAGGATTTTAAAGGCTACAACTGATTGATATTTCAGACCCCCATAATCTTTTGCACAGGGAAGTTGTTGGGTGCTGAACGACACACTCCATTTGGAAGTTCCATCCCTATTCCTTTTGAACTTGTAAACCCTTTGAAGGGAATAGGGTATAGGGATGAGACTTTCTGAATAGATTAGAACAGGGGTGCCCAAGCTCGGTCATGTAGGGCTAGCTCAAGCTCTAACTAGCATACTAGAAACTTCCTGGCAGGTGTGTTGATGCAAGTTGGAAGTAAACTTTGCAGGACACCAGCCCTCCAGGACTGAGTTTGGGCATCCCTGGATTAGAATGAGAATCTTTTAGACCAGGGGTCGCCAACCCTGTTCCTGGAGAGCTTCCTTCCTGCAGATTTCAGTTGCAACCCTGACCAAACACACTTGTCTGCAATTATCAAGTGCTGCTTCAGGTTCTAGTTAATTGGTTCTGGTGTCTTTGACCAGTGTTCGAGCTGAATTCAGCAGGAAGGTAGCTCTCTTCAGGAACAGGGTTGGGTGATCCCTGTTCCAGAACTTGAATGGCTAGTTTTGGTGTATTTAATGAAGGTGTGGGCTAAACTAAAGATCGAGCACTCCTCTGCTAGATCTGTCTAATCCCAGTCCTGGAGGACCAACATTCTGGAACACATTTTATATGAACCTGGACCAACATTTCTGCTTGTAACTTTCTTCTGTTCATAAATACCTTAATTAGGTGATTCAGTTGTGTATAATTAGGATTAACTGAACATCTCTTCAGGACAATAGTCTTCCAGGAGCAGGATAAGACATAGGATAGGAGTTGGTAGATTACATTTTTTAACTATGTTTTCCCTCTCTTTTTGTCTGTACATCAGTTTTAAGCCTGCCAGACACAAAAAGTCTGACCTACGTCAGAACTTTTGCAGAAATCCAGACAATGATCCAAGTGGGCCCTGGTGCTTCACTGAACTCACTGAGACCCGACACCAGGATTGTGGGCTGCCTCAGTGTTCAGAAGGTAAGACATCACCTCATCATGATTTTACTATTTTTTTGTCACTGCATATCTGGTATTGGTGATATAAAACTATAGTATGCCAGTGTATTGCTGTACTGTCTGCGTGGTATCTGTGCATTTGGTGCGTTTAATGCCAAATACACACATATGTTTATGTGTGTGTTCATAGTGGAGTGTATGAAGTGTAATGGGGAAACCTACAGAGGGCCTATGGATCATACAGAGAGTGGGAAAGAGTGCCAGAGATGGGACTCACAGAAACCTCATAAACACACCTACCAGCCTCACAGGTACACATTCACAAGTACATACATACACAAACACAAACATATGTGATTTACAACATGCTTTTCTGTATTTGGATGTAAAGGCATGTAGGTAAAGGTCTGGATGACAACTTCTGCCGCAATCCCAATAACGACGTACGTCCGTGGTGTTACACGATGGACAAAAACACACCTTGGGAGTACTGTAACATCAGTGTGTGTGGTCTGTTCCCTTTTATATTTTTCTTTCTATAAAATGTTTATGCTTTTGAATGATGCTGTGTTATGCTGTGATCCAATTATCTCTCAATTTTGTGATAATAATAAATATTATACTACGGGGGCTGTTAAATTATTGATTCTGATTGGCTGATGAACATTAAGGTTATTTAAAGTTTTTTTTTCAGCTAAAGTAGTTCCAGGCAAATCTTTATCACTTTACAGTTTCATATCACTTGTATCTGAAATGTAATAGCTATTTAACATTTAGCGAGCTGTCTATTAGTAACGAAAAAATATATTTTGAGTTCTGTAATGTATGCAATCGTTAGTTTAACAATTAAATAATTTATTTTGAAATTTACATCCATAGGATTCGTAAGTGGATGCCATCTTGTGGTCAGACATGAAAATTAATTCACAAATGAACTCTCACAGTTCTTTATTGGGTATTCTTTAGCCATTGAGTGTACATTGGTTGCACAATCGATATTGCAGTGCATTGTGGGATTAATTAATGCACTTCAGAACGACCACTATGGTTTCAGACACCACTACAAATAGCTGCTATCTCAAAAAGTACACTATTTTAGGGAGGCAGTTTCAAATACAGCCAAGCCAAATGATTTCAGCTATTTTGAAATACGTCACCATCAAAAATTAAACCAGAAACAAAACCAAAGACGGGCAGTAGCAGTTTGAGGACTTAAACCTGAGAAATGTTTTTAAATAATAATTCATTCATGCATTTTCTTTTCGGTTTAGTCCCTTGAAATAATAATAATAAATAATAATAATTTCTTATATTTATATAGCGCTTTTCTGGACACTCAAAGCACTTTACACATTGGGGGGAAACTCCTCATTCACCACCAGTGTGCAGCATCCACCTGGATGATGCGATGGCAGCCATATTGCACCAGACCACACACCACACACCAGCTGATCGGTGGAGAGTAGACAGAGTGATGAAGCCAATTATGATATGGGTATGGTTAGGAGGCCATGATGGACAATGGCCAGTGGGCAAATTTGGCCAGGATGCCGGAATTAAACCGCTACTCCTCTACACATCCTTAGATTTTTAATGAACACAGAGAGTCAGGACCTCGGTTTAATGTCTCATCTGAAAGACGGCGCTCACTGACAGAATAGGGCCCCCATCAATATATTGGGGCATTAGGACCCACATAGACTGCTGGTTGACTGCCCTCTGCTGGTCTCACTCACTCAAAATCCACATCTGAACAATGTCTTTAGGTGTGGTAATCGTAGTATAATCTTCACGTAGTTGTGACCATATTACTACCCTTCAACCCTGTGCGTTGTTTTCAGATAATTCAATGGCGCACCATCAATTATTTCTTTTATATTAGTTTACATTGAATTTATATTGTAGAATAGTCTTTCTATGAGAAGAGTTTTGGTTAAAAAAAAGCTGTGTGTGTGTATGAAAGCCCTCTCCTAGGACAGATGCTTGCGTGTGTGTGATATTTAGTTTAGTCCAGGGATTGTGTACAGGTGCGCTGACTCATCATAAATCTTATGGCTCAAGCCTTACTCCTGTATTTCATTCATGGCATCTTTCCAATGGAAACATTTTCCAAATGCTGATGTTTGGAATTCCTGACATTCTTTTTCCTTTTCTCTGTTTCAGACTCAGATAGCGATGTGGAAGTGGAGGTGACCAGCTCTTGTTTTCGGGGTCAAGGAGAGGGCTACAGGGGTACAGTAAACGTGACCCCTGCAGGTGTGACCTGTCAACGCTGGGACGCCCTCTCTCCTCACATTCATTCATACACTCCGCACAACTATAAATGCAAGTGAGTCATGCTACACTACTGTTTTCTGATGGTAGATTTCCCACCATGATGCTAAGATGTTGCTGGTGGTTTCTAGGAGTTTTATGTATAGTTGTGAGGGAGTTATAAGTGGTTTTTAGCATGTTTTTTATGTGGTTGCTGTGAATTCTAATTCAGGAATCAACAGTAATAATATTTTTACTTGGCCTTTCAAAATCATCCAGAGTTGAAATGTACACTACCTGACAAAAGTCTTGTTGTCGATCCCAGTTGTAAGAGCAACAAATAGTAACTTGAATTCTAGTTGATCATTTGGAAAACTGTCAGAAGGTAGATTTTTCTGGTGAATCATCTGTTGAACTGCATCCCAATCATCACAAATACTGCAGAAGGCCTATTGGAACCCGCATGGACCCAAGATTCCCACAGATATCAGTCAAGTTTGGTGAAGGAAAAAATCATGGTTTGGGGTTGCATTTAGTATGGGGACGTGCGAGAGATCTTAAGAGGGGATGGCAAGATCAACAGCCTGATGTATCAAGACATTTGTGATGCTCATGACATTACAAACCACAGGAGAGAGCACATTCTTCAGCAGGATAACACTCCTATACTTCAGCCTTCACATCAAAGTCCCTGAAAGCAAAGAAGGTCAAGGTGCTCCAGGATTGGTCAGTCCAATTCTCAGACATGAACATTATTGAGCATGTCTGGGGTAAGATAAAGGAGGGGGCATTGAAGATTAATCCAAAGAATCTTGATGAGCTCTGGGAGTTCTGCAATAACGCTTTCTTTGCCTTCCCAGATGACTTTATTAATAAGTTATTTGAGTCATTGCAGAGATGTACTGTATGAATGCAGTCCTTCAAGCTCTTGGGAGTCATACACAATATTAATTCTTTTTCCACTGCACCATGACTTTATATTCTATACTGTACATTATTTATGTTAAGTGACAAGACTTTTGTCTAAGCAAAGTCAGACCTTACTGTCCTAACTAAGTAATTAAAAATCAAGGCTTGATTATATTTTATTTTGGTAAAATAAGCGTAATCTAGAGGCCTTTGCCTTTTATATAAGCCACTTCTGATACCAAATGATCAAGTTAAGTTATTATTTGTTGTTCCTAAAACTTGGATAGGAGACATGACTTTTGTCAGGTAGTGTAGTTTTAGTATACTTTTTTGACCCGTGTTTTTCTTTTATTTATTTTAATGATTAAGCTTATTATGACACAGAAATTGTATATACAAAGTTCAATAAATTGAAGCATATTTAAAGGCAAGAACAAATAAACAAATTACAAAAAATAGCACAAATGCATACAGTAAAACCAAGACAAAACAATAAATAAAGCATTTTTAGGTTTGTAAATTTCAGAAGAAAAAAAACATTGCATAGTCCTTACCATAAAAGTTGTGCTTTTTTTTTTGGGGTTAAATATCGATCTCTATGTTTTTATATGTTGTTTTGTTTTTGCTGGATTAACATTAAACCCACCAACACCAGCTGGTAAATTAGAATGTGGTCATAATGCAAGAATTCAAAATAATAGTGATACAAATCAAATGTATTTATTTCTTATCTTGTTCACCCTTTTTTCTGACTTGGAGATATAAACTTAGAATTGTGAGATGAAAACATCAATGCCTTTTGTCTCACAATTTTTAGTTTAAAGTTTATATCTCATCATTTTGTGTTTCATTTTTCTCAGAAGTATGAGTTTGTAATTAGAAATTGCAAGATTCAAACATGTAGTCCCAAAAGAAATAAGTCAGAATTTTGAGACTGCAAATGTATTTAAAAAAATTGAAATATGATTCTAGTTGCTAAAAATATACACACACACACAAAAACATGTTAACAGTTAAGTTTTGTGATTTATGGGTGTTTTTGGTTTATTCATGCTTCCAGATTGCATTGGGACCTTGATCTGACAACTGATGATGTCTTAAATTTCAACAAAGTGTCATTTGTTAACAATTTTAGTAGTTTGAATCAATATTGTCTTTGTAGGTGATGTAAGCTACATTACAAAAACTGAGTAAAGTGTTGCATATGGTTGCCGGTTGATTTGATGTATTTAATAATGACTGCAGTTTATTGTTTATAGGGCGCTTTGATAAACTGTAGACACAAAAGTGATGCAATCAAAAGCATCAATAAATGGGAAAATATGTTTTACAGTGTAATTAAAGTATACAGTACCAGCCTTATTTATGAGATGATACCATGTGTTTGATCAGCCCTGACATTCTGAAAAAAGAAAGAAACAGAAAAACATTGTTTTACAAACTGGTTTCTCTCCAACTCAGGGATCTGAGAGAGAACTATTGCAGAAATCCTGATGGCTCTGAAATTCCCTGGTGTTTCACCACAGACCCGAAAGTGCGCAAAGCTTTCTGTACCAACATCCCCAGATGTGAATCAGAGAGCTCTGACAGCACAGGTGAGGCAAACACGCACACTTAATTCATACAATCTTACACACATCTTCTACCACATGGTTAAGCAAACCATATTTACCCACATAATGAACAGTGTTCCAAAAGACTTAGCTAATCATAATTTACAAGAATTTTAATGATGAAAGACAAAGATGTTTTGCACAGGGGCGCCATCACGGACGCCATCATGAGACTGCCTGTAAAGATCTGGCATTCAGCTCAAGTGTGGTTTTGTTATGGGTTACCCTCACATTCCCCCTCATCTGTGTCACACACAAGCGCTTCTAAAACAAAAAGATTCCTCTGTGCAAAGTGGACGTTTTTATGTTTGTTCCAGCTTTTCCATAAGACACTTTTCTCAGCAAAAGAGAAGTGGCTTTGAGGTTTCAGGTCAGAGAGACAGGGCACCGCTTCTCTGGATTCGCTCAAACTTCAGTCAGATCTTGGCACCGACAAAAGCTTTTTCCCCCTACATGTTTGCCAACCACCAATTGTAAAGTGCTCCCTGACGTGAAATTGGCCCTCGCCCACTAATAAAATGCTGTTTCAAACATGCTTAATTCATGACAGCATGGATACAATCAGCAAATCCATTAGTAATCTAAACATGGACGGTTCATGTGTTTATGCATGTTAATGTTGTGTATGTTATCTTTATGTGCGTTTTATAGAATGTTATGAAGACAACGGAGAGAGTTATCGTGGCAATTTGTCGAAAACAAGATCTGGTATTCCTTGCGGACTCTGGTCTGACCACACATTCAGGTACATTTGCATGAAAACTGCCATATGTCCTGTATGTCCTCATTTCTTTTACTTTGAAACCATTAAAATTAGCTTTACTTAGTACTAGCTTTCAGATGTTTTTAACATTGTTTAGCTTGAATGCTCAAACAGTGGTTGTGAATTTGCAATTGAGGTTATCATTTTGTCTGCCTATTGGAAGAATATGGAAAATGCTGACAAACTAGATCCTGATGAGTTCTAAAATGAGAAGAAATTGTGGAATTCAGTCGTAGAACTAGAAAACACTGCATAACGTAGAATATTATTAAATTTGGCAAATAAATAGGACTATATATATATATATAAATAGGGTAAAGGAGTGCTTGTAAATAGGGACTAGTTCATCTCCAGATGTGTACTGATAATCACTTGATGTAATTAATTAATTAATTAATAAACCAGTAAATAATTTAAGTTCTTGACTTGAAATGCTTGAAACTGAGGAGTGGGGGGTTGGGTGTTGGTGCGGTGGATGGCGGAGGGGTGTCGTGGACGAAAGTGAGCGGGGCGGGGGTGTCGCGGACAGGGCCGGAGCAAGCTGAACTGCTGCTCTAGGCAAAGGACTATCACCCCACCCTCAACCCGAAAGTGGAAAGTGACCGGTTCATTAAGTGAGGACCGGGAGGGGGGGTGTCACGGATGAAAGTGAGCACATTGGGTTGGGCGGTGGGGCATGTTTGCCGCCCTCAATATTATGCCGCCCTAGGCGGCCGCCTAGGTCGCCTCTATGGATGCGCCGGCCCTGGTCGCGAACGACAGTGAAGAAGGTTGGGGAGTCGCGGAAAAAAGCGAAAGTGAACAGCGGACGGGGGAGAAGGGCGGTTGAGGAGGGGGATCGGTAAAATGAGGTACCGGATCAGATTTCAGAGGTGCCGGATCCGGCGTGTTCCGGCAAAAATTAAGCCCTGCTTGACTCCATACTAAAAATCCACATAAATCTAAACTTATAGGCAATAGAAATTATACTAGAGTCAAACAGGACCTTTTATTTATTCATTAATTATTCCTTCGGCTTAGTTCCTTATTTATCAGGGGTCACCACAGTGGAATGAACTGGCAGCTATTCCAGCATATGTTTTACACAGCGGATGCCCTTCCAGTAGCTACCCAGTACTGGGAAACACCCTTAAACTCTCGCATTCACACCCACAAAAGACAATTGTGTTCAAATGACGTCTTTTAAACGTTTCTTTTGGACAATAAGACGTTGAAATGACGTCCCCTAGAGGTGAAGAATTAAAGTTTTTATGACGTCCTTATTGGACTTAGACAGCCTTAGATGAAATCAACTAAAACATAAAATCTCTCAAAATCTTAGCAAAAGATCATGAAACACCTCAACAGACAGCTTCAGCAGCTTCACATATAAATAATCTGTTTGACTTTATTACTGTCAGACGTCTACCCAAGTTCTCAGTCCCAATTATTAACAACTTTTTAAAGTTTTTTTTAAAGAAGTCACCACGGCAGTGAAGAGTGGTTGCTTTACTTGGGGTGTTATATGTTAAATTCTCTTTGTTTGTTAAAGCAATGTGTTATGTCAAAAGAAACTGCAGGACAAAAGTGATTGCTGCATTTTCTTTTAAAAGTTTGATTCAGTGGTTTGTCAGAGATTTTAATACTGTACAATGATCATAACGTGGTGTTGATTTCAGTAGCAATCAGTTGAAATTTAGTAGAAATCAGAGCTGTTAGTAGAAACCGTGTGGTTCTGCATATTGAAAGTCAGCAGTTCATCGGTCAGGTTTAAAAAAAAAAACACCTTAAACATCTGAGTACCTCAAAAAAAGAGACATCAAGAATCATCGTATGCTTCTCAATGATGGTGACACATTTCATGCTGAAGTGCATGCTGGAGAATCATACAACACTTGTCTGTGAGTGCATGGAAATGTTTCACCATCATTGAGATAAATATGCTGATTCTTGATGTCTGTGTATTTTTAGTGCCTCAGATGTCCACTGTGCTTTTAAAACCTGACTAATGCACTGCTGGCTCTAAATGTGTTGTAATTAATACCACAGTGCCGTTATTATACAACATTAAAAGTCACTGAGTAAATGAGATCAGCAAATCAAACTTTTAAATAACCCAGCGGCATTAACAAACTGCTTCTAGGTTTTCTTGCCATAGCAAGTCACATAATTTAGCTATCGTTAAAACAGTGACCAGATGCTTCACTGAAATGGTGATTCTGAAAACTTTTGTTTTATTTTATATTCAATAAAACAACTAAAGCATTTCATACTTAGTAAATGTGATGGGGGACATTTGAAGACATCTGACAGTAATAAAGTCAAGCAGGTTAGTAGTTAGTGAAGCTGCTGATGCTGTTGAGTTGTTTACTGATCCTCTGCTGGGATTTGGAGAGATTTAATGTTTTAGTTGAAAACTAAATGTTTTAAACTTCATTTAATGTTTAGTTGGAAACTATGAAGGGCGTCATGGTGGTGCAGTGGGTAGCACGTTCGCCTCACAGCAAGAAGGTCGCTGGTTCGCGGTGGACTTTGCATGTTCTCCCCAAGTTGGCGTGGGTTTCTTCCGGGTGCTCTTGTTTCCCCCCTCAGTCCAAGAACATGCACTATAGGTGAATTGAATAAGCTAAATTGGCCGGATGAGTCTATGGGTGTTTCCCAGTGTTGGACTGTGGCTGGAAGGGCATCCGCTGCGTAAAACATATGCTGGATAAGTTAGCGGTTCAGACTAAGCCAAAAAGAAAATGAATAAATGAAAAATACGAGGTCCAAAAAGGACGTCATAAAAACTTTCATTCTGCACCTTTAGGGGACGTCATTTCAACATCCAAAATAATTGTCCAAAAGAAACGTCGAAAAGACGTCATTTGAACACAACTGTGTTTAGTGGGCACACACTCACACACTAAAGTCAGTTTAGTTCATCCAATCCACGTGAACACAGGGAGAACATGCAAACTCCACACAGAAATGCCAACTAGAACTTGAACCAGCAACCTTCTTGCTGTGAGGTGACAGTGCTAACCACTGAGCCACCGTGCCACCCCAGGACCTTTTCATTTTGTTAAAAAAAACACTTGAAATGTAAACAATATAAAAATTGACACCATATTTCATATCATCCAATCTCTATTCAAGTATTTCAATTATAAATCTAACTTTCTTTAGTTGAAAAATGTTAAAGTAGATTTATAATTATCTGAATAATAATCTACTATATGAATGTATACCTTATACTGTCATGAACTAACTCACTTCATTGTTTTTCTTAAGTGATTGTCTTGATAAATGTTCTTCTTTTGTTCTGTATATTAATCCACTTTGAATTGACTTACACGAAATGTACAGTATTTAAGGCAAGTAAAATGAACTGATTGTAATCTCAGCAGAAAAGTAATTTAATCACAGTAACTAGTTACTTTGTACCTAATTTCCTCCAACACTGGCAACAAGGCAGCACACTCGGTTTTGAAATACTTAGCGTTTTGCTGCACTTTTGCTCTCTCGTGGGTTCCTGCTGACTCTTGGAACGAGTTTTCCATGCAGAAGTCATATATTAGCACTGATGCCGAGTTTGTTTTGAAAGCCGGTTATCAGGCAGTGTTACAACACTGAAAGAGGGCTGAGGCAGTGATAACAAACAGAAGAGGGAGAGCCGGACTGCTCATATTCATCACTGATACACCGAGGACAGAAAATACCACACACTAGCTGCTGGAGACAAATGCGTCCTGCAGTCCCGGCTAAGCTGCTAACTTCGCTTAATTTACAGGAATTTTAAAAGCCAAAATGGCACAGACAGATGGACATGTTGCAGGAGTGACCTGTGACCCCAGGAAGTGCTGTCCCCCCGCTCTCAAAACACGGGCAGATCAAAGCCAATCAGCTTCTTCAAATGGCGTCCAGCCAACGAGTCTGCCTCGCACGGGGTCGAAAGGTTGACTCGGAGAAAACTCAACAGTGACTTGTTGGGCGCTCACTGGGGACGAGAAATTACCTCTCCGCTCTATCACTCACTGCTTCCTACACATTTTTCATTCTGGGTTTTTTCGGCCCCTGCAATCTGAGGGGCTGTCTGTCTCGCTGAAGGATTTATTTTCTTTGTAAGTCAACTCTGGAGAAGTCACTTGGCGTGCTGGCTCAGGACAGGTGGTGGAACATGCAGATCCGCGGTGACTGTTTTGAGTTCATACTATCAAACTTTTATGGGCACTGGAGGGGTAATGCGAATATGATTCCTCCTTTGAACATCTTGTCAGACTGTGACATGCGAGTCAATGTTTCCATTCCTCTTTCTCTGAACTGAGTGGCTGATTTCCTGTTCTTTGTTTTTATGTGTGTGTAGGAGAGACACGCGGTCAGCGAAGGCCAGCGCGGGTTTAGAGTTGAACTTGTGCAGGAATCCAGACAGAGATAAGCACGGGCCGTGGTGCTACACGTCCAACTCCTCCATTCCCTGGGACTACTGCGGACTGGAGCGATGTGAGTTTCCTACTTCCTGTTTCTCTCTGCTTTCCATGCTGACAACACTAGAGTAACCAGCTTTAACTTTCAGGCTGCTCCAGGACTGTTTATTCTGGTTTGGTGCTAGTCTTGCATACACAACTTATCTGTCTTTCTATTTGTCTTTTTATCTGTCTGTCTGTTTCTATGTCTTTCTGTCCATCCATCCATCCATAAATCAGTCCTTCACATCATCAGTGCATCCATCTATGCATCTATTTGTCTGTCTGTCCGTCCGTCCGTCCATCCATTCATTCATTCATCCATTCATCCATTCATCCATGCATCCATCCATGCATCCATCCATCCATCCATCCATCCATCCATCCATTCATCCACCCATCCATCAATCTGTTAGTCAATTTTTCCCTTTATAAATCAGTCTTTCAGTTCATCAGTCCATCCATCTATCCATCTATTTGTCTGTCTGTCCGTCCATCCATCCATTCATTCACCCATCCATTCATCCATTCATCCATCCATCCATCCATCCACCCGTCAATCCATCCATCTGTCAGTTAATTGTTCCCTTCATAAATCAGTTCTTCAGTTCATCAGTCCATACATCTGTGCATCTGTCCATTTGTCTGTCTGTCTATTTGTTTGCCCATCCATCCATCCATCCATTCATCCATCTGTCCATCCATCCATCCATCCATCCATTTGTCTCACTTTCTGTCTGTCAATTTATTGATCTACCATCCATTCATCATCCATCCATCCATCCATCCATCATTCTGTCTGTCCATCTATTTGTCTCACTCTCTGTCAATCTATGAATCTATACATTCTTTCATTTATCCATTCTTCTCTTCATCAATCAGTACATTAGTTCATCAATCCATGCATCCATGCATTTGTCTGTTTGTCAGTCTTTCTGTTTTTCCATCCATCCATCCATCCATCCTTCTGTCTGTTTGTCTATCCCTTCATCCATGTGTCTCACTCTCTGTCTGTCAACTTATTGATCTACCCATCCATTCATCCTCCATCCATCATTCTCTCTGTCTATCCCTCCATCTATTTGTCTCACTCTCTGTTAATTTATGAATCTATTTATCCTTTCATCTATCCATTCTTCTCTTCATCAATCAGTCCATCAGTTCATCAATCCATGCATTTGTCTATTTCAATCATCCATCTGTCAATCTGTCCATCGTTCATCCATTCGTTCATCCATTCGTTCATCCATTCGTTCATCCATCCATCCATCCATCCATCCATCCATCCTTCTGTATTTCTGTCTGTTTATTCTGTCTGTCCATTTGTCTCACTCTGTAAATATAATGATCTACCATTCATTCATTCATTCATTCATTCATTCATTCATTCATCCATCTATCATTTTGTCTGTCTATCCCTCCATCTGTTTTCTCTTATCTATTCATCTCTTTATCAGTCAGTCTCAATCGGTTTATCAATCCTTGCATCCATGCATTTGTCTATTTGTCTTACCATCCATCCATCCTTTTGTCTGTCTGTCTGTCTATCTGTCTTTCTGTCTTTTTGTCTATCTGTTCATCCATTTGTCTTACTCTCTGTCTGTCAATTTATTGATCTACCCATTCATTCATCCATTCATCATCCAATCATCATTATATCTGTCTATCCCTCCATCTATTTGTCTCACTCTCTGTCAATCTTTGAATCTGTCCATCCTTTCATCTATCCATTCTTCTCTTCATCAATCAATCCATCAGTTCATCAATCCATGCATTTGTCTATTTGACAGTCTGTCTGTCTGTCTGTCTGTCTGTCTGTCTGTCTGTCTGTCTTTCCATCCATCCATCCGTCTTACTGTCTGTCTGTCAATTTATTGATCTATCCATCCATTCATCATACATCCATCAATCCATCCGTCTATCTCTCCATCTATTTGTCTCACTCTGTCAATGAATCTATCTGTCGGTCGGTCGGTCTGTCTGTCTGTCTGTCTGTCTAACTGTCTAAACTAACTGTCTGTCTGTCTGTTTATCCATGCATTCATCAATCCTTCCATCCGTCCATTCATCCATCTTTCTGGCTATCCTTTCATCCATTTGTGTATCTCTCTCTGTTGATAAATCCCTTCATCCATCTGTCTGTCTGTCTGTCTGTAATTAATTTGAAATGCATGTAAGTGTATACTCCTGTCAGTTCCCTCCCTTGAAGTTGTACACATTCTACATCCTCAATTCAAATTCAGGAATTCAGCTGGAATGCCAAACACATTCTCAGTTTAATACTGAATGGCTCAGAGCTCTGGTTATGATGACAGACGGGGTCTCTGACCTACACACCAGGGGTGTTTTGTCATTATTTGTAGCTCTCAAAGCCTTTTGGATGTTACGTGAAGTGTTTGTGTCTGTGGCTTTCATCTCCTTGAATGAGGCGTCACTATATAATGCTAGACAGATGCAATCCTCTTCATCTTAGTGCTCATGCAGCTGTATCACTGCAGCTCATTTTGTATAATTGAACTGCATTCAGGCACGTCTGTGATGGTCTGCTGATGAACAAGATGCTGTTTGTGTACGCTGGGCATTCATCATCATAATAAGAAGCATATTCTGAGGATAGTTTTATGATTGTATTTAATTATTTTTAGGTTTCCTCAATTTAAGCTGCCGGTGAACCATTTTAAATTAGTGTTTGTATGATTTTGTGCGTGTATGTGTGTGTATGTGTATCATTAGCTAATATTTCATGTCTTTTTTATAATTCAGGTAAATCAATGACATCGGATGACCATCAAATGAGTACGTTTATATTCAATTTCTTAGTAGAGCCGTGAAAATTCTATAATAACACACTGTGACTGTTATTTTTTCATTCGTGTATCAAATAATCTTCACAATGTCTTCTCTGGCTATTACCTTGTTCTCTTAACAGGTGGAGGACCAAAACCATCTTGTTTTATACATAAAACCACACGGATTGTTGGGGGAATGCGAGTGCAGCGGGCAGAGGATGGAAGTTGGGTGGTCAGCATTCAGAAAGGGTAAATACATATTTAACATACGGTAAACAATGGTAACATCAAAACTTAAAAATAGTATATGATATTACCAAATAATATAAATATTAAGATACATAAGTATGTTCATAGTAACGCAGTGGCGCAGTAGGTAGTGCTGTTGCCTCACAGCAAGAACGTCGCTGGGTCGCAGGTTCGAACCTCGGCTGGGCTGGGTCAGTTGGCGTTTCTGTGTGGAGTTTGCATGTTCTCCCTGCGTTCGCGTGGGTTTCCTCCGGGTGCTCCGGTTTCCCCCACAGTCCAAAGACATGCAGTACAGGTGAATTGGGTAAGCTAAATTGTCCGTAGTGTATGAGTGTGAATGTGTGTGTGTGGAAATTCCCAGAGATGGGTTGCGGCTGGAAGGGCATCCGCTGCGTAAAATCGTGATGGATAAGTTGGTGGTTCATTCCACTGTGGCGACCCCGCAAGGGACAAAGCCGACAAGAAAATGAATGATGAATGAAAGTATGTTCATTTCAATCAGAGCCAGACATGTGAAGCTGGAGGAGGTGGAGGGTTAAAAAAGGTGAATTGCAAGATCTTAAATGTGCGGAAAATAATAAATCAACTTATTCATTTTGAGCAAGGAATGAAAAATGGTGGGGGCCAATCAACTTGTGCCATGTAGTAAGTGATTGCTGCATGTTAAAGTCATTTATCTAGAGACATCTAGAGTTTCATGATGGAACTAAATATTTATACCAACAAAACTGATTTTTAAATTATTTGTGAAATCAAAATTTGTAATATTTATTTTGCTGGCACACATTGTTATTTAGAGTTACTTTAGATGAACAATTCATCCATGCTTTAATTAACTGAGAAAAAAAAGAGTTTGTTTTGGTAATCTTCAATCAAAGTCTGACCGTTTGCTTTCGCGTTTGGAGTGGCGGTCCTTCTCTGTTGACGTCAGTTTGACCACAATATTCTTAGTCAAGCCTCTTTTACTGTTAGTTTGCTATGAGAGAATGATGCACATAAAGAAAGCACCGCCCCTACTCGGTATTCAGTTTCAATTTGGACGTAAATGAAAATGCTGAAATAAGTTCACTTGGACTTTGAGGGTTAAATCAGGTAAAAATCACTTTTTAAGGTCTTAGATATCTGAATTTAACAGGGCACAATATCATATATCATATTTCATATACTTATTTGGATTTTATATGCTGATGTTGCATGTACGTTTTACTCAGAGTAAAATTTTACCCAGTTTTTCAGACATACACTAGGGGACATGTACATTAACAAGCATGCTAAAGACTTCAGTAGTTTGCTCCAAGCAAGATTTGAACTAGCATTTCTTGCATTGGAGGTAGGCATGCTAACAAGGACACTTAAGACTGTCCCAGTGTGCTTCTTGAAAGAAGTAGAGAGAATTTTAGAGGATTTAAGCAGGATTTAACTCAGCATCTCCTGTGTGTGGGAAGTGGACACACTAAAAATCTCTAATGTAGTAGATGCTAACAACTTTAATTATTAGTAATATATCTCCTGAGGGCAGGGAAGTGAGTTTTACCCACACAGCTCTTACTAGTCTTACTAGCTCTTACTGGCCTTTGTTACACTTAATTTCTCATCGATTTGGGTCACAGCACCGATGCAACCTTCCTCCAGCATGGCTGGCACTAACAAGATTGTTAGCTTTAGCGCCAGTTGCTAGGACAGAGGAATGAGGTTTCCTCAAACTCTAATTAGCTGGACTTCATTACACCGAATTCCTGTTTAAAGTTTTGGAAAAGATGGTTTAACATTCACAGCTTGTTTAAAACACTGAAATATTGTTTATATTTGTTGACCATTGGCTTTTTTGTTGAACTAATATATAGATCTAGTATATTTGGTCTATATTAAGAGATAGTTCACCCAAAAATGAAACATTACTGAGTTTCTTTCACAAAAAGAAAATAATTTGAAGCAGAAAACCATTGATATCCATAATAGGAAGAACAAGGATAATCAGCTACCTTCAGAAACCTTTCAGCTTTCTTCAGAATATATTCTATTGTGCTCAACAGAAGACAGAAAGTTCAACAAGTTTGGAACAATTGAAGGCAGAATAAATTAGTAAAAGTTTTGGGGTGAACCATCCCTTAAATGGATAACATGAATTACCTAGGAATATGCTAATTCCTGTGGCCTTAACAACACATTCTGATTGGTTCTCCTCCTGCAGGAACAGACACTGGTGCGGTGGCTCTCTCATCAGAGAAGAATGGGTTCTCACCGATCAACAGTGCTTCTCCACCTGGTAATCCATCTTCCATTCCCTATTATTTAGCCGTGCTCTTTTGTCAATGCAAACCACATTTGGGCTGCCCTCATTTTCTTGGGCGTGCATGATTCCGGCTCATCCCGGCCTTGTGTTCCCATCTGTCAGTTGATGTTTTCTACGAGACGTGCGGATCCCGAGTTTCCGGTTTAAGAGAGAGCAGTGACAGATCCGCTCAAACTGTGACTGATGGCTCTCCGCTCTGTCAGTGGTGCATCTGTTTAGCCTCGGCGTTCGGCTGCATGATATACGCCTGTGGATCTGCTTCAGTGGCACTTGAGTGAAAACCTGCTGGCTCTGTTTAGTTTGAGGGGGAAAAGGGGGACAGGAGGAGAACGAAAGTGAGCGTGTCTGGCTTTTAGATCATCTCTACATTCCCCAGATCCGCTCCCTGGTGGGTTCAGCTATCTTGTGCTTTGCATGAAGACGCGGGCTGGACTGGATGCTACAACTGACCTCTCTGCCTTGATCCGAAGTGGAGATGACTTTACCAGGGACGCTCGCCAACTTACATATCTCATGTTTATCTGCTCTGCCTGTGATCCACATTAGATACAGTCAAACCAAAAAATTATTCAGACACAATTTTTGATATTTTTTTACGAGTGGGTGTAGGTCATTGTAGTTCATTTATGCAAGTGAGGATAGCAAAATAAAATAAACCTTGACATATATGTAAAAGTTTTTCAAACAGTGGACTAAAAACAGCTGGAAGTGAAGCAGTTGCTGCAGAGAGACTGGAAAAGTATTGAAGTTCAGCTTTGCCTGAATCTGGTTCAGCAGCAGATGAGCATACATATTTTAAAGTGTTTAAAAAACATCTAATAAACATCTAAACATAGATGTCTTGGCTCAAACAGGTTTAAATTTGGACTTTCACTGAATATCTCATAGACATCTAACAATAGTCCAAAAATGTCAAATAGACAGACAGACTTCGTATGTACGTACTAGATATGTGGGACTCTTATTTTGAAAATGGGACAAGCTTTAGGGAAGAGTAAGCAGTTGTGTGAAATTGGCAGCTATGCATGACCATGGAGAGTCATCTGTTTACAGCTTGCCAGAATGCAAAATGCAGGATATACAGATTAGAGGCATACAGTTGCAATCAGAATTATTGAACCCCCTTTGAATTTTTTTTTCTTTTTTAAATATTTCCCAAATTATGTTTAACAGAACAAGGACATTTTCACAGTATGTCTGATAGTATTTTTTCTTCTGGAGAAAGTCTTATTTGTTTTATTTCGGCTAGAATAAAAGCAGTTTTTAATTTTTTAAAACCCATTTTAAGGTCAAAATGATTAGCCCCTTTAAGCTATATATTTTTTCAATAGTCCAACAAACCATCATTATACAATAACTTGCCTAATTACTCTAACATGCCTAGTTAACCTAATTACCCTAGTTAAGCCTTTAAATGTCACTTTAAGCTGTATAGAAGTGTCTTGAAAAATATCTAGTCAAATATTATTTACTGTCATCATGGCAAAGATAAAATAAATCAGTTTTTAGAGATGAGTTATTAAAATTATTATGTTTAGAAATGTGTTGAAATTTTTTTCTCTCTGTTAAACAGAAATTGGGGAAAAAAATAAACAGGAGGTCTAATAAATCAGGGGGTTGAATAATTCTGATTGCAACTGTAAGTACTATTTAAATGTATCTTTTGTTAGTTTAATGTGTATATTGTGAAATCGGCCATATATGTTCGTAATGAGGCAACAAACACATGGAAACAGCTAAAGATAAGACAGACTTCACACGTGTAGTCATTCTAAGTTTATCTAAGCATACTTAATATTTATGTGGGACTCTTATTTTGGAAATTGGACAAGCTTTAAGCAAGAGTAGGCAGTTCTGTAAAGTAGACAGCTATACATGACCATGGAGTGTTATCTGTTTACAGCTTGTCAGAATGCAAAATGCAGGATATACAGATTAGAGACATAGAGTAGATTGTGAAATCGGCCACATATGTTTGTAATGAGGCAAAAAACACATGAATGTTTGTAACGTGGCAACAAACATACGGAAACAGCTAAATAAACTTCACATGCATAGTCATTTATTCTTATTCTTATAAGAACTTTTTTTAATTTTTACAACAGAACATTTTACATTAAAAATATTAAATTTTAGTATATTTCATGTGAAATAATAAACAAATAAAATAAAAATAATAATAAATAATAATAATAAAATATAAGAAATAAAATAATAATAATATTAAATAAATAAATAAATAAATAAAAGACACAACATCGGGGGTTTACATTATTCTAGATTCAATGCATTAAACAGTTGTTAACTTTGCAATAATCTATTTCTTCCAATGTTCTAGAAGTAAGTCCATTTTAAGTCTCAAAATAAATGCCAGTTCTTCCATATTGCTTATTTCCTTCACAATTTCTATCCAATCACCAATAGGGGGGTGGACGGTGTCATGCTTATTCCAGTACCTTGTAATACTCTTCTTGCCTGCCACACTTAATATATTTACAAGGTAAACATCCTCCTTCACTACCGCCTCTTCATAGTTTCCAAGATAATTTGTAATCAAGTCTTTTGGTATATGGTATCCTAAAATCCATTTTCAACAAAACCTCATTGCAGAAAGGTAATATTTTTGCCAGAAAATATGGAGATGGTCTACGTCAACCTTCCCACATACCCTCTTTCATTCCTGCTTATTTGGTGACTAGTCTATTTTTGGACTACTGTTATAAGTCTATTATATTGCTATAGGTCTAGATTTTTACTGACCAAATGTAGCCTTGTTTTAGCCAGGACATGTATGTTTGGACATCTATTAGTGCATCTTTTAAATGCACAAAAAAAGATATATATATATATAGTGTATTGTCTCATTCTTATACTTGCAGTTGTTTGAATTATTTTTGGTTGATTGTACTCCATTACATACTGTACATTTCCTATCAAGTTCATCTGACATTATCAAGATGAATCTGTGAGTTTTGTAATATTGTATTACTAATTTCTAAACTATAGCTCATAAAATGGGATACTGTGAGAAATGCTGAACAGTTTTGAGCAGTTTTTGGCTTGACTGTATTTTCGGAAAAGCTCAAATGACTTATCCCCATTCTGCTCAGATAATTTCATACTTTAGCTGTCGTGGAACTTCTGCCTTTGACATTTATGTTTATATATGGTGTTTTTTTGCGCGTTCCTCAGCGTTCCTGACCTCTCTGAGTACACCGTGCAGGTGGGGCTTCTTCATCTCAATGCATCCGCCGGCACGCAGGCTCTCCGCATCGCACATGTGGTCTGCGGGCCCGAGGGATCCAACTTGGCCCTGCTCAAACTCACAACGTAAGTGCGATTTATCCATCTGCCCGTTCATCTTCTCTTCCAGCCAGCCATCCCGATGGTAACTCATAGTCTTATGCCCAGGCCTGCCCCTCTCTCTGAGCATGTGCGGACTGTTCAGCTTCCTGTCGCTGGCTGTGCCGTTGCAGAAGGCACCCTGTGTCTCATGTACGGATGGGGAGACACTAAAGGTACTATTCTATTCTATTCTACGAAATTGATTTCATAAATATGGGTTGATAATATTAGATTTATTTGTAAATATTATAAATAATGAACACATTTTAAGGCACTTTATGCAACTAAAGAGTCTGAGTTGTTATTTAGGATTAAGTTGAGTTATTTAATGATACGTACAGAAAAAAAAAATAATCATATGCAAGATGCAGTGGTTTGTGAATTGTAATTACTTATTACATTCTGTTGACTGAATGGAATTAATAGTATTGCACTGTGGTATGTTTAATTCTATTTGCTCACTTCAAAACAGTCCCAAAATGTGTTTTTAAGGGCTGTCATATGATTGAATGTGAATTTTGTATATTTATAGCATTTTATAATGTTCTGCTTTCACAGATTGTCTATTATTCTAATTTGACAGCACTAGCTACATATAAATATATGCATTCAAATAAGTATTTTTCTTATTTAGATGTATTTTTCCTCCAATAATACCAAATGTAGTTTTTTTAACCATAAATTATACATCGCAAGGGTGTAGATTTGGCATGGATGAAAGGGATGTGTCCCCACCAATAACCAGACCAGCAATTACTGAAATGTCCCCACCAGTAATTTAACCACCTTCAAAATAAAATAATGCTCCGTCAACCCTTAGTTATGTAGACATACAGAAAGGCTTAAATCTCGTTCTCTTTTTGGGTCCTCCCTCCCGAACACATAAGGAGATTGTGATTGGCTGGGCCTATGCTGTTAATGAAAGCTGTAATTACATTTGAATGTGAGAAGCGCCAAAACAAGGAATTTTTCCAGTCCTCCTTCACTGTGCTAGACGTGGACATAAGTAGCAACTTTTCAAAGTGTCAAGCTTTTAAAGTCAAGTTCACTTGGAGTCCACCATAATAATATTAACCAAGGCTGTGCAATTAATCGAAATTCAGTTTCGATTTTGGCTTTCATGATAATAAAAAATAATAATCGGGATAAAATTGCGTCTCGTGCCTCTCTAAACTTCCCTACATTCATACCTCCTCAAAACCAGATTGCAGTAAAATCATGCAAATTGTCTTTTGCAGCATGGGATGTGTTTTATTATTTGTTATTCGTATTATTAAGTGTTTAAAGCCTTTATTCATGTTTTTAAAAGCATGAAGGAGAATCTGTGCTGTTCTGCACCCTCGATACAATGTGAACACATATAGCAGTGTAATTGTATAGTATAGTTGTTTAAGAAATGAATTCAGCTAATTCATTATATACAATTTTATCAAATATATACATTTAATATATAGTGTGGAAGAAGAACAAGATACACAAATAAATATATGTGACTTAAAATACTATGAAAATACACACTAGTACAAACAAAACCCTCTTAACTCCTATTTAACCCATTTTTCCAAACCTGTTTAAACTACAGTAATGAAGATACCTGAACTGGAGTTTTCCAGACCATTAAATTCCCATAAAAGCAGACTCCCTGTCCTCTCTGTTAGGCACAGGACATACATATACATCGTGAACACATATAGCAGTGTAACTGTATAGTATAATTGTTTAAATGAATTCATCTTATTCATTATATACAATTATATCAAATATTTAAATTCATTATATATTATCTTGTAATCTCTACTTTATGATGGCTCAGGTGACCAGACTTTTAGTTTTATGTTTAAACAATTGTTTATTGTCAGAAGTTTAATTGTATTTTTTTTATTTATTTATTTATTTTTTGTTTAGTTTAGTTTTATGTATTATTTTTAATTTCGGGGGGCGTTACAGTGGCGCAGTGGGTAGCACGATCGCCTCACAGCAAGAAGGTCGCTGGTTCGAGCACCGGCTGGGTCAGTTGGCATTTCTGTGTGGAGTTTGCATGTTCTCCCCATGTTTGCGTGGGTTTCCTCCAGGTGCTTTGGTTTCCCCTACAAGTCTAAAGACATGCAGTACAGGTGAACTGGGTAAGATAAATTGTCCGTGGTGTATGAGAGTGAATGAGTGTGTATGGTTGTTTCCCAGTGATGGGTTGCAGCTGGAAGGGCATCCACTGCGTAAAACATATGCTGGATAAGTTGGTGGTTCATTCCGCTGTGGCGACCCCGGATTAATAAAGGGACTAAGCCGAAGGGAAAATGAAAGAATTTTTAATTTCTATTTTTATAATACATTTTTGGGGGTTAATAATAATTACAATTATTTTAAATGCCTTATTATTTTTGTCAAAATGTACAATAATATTCTAAAATGTTTGATATTTTGTAAAATCTGTTAAAATAAAGTTAATCTGATAACGCATGTTTTATTATATGTGGTTTTTGCCTCAGAACACAGCCCTGAAAATGCATTTAGATGATCTTGACAATTTTTCAAATGGCATATGGCATCATTTGCATACATTGTGGAAGAACAAGATACACAAATAAATAAATCTGTGACTCCACATCATTACAATACACACTAGTGCAAACAAAACACTCTTAACTCATATTTAACCCATGTTTCCAAACCTGTTTAGAGCGCAGTGATGAAGATAACTGAACTGCAGTTTTTCCAGAATATTACATTCCCATAAAAGCTGACTCTCTGTCCTATCTGTTAGGTACAGGCCACGAGGGCAGTTTGAAGATGGTGGGACTTCCAATTGTCAGCAACAAGAGGTGTTCCCAAAGCCACAACGGCATCCTGCCCATCACCGAGACCAAAATCTGTGCTGGAGGGAAGAGAGATCAGGGCGTTTGTGAGGTACGAGACGCATCCATGTCTCTCAGGAGTTTCCATTTAGTTCTGTGATTGTGGTTTTTATTAAGGGTGTAAAAGTACTTTGAGTTACTTGATTTCTGAATTTAGAGTTAATTCACCCAAAAATAAAAATTATTTCGTCATTTTGCTTGCTTGAACCTGCTTGAGTTTCCTACTTCTGTTGAAAACAAAGGAAGATATTTTTAAAAATAAGCCTGTATCCATTGACTTCAATAGTATTTATTTTCCTACTATGAAAGTCAACGACTACCGGGTTTCCAGCATTCTTCAAAATATCTGCTTTTGTGTTTAAAAGAATAAAGAAACTCATAAATGTTTGGATTCGTTTTAGGAAGAATAAATGATGAGTACATTTTACTACTCTTTAAGTATTCGTTTTGTGAAACTGTACATCATTAGAATTATAGTTCAAATTGATAATTATAGTATATACATAATTATAGTGTATATAATATACGATTACAGTATAATATATATAATATACAATGATAGTATATTTTTGAAGAATAACTGTATTTTTACTACTTAAAATAGTACCAGATACATTTTTACATTTATTTTCTTCCATTAAATATGGTTAATGCACAATCAGATTTGTGTGCTTAACATGCAAGTACCAATCATGTGTAATTTTTACACCAAGAAACTACTTTATTATTTATTAAAACAATATCTGTGTTTCTGGATTTACAATTTATAGTCACTGCAAACTACTTTTGGCATTTCTTAGAACTTTATTTTGCATAAAATAACAAAAAGCTGCCATGTTTATATTCATTTCTTTATTCAGAATAGCTCAGAAATCAGTATTTGGTGGAATAACCTTGATTAACAAGTGCTATTAGGACCAACTGAGATTTTCTGTGGGAAGAAAAACTCAGTGGCAATATTTTTACTTGGAATTTAGGGTGGGAAATTATAAGACCAATATATAATAAAACAAGTATGACATTTTATGTAAACCCATAGCTAAAAATATCCAGTAAATTCAGAGAAACTGAGAATTTTCAAGTGGTCTGTTAATGTTTTCCATAGCCGTATGTCCATTATCTGTTTATAATATCTATGTTTAGTATATCGACAGAATGTTTGAGTGCAAATAAAATCCAGTAATGAAATAATTTACAGATAACAATTAGTATTTGGCAATAAAATATTATAATATCTGGCAAATTACTTTGACAATCAATTAAACATTACTGTGACAATTAAATAAGCATTATGTTATAGTATAAATTATTATGATCAAACAAAAATGTTAAATATTGAAGTATTTAAGCTGTAGTTTATTTACTATTACTCAAGTATGTTTTCAGCCTTTTTTAAATAAATGTTTGCATAGCATTTTTAATCACCTGATTTAAAAAAAAAAAAATGTTTCCCTCTTGCAGAAAGACTACGGTGGCCCATTGGTGTGCCAGGAACGAGAGAGCAAAGTGATAGTTGGCGTCAGCATCAACGGCCGCGGTTGTGCCGTAGCCAGACGACCTGCCGTCTTCGTCAACGTGGCCTTCTACTCTGAATGGATCCGCAAGGTCTTCAAGTACTATTCAGACATGGAAATAAGTTACTAGACCTTGGTATGTGATAAATAAGACTAAATGGTTTAGCATCTACATCGTGAAGGACGATTAGCATTCAAACAACTTGGAGGCTAAAGTTTGCTTTGGTGTTTAGATGTTGCATTAAATCCACTGGTACGGAAAAGGTGCAAGACAAGAATATTCGATGCTTTTGTGAACAAATGGAGGAAATGACAACATCTGAACTCATTTTAGGAGATTGTTGTGGCTGGTGAGAAATCAAGGACAGATGATGAACGAACTGTGGCGTTCATCCATGTGAGAGCAGATGTTGTTCTTAATGTCATTCCCTGGAATTACTTGAAGACGACATTTTCGGCTTTTGTTTTTTTGCAGCTTGCTGAATTTTACAGTGCTTTTGAGGACGAGATTCAGTATCACTGTTTCCAAAACACCTTTTTTAACATCGGTTACTTCAGAAATCAGATAGGAAACCGCAATATGCGCTGCGGTTGGTATATAAACGCCTGTCTGGTGCATTATCAGACACTTCCAGAAGGTTTCGGTGATCGTCTAATGTTTCGCACCTTGCCTTACTCCAGTTTGGAGAGTTTTTGTGGCTCCTTTGGGGCTGTTTTCTTTTTTTTAATGTACTGCACTCTAAAGAGTGTGCTAAAATGTCACTCTAGGTCTTATAGATCTGAAATTACAAACATCTGAAGGTCTTTCCTTTCACATGGTGTAATTTATATATATATATCTGTCGGAATTTTATGCGCAGTATTTATTTATACCTTTTATAGATGGACCCGAGCCGTGGCATTTCATCCTCCAGTAGTGTTTATTGTGTTTAATCTGGCATGCAGATTTGAAACATAACATTTGTAAACAAAACAAACGGATGATATGTCTTTAAAGGAAAATATTGGGTCATAACAGAGCGCTTCGACTCAAAGACGACTCCCTGAAGGTTTGCAAGCCACACATGTGGAGGGTCTTTTAAGAACAAGTTTAGCCATGAGTGCAAAGATACTTTATCAAACTGCAGTACTGAATAGAGTAACGCACAGGCAGGGTATAAGGTTTTTTACAAGGTTTTTACAAGTACAAGAATGTATTTAGTTGTAAATGTTGTGTTCGCTATGTGTATACAGAAAAGTGCCTGTTTTTGTGGCGTTTTATTGATTTTCGCAGTTAATGTAATTCCTCTTTGCGCTGCTGCCCTCATTGGTCGTTTTATTGAATATCTAGGCTGCTGTTATTTTTTGACATTATTTTTAGGACTGTTTTGTATTTTCAACTTTTAGAAATGTACCTAAATATACCTGTGACATTTTGTTGTTTTATTTGTAAAGAATTAAATTGTTAAAAAATACATTTTTGGCCGTTTGTAGTATTGCAGTTCCTATTAAACAAGTGTTTCTCAACCACGTTCCTGAAGGACCACCAGCACTGCATGTTTTGGATGTCTCCTTTGTCTGTCACACCCGTTACAGGTCTTTCAGTCTCTGCTAATGAGCTGATGATCTGAATCAGGTGGGTTTGGATATGGAGACATGGAAAATGTGCAGAGCTGGTGGTTCTCCAGGAACGTGGTTGAGAAACACTGTCTTAAACAATGCTTTTGAAAATCGATTTGTAACTTTAAGTTCATTAATGCTAACAAAAAACGAACAAACGTCAAAATTGTGTTCGTTTACACCATGTTCTAACTACACCTGACAATCTGACTTGTGATAAAATGTATATATATATGTTCTATTTTAAAAACAGTTTCTATTTCTGCAATGTCGCGGCTGAACAACAGCATAAACTACTATGAGAATGATCACCTCAGGTGCTGATTATGTGCTTTATTCAGTGTTAAATACTACGAATGTGAGTTTAAATACCATTTTACATGACGTTTATTGCCATACTGAAAGTGGCAGCAGATCCTAAAAATAAAATAGTCAAACCAACAAATATCAGTCACTCAGCATGTACTTAATAGCGTTGAAGAGGTGTAAAGGGGACCTATTACACCCCTTTTTACAAGATGTAAAATTAGTCTCTAATGTCTCTAGAGTGCGTATGTGAAGTTTCAGCTCAAAACAAGCCACAAATAAAGTTTTCTAACTCTTTAAAAACAACCTCTTTTACGTTTTAATCCTAATTGTCCCATTTTGGTGACTGTTGCTTTAAATTCAAATGAGATTGTGGTCTTTTCAAAAGAGGGCGGGGCTGTGGATGCCTATGTGTCAGCATAGTGGCAGATTCAAATGCTAATGAAGGAGAGATCGTCACTAATAGGAAAGGTTTTCCTTCTTTAATGACACCTACAAAGGTAGAATGCCAATCAAAGTGTTTCTGCAGACTCTTTATATGAATAGTGATTATAAAAATATAAATTTTTAAAATTTTACCATTAGAAACTGATTTTATTCACAGACTGTTGCCACACAGCTGTGTTTAAACCCCTTATAAAAGTGTTTTTGCACAATAGGTGCCCTTTAATATGTATTAATTAGATTAGAAACCATACCAATTCATTATACTATGCTTCTGAATGGTTCTGGTATTTAGATTTTGTTTCGGATTTAAATGTCACGTCCGGTGCGGACAGCTAAATTTCTTGTTGTGGCGTCATGTGTTGTTAGGATCTATCTATCATACACCCGGTGCAATAAGGCACAAGACGTGTTTGGCGTGATTTGTTGCTATTTTCAGACCAGCGCAACTCTAATTTTCATGTTTTGTGCTACGTTGTTTAAATAGCAAATCCATTTGCACCACTTTGTGCTTTTTTCAGTTTATTAATGACAATTTGCATTTGCATAATGTTGTTATTATTAGCAGTATTATTTATGATATGCATATTTATATTTGATTTAATAAACACTAGTTTAGATTTGTCCATCTGTTGAGTTTTGGAGATGTTTGCATTGTTCATTTATTCATTTGTTAGAGATTAGAACTGAATTTAGAAATGGTTTTGAAACAAATCGTTGCGCTTAATGAACCAAATTAAATATGTAGGCTAATGGGTGTCTTTAGTGGAGTGCGTACAACACCATTTCCTTACCCATGAAAGTAAAGGAGTAAAGAGTAAAAGTAAAATCGAGAGAAAGTAAAGAGGCCGAATGGAGGAGGCTCGTTCTTTATCCTCGCGCTGCAGAAGGTTTATTTAACTGTGTTATCACTAGTGAGGCATTCAGTTTTTCCACTTACAAAGTCCGCCATGTAAATAGCAAATGAGCAAATGAGACTCTTAAAGGGAATAAAATATAAAAGTTCAAAACATTTGCTATAATTTAGTGCTATTATTTATGTTGCATCTAAATGAACTATTAAAACTATTAACTATTTACACTAAACATAACTGTAATCAAAACAAGCTGAATAGAAACATGATTAAAAAAATCAAAAGCACATAAGAATGCTAAACCATAACCAGAACAATAAATAGTTGATACTAAACACCGTTAATAAGTGGCTAATCATTAATATTAGCATTTTGACTTCCTCTGTGACACTGTGACCCACAGCCTGATGGTTTCCATTTGCTCCGTTCTGATGTTTCAATCCACTGAATGCGTGTCAGTTTGCTTTCAGCAGGTTGTGTTCAAACGACCCATAGCTGATGATTACAAACCCCTCTTACAGGCGATAGAAAATAACGTGTGAGAAAAAGAAAAGGTCACACAGACCCAAACCAATAGTTTCCTGTTTCCTTCAGGGCCCTTAAATCAGCAGGGGTCAAAAGTCAGAGATCAAACTGTTGAAAAGTGAACTGAGTTTACAAAGCAGTAACTTCAGTCAAACGGGAGCAGACGGACAGTATATGTTGAAGCAATCATGGCCCAGATTCTCTCATGAATACGCAAGTTTGAGTTCCAGCTTCGTGATGGATTTTCACCACCATCTGAGGTTAAACTAATACACCTGATTCAATTAATCCAGCGGCGGCTGATTATTGTTGAATCAGATGTGTTAGTACAAGCTGGAACAAATTATGCAGTCGCGGAGTCCCAGAGGACAAGAGTTGAAAACCACTAGAACAGACACCAAATGTCTGATCTTCTGCAAGACTCCAATGTACAGTAAAACCACATTTCCACAGGACACTAATCATCCAGTCATTTTTCTGCTTGAGTGATTTGTTAACTACTTGTGTAATGGCTGGTTTAAATCTTTTATTTATTTTTGTGCTTTTTAGTGTTACATATTTTCTTTATAGATGTGCTTATGTGCTTGATCTTTATAACCCCAAAGTATACTTTGGTTTTTATGTGTACACTTATGTGTGCCCACATGTGCTTTGAATATTTGAACAAATTAATTTGTCCACAAGGAGGCGAAACTGAGGCATTTTTTTAATGAAATGAGAAGTTAGGCTGCGTCCCAAATCACCTGCTACTCAAATATGTTGTATTGTATTTGAATTTACACAACCATTATACAAGTATTTTGTATGAATGTGAGTAGTATGTCACCCGGGAGGAGCTCGGAGTAGAGCCGCTTCTCCTCCACATCGAGAGAAGTCAGCTGAGGTGGCTTGGGCATCTGCTTTGGATGCCCCCTGGACACCTACCTAGGGAGGTGTTCCAGGCGTGACTTAACCATGTCAGTTGCATCTCTTCACTCCCATTCATGTATGTATTCTCTCACAAGGCATCAGGGCTCCATTTGTGCCGGCACCTGATTTTACCGATCCCCCTCCTCAACCGCCCTCCTCCCCCGTTCGCTGTTCACTTTCTTTCGCGATTCCCCAACCCTCTTCACTTTCGTCCGCGACAACCCCCCGCTCCTCACTTTCGTCCTTTGTCCGCGACACCCCTCCAACATCCAACGATCTCGATCCCGATCTGTTCTGGGACCTCGCAATTCACAAATTAAGCACTGCGTGGCATCATGGGATAGTGTAGTATTAATTGGATGCAAACTTCAGAAATTCGCCGGAAGTAGTAGGTCATCTCGCATACTGTTTTTCGAATACTATGAATTCGGACGTACTACTCAGCTCACATACTATTTTAACATACTATGTAGTATGGAAGTATGCAATTTCAGATTCAGCTTCAGTTCGTTGTTGTCGTTTCTATAACAACTGTGAAACAATAACCTGGTTCAGTGTTGACACTTGGCAGATAAACAAGTATTGTTTAAATAATTTAACGTGAACGTGTATTTTTCGTTTTAGCGAATTTGATCTCCACATACAGTATGCGTGTACAACATTTTGTACAGCGTGCACATGCACTTTATTTTTTGCATATATTATTTTGCCCACAAGGTGACAACATTGAAAATTTGTTTTAGATTTTGTCCTCTGTTGTTGTTTTTCTCGATTAAAACAATAGCCAAGTTCAGTGTTGCTTCCTTGTGTACAAAATAAGTAGGGTGAAAACAATCAAAGTACATGTGCCAGCTGCGCGCACAATATTGGAAGCCCAATGAAGCGTTCCATTTTTGTTTACATATAAGGGCCCACGTACCGTGTGCATAATTTTGTCAATAAAATACTATGTTTATACTGTACATGTGCCAGCCTTTTTTTAAAAACTAATAATTTCTATGAACTTTCCAAGTACTGGGTTGGGACTGGAAGGGCATCCGCTGCATAAAACATATGCTGGAATAGTTGGCGGTTCATTCTGCTGTGGCGACCCCTGATAAATAAGGGACCAAGCCGAAGGAAAATGAATGAATTTCTATAAACAACTCGTATGTACTACTTATTATATCCAGAAGGTGGCAACATTGAACAAGGCTGTTGTTTTACCATTGACGAAATACAAACAACAAACTACTGAAGATGCCAAAAACAATACATGTCATCATTGAAGAGCGCATAATGATTACCACAATGATAACCACAAATTTTGTCTGAATAAATTCAAAGACCGTTTTATCACTCATAACTGCTATACGCACTGGAAACAGTTCAATCTTTCATCTTAGCTATCAAACAGAGTACACTATAAGAGGCTGTGAATTCAACCGTGTAAAAAAAATTAAGTTGCATGTGTTCATTATTACATAGGGTTAAAATTCCAAGTATAGCTGCTTTAGGCTTAACAGAGTTTACTTGTGGTATAAAGTTGGAAATAAACAGTAAGATCTTTAGATTAATTGCATTTATATTAGAAATAAGCCTGTTAGTTTGACCTCTGCATGTTTGTCAGTGTTGTCCAGACTCCCTGCTGGTGCTTGAAGCATTCTGGTTTGTGTCCAAGTGTTGATCTTGTTCACTCACCGTGTAGAAGTATGTGAGTCCAAGCCAAAGCTCACAGGAGAGATTTCTTACCAGAACAACCTGAGCTGACAGAGGTGGTGAGAGAGAGAAAGAGAGAGAGAGAGCAATATATTATAATACTGTATTTAGTATGTAAGACGTTACACTTACTAGGCACTTTATTTGATACACTGTGCTAGTAACTTGCAAGAAGACCTGATGAAGATCCATGTTTTTATTCTCATATTTCAACCCTCCACCTGAAATGTTGCAAGAGAAATCAAGACTCACATCAGACCAGGAAACCTCTTCTACTATTGTCCGCTTTTTCTTCAGTTTGCTACAGTATTTTCAGCTGACAGAAGTGTCACTGGTGTTTTCTTCTGCTGCTGTAGCTCATCTGTTTCAAGGTTTGATGTGCTTTTCTGCAGACTGCTGTTGTAATAAGTGGTTATTTGAGTTTGTCTTTCTATCTGTTGATTTTGGCGATGACCTCTGTCTTCCAAAAAGCATTTTCACCCACAGGACCGCTACCAATCTTCTTATTTTCTCTTTTTTTCAACCATTCTCTGTACTACCAGACAATGAGCCATGCCATGTCCATACAGTCACGAAAATGTGTATGAATGTTTTCTGAGACTAAATAAACAAAACGTGACAGATGGAAGCACTTTAAATATGTTAATTCATTTTTTTTTTTTTTGTAAAATTAATGCATTCACTAACATTAACTTACAATGCCTTGTGTAGTCATCTTAGAATTATTTAATAAAAAAATACAAATTTATTGTTAATGTTATTTAACTGTAGGCCTATAAATAATAAATATTGTCTGTATTATAACAGTAAGATTAATAAATGTTCTAGAAGCATTTTTTCTTTGAGTTTGTTACCTAATACGGTTAACAAATCAAATCTTACAGTAAAAAGTTACATAAAATGTATTAAAATACATTCTAAAATATATATATATATATATTAATAAATAAATATATATATATATATATATATATATATATATATATATATATATATATATATATATATATATTTAATGTATTATTCATATAATTTGTGCACATTCTCATTTTTAAATATTTAAAATAAATTATTATTTAATTAATCAGATTTATTATTGATTAATATTTCAGTGTATTGGACAAAAATGAACAATTGATTGATTGATTGATTGATTGATTGATTGATTGATTGATTGATTGATTGATAGGTTCGTTTCATGTTTCTTATCTTATCTTGTATTTTCTAATACATTCCCACTGATTTGTCAAATTATTTTTATATAGATGGATAAGCCAGACAGCTTTTTTATTCAAATAAAACAATATTTACACATTAACATACAATCAAAATTTAATGCATACATATTTTTATTAGCATTGTTCATGAAGCAAGATAATATTGTCTAAAAGTAAATCACCTTCCACAGCAAGTGCTGCAATTTCTTTCCTTTGCCGCCCTCTACTGTCCATAACATCAGTGTTCTACTTTGGAATTCAAAACATTGGAAAATTTTGTCCAGTCAAAGTTTTATGATTCATCCACTGTGTGCCATTAGCCAGTGGGATCCTTTCATCTGTGTTTGGTGGAACCAATCGGTAAGCCAGTTCCTCATTGCCATGGTGACATGTTGGCATCAAACTCTCCGTTTGATCTAATGAACATGACGACACAGCATTTGTGTTCAAATGAGCCAATGGGAAAGTGTTTCTGTCTCTTTGAGTGGCCAATGGAAAAGTGGATGGTGCGTGATGAGCTCTGTAATCGTCCAATGAGCAGCCAGCAGTCGATGACAGAGAAATCAAAGCATTCCTACAGTTTCCCAGAAACCCTGGCCTAGCTACACCTAAAAAATACATCATTAATAATACAGACAATGTGATTCTGTTAAGAAAACAAGAGATTCGCACTTACCAAAGTCATTGTGTTCAAACTTTCGCTCCCTCCTCATCCTCGCTCTGCGATTAGAGAACCAAACCTTTAAATGAAACATCAAGTCAAATATGTATTTGTTTTTCATTTGACTAATGTTCACTTATATAAACTTTTAAATCTGAATTGCCTTGATAGTGCCCTGTGAAAGGTTCGTCTCCTCTGCCAGCTTTTCTCGGGTCAGCTGATCTGGATAAAGCCCACAGGTAAACTCTGATTGATCAGAAATTAGAAGACATGTTATAATGTCTTTTTGTCAACACAGAAGTGACTATGAGAGACTGGAGTGGCTGAATCACCTTTCTCTAACCTCTCGCTCTGATCTGCTGTGAATGCGGTTCTGCTGCGGTGCGTGATTCTTCGCAAGTTTGTGTTCACTTGTTGCTGAAAACCGCTCTGCACATCCAGTTGTTCTTGAGAGACGGGAAGTGAAGTAGAGAGGTAAGTAACTGAGAAATGTTATCAAAAACAACCACCTGGATGTACTTTATCCCGCTTATCACATGGCTGCTTGTCACAAAACGTAAATATTTGACACAAAACTTTGTTCTGAGCCGTAATAGTTTAATAAATCTTAAATGCAAAGCTGACAGAAACACAAACAGCAGAATGGAGCATACACTAACCAACATATTATTCCGTCACAAGATGGCACCAAACAGTCAAACATAAATGTGGATGTGAACGTGTTTACTGACAATCATGATGATTTGAAGTACCAGATGAGTCTTTTTTTTTAGGTCCTGTCTACACAAACATGGGTATTTTCAAAACTGCACTATGCGGTTTCGCTGTTTGTCCACATGAAAACGCAGTATGAGGTGACTGTATAGGAAACTTTCTGAAAGACGTGAATGAGACAAATCTGTATGTTCACAGCAAACATCGCGTATTTTGCATCGTTCGACTGTGGGACAGTAATCCGCCTCTGTTCTCACGTTTGCATTGACTTGTATGCAGTTTCCTCATGCAGATACTTAATTCCCCGTTTAGTGTGAACTCAGCATAAAAGTGTCATTATCTCCCTCAGATATTTACATTAGATGTCGCCTACCATGTTGTTGGAAGGAATGCGTCAATAGAGCCGCCAAAGTGCTCCCTTGAAATGAATGTGGGACCAAGGTGCAGTGGTGGACTGGCCATCCGGAGCCATAGATTTATGTGAAGTTTCATGAACTAATTTCAAGAGGAGCACGTGATATGATTGAGCACAACTGGCTGCTCATCTGTAATCAGTAATAGTCCAATCAGAGTGATCCAAGCTTGCTATAAATGGATCGTTTTCTCCCTACTGCTCTATCTTTGTTTTGGAAGAATCCCCACTTCCACCCAATCTCCTTCTTTTCCTCCCTTTTCTAAGGGGGAGCTCTCGAGACCTACGTGATCTCGGATCCCCTGATATCCTCCTCAAGTATCTCCGAGCTCAGGGTTCTCTCCCGGGACAGCATGCCAAACCTGCTATAAACGCTAAGCAGATCTAAGTGGGAACTCTTGAAACATATATCTATAATCGGGAGTTTTCAAGCTGGTCAGTGTGCAAATATTTTTTTAAATTACAAAAATTATAATTTGACATCACGTTTCTACATCGATGGATAAGTGACCGCACGGGCATTGCCAACAAAGAGCGCGCATTTGTGTGCATGGAAATGTATTATCCACCCTCCCTGTTAAATTTGATCTAATCCATGTCCTGAAACACACCCCCTCTCCTGCTTTCACTTCTAATTGTAACGGAGGGAGCGATTCGTTTGTGAATGCATCTTCGTTATGAACGACTCGTGTGAGCCATCGATATCCCTGCATATCAATGTGCATATCCACCTTTCTGATCTAAATGGTATGTAACATTTGTAATATTCAGTAATTTAGTGTGGACAGTGTGCGCATTGAGGCGCAGGCATTGTTGTGTAACCAGGCACCCTTATAAGTCACTTCAAAAACTAGCTGTTACTTCACTTAGCTGACAATAATACACGTTTCCGGCATCAGCGTCTCATTGTCATATTTCATTTACATAGTTTGCTGATTTTATTCAACAAAACTAGCATAAGCCTAGTATTTAGTGTGAGTTAATGCTACTTTGCCTCATGGTCTGTGCAGTATGTGACTGTATTATCATCAATAACATTACTTGTTTAACACAAAAGTTCTTAACATACAAAAACTTAAAAAACAAAAGCTTACTTATGAAATGTTCTGCCTTGATGCTTTGTTTTCTTTATTTGCTCGTTACTACACCTGTACACAGCACAAAAGTCCAGCATCTTCACATTGGCGTTAGTCTTGACTAGTGCGGTTGAATGACATTTGTCGTGGGAGCACTGTACAAATGTGGCGGCGCTATTAATGCATGCTCAGGGTCCTTATGCGAGTGTATATATCTATTATTATCTCCACCTTAACATCACAGTATGTTTTTGCGTTTCATGTGGACAGAGATTGTTTTTAAAAACGAAAGAGTTTCTAAAAATACCTGTGTATGTGTGGAGATGGCCTTACTTTCAGTGGTTGTTATCTGGAAATAGAATACCTTGGAATGTCATGACCAATCAGAATCAAGTATTCCAGATAACAATGTAAGAATTATTATGTATGTTTATCAATCGATTTACCCTGTAAATATTATCAGATAACATTTTAAAACCACACCCATAGTAAATGATCAGAACACACACCACCTCTCCAATAGTTACCATATAAACAGGCCAGTAGCTAGGAGGAGTTTGGAAGAATTTGTCCCATACATTAGCTCATTGTCCTATTTTGACTGCTATACCATCATATATAGTAAAAACACCTCATGAAAAAGGCTTTATGACCAAGCAGAATCATCTGTTGGCTGTCGCTTCGGTGTTACTTCAGCTAATCAGTTTTGGCCAATGCTAACTAATATTTTTCATTAGTCCAACATGCAGCTGTGCAAGAAAACGTACAATTTGACGTAGGTGAAGCCATATTTAGCTACCGTGTTGATTTTAAATAGAGAAAACATTTTACAAGTAACTTTTATACTAAATCTTGGACCTTATTCGTAAAGGTGTGAAGCACCAAAAGCGGACCATATTCCAAAAGCGGACCATTTTCCAAAAGTGGACCATATTAAAATTCATTTAAATACTATTTTGGCTATTGTTGTTATCCATGAATTTTTTAATGTACTTTTTTTACAAAAGAGGCTAAATTGTGACGCTCATAATAATAATAATAATAATAATAATAATAATAATAATAATAATAATAATAATAATAATAATAATAATAATAATAATAATAACAATGGCAACCCAGTGGCGCAGTAGGTAGTGCTGTTGCCTCACAGCAAGAACGTCGCTGGGTCGCAGGTTCGAACCTCGGCTGGGCTGGGTCAGTTGGCGTTTCTGTGTGGAGTTTGCATGTTCTCCCTGGGTTCGCGTGGGTTTCCTCCGGGTGCTCCGGTTTCCCCCACAGTCCAAAGACATGCAGTACAGGTGAATTGGGTAAGCTAAATTGTCCATAGTGTATGAGTGTGAATGTGTGTGTGGAAGTTCCCAGAGATGGGTTGCGGCTGGAAGGGCATCCGCTGCGTAAAATCGTGCTGGATAAGTTGGCGGTTCATTCCGCTGTGGCGACCCCGCAAGGGACAAAGCCGACAAGAAAATGAATGAATGAATAATAACAATTATTATTATTATTATTATTATTATTATTATTATGTTTTACAAATTTTTTATTGAAATAGCCACATTCTGACTGAGGAAAATTAAATGTGCTGGCCAGTTTGTTATTTGCCTAAAAAATGACAATAGGCCACTGTTTTTAAATTTAAAACTTCAACAGATTCCTATTTTCAAATGATATATGATGTAATAAATTTGTATTTTAAAAATAAGTATTTTTTCCACATTTCTTTAATCTAAATCTTTAGAAAATATTTTTGGTACATCAAAAAGTGTGGTTATGATGACCATCTGACAAGCTACATGTAATTCAGCTAAAAAAATAGTGCTTAAAATGTCTCTAAAATGCAGTATTTAAATCTCATAAATAAATAGAAAATGAGGTGTATAACTGCAAAAAGGTCCACTTTTTGAGAAAAAAGAACCACCCCTTTCACCAGGCTGGCTACGGGCCTGTATAAAGCATTTGAATTTTGAATAAGAGAGATTACCTGTGTAATAGTGTTTTTCATTTAGATATGCAATGTCCACATCTTGATGGATCTTCTTGAGTATCCGGTTTATTGACGACACCTGCTGACATTGAATTAAAAAGTCATTCAAAAAATGTTCCAAAGCTATTGAGGGTAAGAACAGGCAGTATTCACTTTAATATTTTCCTGAAAACGACAAAAGGATATATTTTCAAGTAAGATTGAAAGTTTTTTGGTTATCATTAACAATCATTTTTCTTTTCAACTTTGTTTACCATTGACTTTTAACATCTATACTGAGAAATGTCCTTTCCACAGAAGAAAGAAAATCATACAATAATAAATGGTGGGAAAATGATGACAACAGGTATGTTTTCGGAGTAAACTATTCCCAGTGGTGTAAAGTAACAAATTACAAACGCTCAAACTATTGTAATTAAGTAGTTTTTCTCATAAATTGTAATTTACTAAGTAGCTTTTAAAATGTGTACTTTTACTTTCCCCTTGAATACAGTTTTAGTGCAGTATTGGTACTTTTACTCCAGTACTTTCCTTCAATCTTCAGTCACTACTTTATTTTTTCTTTAGTCTTGTGATTCCTGTCCAATCAAATTACACGTAGAAGGTAAATCGCATCATTATGAACTACTTCAAGACATGGGCGATTTATAACTGCAGCAAACTGTTTGGAAGCATTAAAAGTGTCCAATTAGATGTCCAAAATCTTTCCACACATTGACCCAGAGACTCTACTTGCACTACAGATTTGGGCAAGTAATAGTACTTTTACCTAAGTATGATTTTTCAGTACCCTTTCCACCACTGACCATCCCATGAATTTGAAATGTGTCAATACATAAATAACAGGATTTGTAGCCTACACTTGGCACTTTATCTCCACTGCAGACTCTCTCTGTTGCCAGCTTTTGCCGGATCTCCCAGGCGAAGAGTGTGGGGTTTTGTCTCTTGTGCTGAACTATGATGGAGACGACTTCGGGGGTCAGTAGTCTGGGTCTGCTTCCTCCTACTGCTTTAGGACCAATGGCTCCTGTGCGCTGAAATCTGCCCAGGATCTTACTGACACAGCCATTGGAGACCTGCCAGAGCACATGGTTACTCCAGAATAGATATTCCCAGGAACGCGTAGTAGAGGTGAGAAGTTTACCTTCAGTGTTCTGGAGATCTCACATGGTCTCATGCCCTCAGTCGCCAGCTCAATCATCAGTCTGCGTTTATAGACTGGCAGAGGACGGCCATTCAGAAACACACCACCCAGCTGATTCAGACTCCCTTCTCCTGATATACATACAGAAGTCTCATTACTAGGAGGTTTGCAAATTTATTGCATCCAGAATCGGCTATCTTAAAAATAATTGGTGTTATGGTTTAGTTTAAAAAAACAATATTTATTTAATTATTTTTTCATTTAAATTATTTAAGATTCTACTCGATCACTTTATGTGTTAAATAAAGTATTATAGTATAGACCATTTTGAGGGATGTAAACAAAAACAATGGTCCCAACGTATTTCCTGTTTTACATTTTTAATTTCTATAGCTTCTGAGAATCCAAAAAGAGCCACATATTTCTAACTAATGTTATAAAAGCTGTTATAACATGAAGTTAAGATTGAATTGCCTCTAATTACAGTTATAAAATAGTTTGATAACAAGCAGGAAATGTTCAAGGGCCAATGACATCACCACATTAAAATGGTCTATAAGTGGTACATTCTTAATAAAAAACGTTTAAAAAATGCCACAGAAGAAGCTCTTTTTTTGTTTCCCCAAGGAACCTTTCATTAAATGTAATTAAATAACCATTTATTCATTAGTATGAGGAACATTTTAATTATCTAAAGAGTATTTTTCATTAAGACATTAGGTGTAAGGAACTTTTGTGAAATGGAAAGATTCAATTGATGCTATGGACCCACTTATACCATTAAAGAACCTTTTTAAGATAAGGTGAAATAAACAACAGGTTATATGTTTGGCATCACTTTGATTTTATTCATCATTTAAAAAGAGTTTCAACTCAATGTATTCATAGGTATAAGTTATTTAAAGTGTAGGTAGATACTGTAAAATAAACAAGATTATGATTAGCACCACTTTCATTTGGCTTGATTTTATGAATTTTAAAAGTTCCAATTAAAATATGTGTAATTCAGAGAAACAATAAGTAAGGTGAAATAAATAACAAATTATATTCTTCGCACCTCTTTAATTTGGGATCTAAAGGGATAGTTCAATCAAAATTGAAAATCCTGTCATCATTTACATTTTCTTCTGTTGAACATAGAGATATTTTGAGATATACACTTTCAGAAACTAAGGTACAGGAGCTGTCACTGGGGCAGTACCTTTTCAAAAGATACATATTTGTACCCAAAGACTCCACAGAGGTAGGTTCATATTAGTGCCCAAATATACCTAAAAAGTACCTTTGAGGTGCCATTATAGACCCTTCAGGTAAAAATATGTTCCTTTTGAAAAGGTACTGCCCCAGTGACAGCTCCTGTACCTTTATTTCTGAGAGTGTAGAGATATATAGAGAGAGAGAACGTTGGTAACTAGTAGCCATTGACTTCTACAATATTTCTTTTTTACCTACCATGGATGTCAACATCCCAACATTCTTCTAATGACCTTCTTTTGTGTTAAACACAAATAAGCTCAAGCAGAATTTTAAACACATAATAAACAGCAAATAGAGATTAAAAATTCCCTTTATTGTGAACTATATCTTGAAATTTACAGCAATTAGGAACTGTAATGGAATTAACAAATGCCAACCTTCATTTCCATGATCAGAGTTTTCTCCGCACATCTCAAAGGGCACCCGGTAGCCTTGAAGAAAATCATCAGAATGATAGTCTAGTAAACATTTTAATTCCATACATATTATTGTTTTTAAACACAAGAATAAAAACAAAACGAATGAGTGAAAGTGAGGTCATTGTCTTACGTCGGAGATGTTCTTCTTAAAGGAGATGCGTCGCTGCGTGTGGCCCGCATTCACCCGGGCGCACTTCTTATATATAAGCCAGAGTCCTTATCAAGATGACGTAGTACTGTCCACATAGGTAAAGATGTAAATATAGACTTGCCATGCATGACTACATGCTCAGCTGAATGATGTCTGTGCGCTTTCCACCCCCTAATATAAGTTATTCATTTGAAAATAATTTTTGGATTGACGCACCGTGGCAGTGGCTCTAGAAAAAAACTTACATAATTCTTACAAATGCCTTTGCATTCAAAAATTGTGCATCTTATTTAGGCCTACATGAAAAATCAATTCACTTCGAAAGTTGGACTACAATTTTCGTGTGTAGTAATTCGCACTATGTGCACACTGAGAGGATAATATAACGGTTTCCATATAGATTTAGGCTCCCTAAGCACATGAAGAACTCGATGTGTGAAGGTAATGGATATTTTTAGTTAAGTCAGAGAATTTGTGGTCAAATAACAAGACGTACATAATAAAGGAGTTTTGAACGATCACCCTTTCCTAAACGAATAGCTCAGCAGGTTTGAACTTCTTTTTCAGCACCACACAGCTCTAAACAGGTCCTTACAGGTTGTGAATGAGCGAGCGGCATTCAGGCTCACATATGAAATCAGTCAGCTTCCAAAGAAACATTTGAAAACATTAAACTCTTTTATGAGGCCAAGAGCACCGCGATTGTGTAGAACTGGAGATTGGAGACTGAGGCGGTCACGTGACTGGCGCATCTTTCATCCTTCCTCGCTACATGTTAATCAGATTTAGTTCTTTTAAAGCAAACATTTGAAAACCTGCTCCAAAGACGACTGCCATATGGTAAAGTGCTTTTGATAAATCATAAATCCATCATGGTGCCCCTTTTATTACATTTTCTTTCAAGCATGAACAAATAGAGTCCGAGGGGCAAATGTGAACCAATTGTGGTTTTATTTATAAAAAATAGCGAGCTGAAAACCCTCCCAGATGTCCCTTGTCTGGCCAGCAGATAAAATGTGTTGTAAACGTTTCAAAGGAAATATTTGGAGAGCAAATATTAGCGAGAGAGTATCCACACAAGCCTCATCCTTGGTCCTGCTCAATGACTAATTGGGCATCATTAGGTAAATCCACACAGATCGAAGATTGTGGAAATAAGGTTGGATTTTAAAATGCCATATGGTGCAAATTACATATTAACCACCCCTTACAGCATAGTAATATCTGCAGGACTGGACGCTCCGCATATAAACCCGACGACCGCTTAGAACGCCATCGTCACCTTGCCAACGGGATGAAGAGACGAATAGTATATGTATTTATCACCTTAAAGCACTTTAAGTTGTTTTTGCTCGTTTATATAAACGAAATAAATAAATGGAATGAGAAAATGCCTTAAAAATGAGGTAATAAATGACGCATCTGTGCGCAAATCTTTCGGGCACTTTGGGAATGTTTAAAATGTAAACGTCATTTATAATCGATTTTGATATATGCAGGTATCTTGTGGCATCGGAAATCCAAGAAAGCCACTTAAACGATCAATCTCTGCGTTCTGAACTCTAAATCACACCATATCAACTCTAATTTAGCTCCTGCGTAAATGTGCACACTGAGCTCTCCAAACGCGCAAACGTGTATATGCACAATTCCGATATCCATAACAAAAATTTGGATGGAGCTTTACCTCAGAGGACAGCTCTAGTGTGATATATTTGTATGTCATTCATTTTTATGGTAATTTAAACCTTTTTTTGTGGTTTAATTTGCTCAGGAGTCGAATAAAGTTTATAAGACTTGTAAAATAAAACAGTGCACTTACGTGTCTATGTAAGAATGCATGTAAAGATCTAATCTCCTTTTCACCCCAGATTTAAGACAGACGTAAATATGCTAAAAGGTAGTTACACCACATCACATATAGCTAGGATATTAGCCTACTTTATAGCATACTTTCAGTTTTGTATCCAGCATTTGTAGAATGCATCTGCGGTTTTTCACCTGGACACAAAACAATAGGCCTAGATTTAATTTGTTACACAGTATACCTTGAATGTCAATATTATAGCAGTGATGTTAGCCTATTAAGCACATTTTTCAGGTTTATGTGAGGGACAGCATGTATTGATTATATATCATGTCTGATCCGATTATTTTTATTCGACTATTTTAAATCCAGCCTACATTAAATAATGCAATTGACTTTTCGCATAAAGAAAAGCGGACTATTTTTAAAAACATGTGACTTGAATAATAAACCCAAACGGGTGAATTATACACTGTAAAATGGTTTTACAGGTTTCCACACAGTGTATTCGTGTTGTCCCAACCCAAATGGGTTAAGTTAACTTAACAAATGTAAGTGAACTGAACATAAAACAATTAAGTTTTCCATTCAAAAATCTCGAGAATTGTGTTGTTTCAGTTTATTTAAAATAAGTAGTTTGAACATGCAGCAAAATCTTTTTGTTGTTGTTGTTGTTGTTGAGTGTAGACTATATGCTAGTATGGTTATGGACGTGAGTGAATATTCATTTCATATGACCTGATTTGTATTAGATAAAAATTAAACACTAAGAACAACGGTAATTCACTGGGTGGCAGCTTGCAATTTTTTTTTTTACTTATTTGTTCTAGCAGAATGATTTCTCTAATGCACTTAACAGCTGTTTTAACGTAAGTTCAGTCTACTTAATAGTAAAAAAAGACACTCAATCAAATGTCAGACATAAGCTTCAGTCGATGATCAGAAAAGCGCAATGTTGACAATATTTAATGATTGTGGAATGGCGTCATCTAGTGGTCATTATAAGAACTTTGTGGGGTGAATTGAATTGCATGTAAATAATCAAGTCTTATTCATTTCGAGTTTATGCACAAAGATAATAAACAAAAAACAAAACAAAATAAAAATAATAATAAATACAATAAAAATACAATAATAAAACAAACACACAAAGTTTATTAGGACAACATAAAGTTAAGATAAATACAGGAAATGATAAATAGAGGAAAATGTATATAAATATAACAAACATATTATGGGCTTTCATTTCATTACAATATTTCATTAATGTATTCATTTATTTATTTTACCTTTATTTTTTTATTGATTGATTGCTTGTTTTGGTGCCTTCATATTAAGCCACTGATGTATTATTATTACTACACATGCTTATTTGCACTAAATAAATACATGCACGCATATATATATATATATATATATATATATATATATATATATATATATATATATATATATATATATATATATATACAGTATGTGGAGGACCAAACCTGCAAAAACAATAAATAAATACGCAATAAACAAATAAATTAGTAAATAAATCCATAATTCTCATGCATAAATAAAACAATAAATAAATAAACAATTAAATCAATTACACGAATGTTACGGGAATAAGAAAATGCTAAACTAAAAGTTAATTAACATTTATTCATTCTTGAACGTAGTTTCCAATTTACTTTTTCTCAGGTCAACATGCTAATGTCTGTCAGTCATTAGAAGGCGGTCTTTATGCCATCATTGGTTGATCATTAGAAAAAAAATTGCATAAATTCCTGCATAAATAAATATATAAATAATTATTTATATATTTATTTATGCAGGAATTTATGGATTTTATATAACAATATGTATTAATTAATTTGCATATTTATTTATTTAGGGTGACGCAGCAAGAAGGTCGCTGGTTCGAGCCTCGGCTGGGTCAGTTGGCGTTTATGTGTGGAGTTTGCATGTTCTCCCTGCGTTTGCGTGGGTTTCCTCCGGGTGCTCCGGTTTCCCCCACAGTCCAAAAACATGCGGTACAGGTGAATTAGGTAGGCTAAATTGTCCGTAGTGTATGAGTGTAAATGAGTGTGTAGGCTATGGATGTTTCCCAGAGATGGGTTGCAGCTGTAAGGGCATCTGCTGCGTAAAACGTGCTGGATAAGTTGGCGGTTCATTCCGCTTTGGCGACCCCGGATTAATAAAGGGACTAAGCCGAAAAGAAAATGAATGAATGAATTTATTTATTTATTGTTTTTTTTATGCAGGGATTTATGAATGTATTTACTCATTTATTTATATATTTGCGTATTTATTGTTTTTGCAGGTTTCGTCCATGCAAACAAATAAAATCATAATAAATTCACGTAAAAAGTTCAAACAAATGAGGAAAGGAATAAATAAAGCATATATTTTCGCATTTAGTTCATCAAGTCACTTATTAATTTATTGGTTTTCCCTATAATTTATTTATTTACTTCTAATTCTCTGGAAGTTTGAGCACCCATGACTAGATCTCCAGTAGTAGCCTGCATCCATGCTAACGTTACACAAAAATATATAAAGAAAACAACTATAAACAAAACCCCTAATCAGAAGCCAACCAACTGAATTCAAGACCAAACTGTTGTGTTTGTGCTGTGAATATGTGCACAAGCTTTTTTAAAATCTGTGCTGACGTGTCGCACCTCCCCACTCACCGGATATCATCACTCTCGCTCCGACGTAACAGCCAGATCGCCCCATTCAGCGTGCGCGGGTGACGCTCTGACCGAGGAAGTGCAACATTTCGACGTGTACATTCACGCGCTGTGCTTCCGGTTAAGCAAAGCGTGATCAGTCGTGCTCAGTCTCTCTTCCCTTCCTCGACTCTCAGTAGAGGCGTCTTGTAGGACTCTCCCGGCTCCTTTACCTCTCTCTCTCTATTTTCCCTCCCTAACGGAATACTCATCCATCCCGGCGGCCATGGCATCTGCGGTACCGGCACAAGTTCAGTCCAGCCAAGCTTCAGCCCCGCAGCTGCAGAGGGGAATAGTGAAGATGGTAGGAGAACACACGGGGCATAAGTGCTGGTCTGGGGGCTCGCTAACTCACTACTACTCTGTTATCACAGGGTCTCCAAAAGTTCAGTTCTTTCGTGTCAGGCTTGCATCATCAATCATAATAGTTTTGCTGTAGTTCTCTTGAGTTTTGGCGAATCTTTGAGTTGTTGCCATGAATTGAGTGCAGAGATTGGGAGAAGTTGAGCGCTCTTCAGCTGTGATCCAGATGGACATGTTATGCAACGTTATATCCAGTTTCCTTAAACATTTAGTTGTTGTTTATGTCTTGTAAATGACGCTAAACTTTCGCATGTACTTGACTTGTATTTCAGCATAAATTTTGCAGCCATTACTTCATATTTAATAGCAAACTTTCGCTAGTATGTTAAACAACTATCTTATATAAAAGCAGGGCTTTTTAAACTATTCCGACGTATATACCTAATTTCTGTAAGCTTGAAAAATAAGCGATATGCGCAGATTTGTGGGTTTGCGTGATTTCGATTCAGGCTAGTGACTCGGTTCACTAAAAGATTTGTTTACGGAGTAGATTAACTCCAATAGGTGGCGCTACATGAGCGTTTTGTGGGTTACAAGAGAGTCTACTGAATCGTTCACTCGTTCAACCGATTTGTTGAACGTTTCCTACTTGAAAATGAAGCGAGTCATTTTGTCATACTTGATTTAGGACCTATGTTGACATACAGAGAATCATATTTAGAAGAGAATATACATTTGTACAGTAGTTATGAAACAAATCACAAGATTCTTTCACAAATTTTGGAATAATTTAGAGTGAATATTAGAGTGAATATGGGAACTGTTCTTTTACTATACTAACGTTACTTCTGAGAGCTTTGAGTGAAAAAAATCGGAATTTCTGCAGTTCTTAAATTAATAACATAAATTATTCTTTGAAAACAACTGCTAATTATATTCTTGAATCACATAAATGAATAATGTGTTGCTATACTTTTATTTGACCTTAAGTTCAAAGTTCAGATTTGTCAATCTGTCAGTCTCACGTGTGTGTTCATGCGTTCGAGGAACCGCTTGAGTGCCAAGACTCGGCTCAGTTTCTGCGTTGTAAGAGACTCTGTGAACCGCTTCATCAGGCCCCCATAATCAGGCAAGGCTCCACAGTTTTGGACTGTTTACTTTATCTGCTCTGGTGACCGAAGGGGAGCAGATACGAGAAACTGACACGTAGTTCTTTAGCAAAGCATGATTTGTCCGTGAAGAAACTCATGACAGGCAGTAACATGAGGTTGTAGATAAGTAAACAAAATAAAAACAAACTGGCATGGTCTTTATTAAACCTGATTTTTAAAATTGTCAAAAGTTTAGTAATGTTAATATTTCCAATTGTTGTTATAACTTTTTGTATTGATAAAACTGTGGCATAATATATCCTTGGAGTAATTTCCCCTTACCCCATTATATATATTATATTTATATTATGTGTATATGCTATTATAATTATTGTGTAGAAAAAGAAAGAGATTACATATGAATTAATGGTATTAAGTGAAATAATTAGAATAAATATTCTCAAACATGTTTCAAACATAACCCTATTCACTTTAAAAATACTAGAATATATATTCAGTATTAAAAATGTATAATACAATTGTGTAGTTTGTTACAGTTTACTTAAGTAGTTAATCGTCTACACACTTTGACTGTTGTAAAAATGACGTGTCTGTAATTATCTCATGTGGATTTATTATTAATATAAATAATTATCCAGTTTATTTAATATATTCTATTCAGTTAACTTAATCAGCTGAATAACATGAGTAAATACAATCTTTTTTAGGGTGCAAATGTAACGCCTTAATGAAACAAGAGTTTCTTTTTGACACTTGGGTCAAATGATTACCATAATAACCTGTTCTAAATGAATTAATGTAGCTTTGTCAATGTCTTAAATGGCTTTGATCCTTTTGAAAAATTGTTTAAAATTCAGCAAAGTACCTCCCAGTTTTTCTGAACTCGAAAAGTGGTGGATTTTTGGTGGTTTCTTTGTATTTTCCAACCCAGATTGTGGTGACGGAGGCCAGTCTATGCTTCTATACACTCAGCAATTAGGTTGGAGCTCTGATTTCAGAGCCTTTCTGGATAAAAAAAAAAAAAAATAAAACGCTTCCCTGTTTGGCTTCAACTTCCTCTTTTTATTAGATGTTTAATAAGTGAAAATAAAGCCCAGAAGAACAAGTTACACAATCATACCTGATAATGATCGCCATAAAACGTGACACCGAATCATCATTATCATTTAATCAATAGTGCACAGATTTATCTGAAGTTTGGAGGAACACCAATGATCTGACATATGATTGGATAAGCCACACGTGGATGTAACTTCAGTTTCTTAAGGCAAAACACAATCATGATGAGGCTTGTAAACATCACTTCTGTAAATGGAGAACAAACAACAATTTAAATGCTAACGTGAATACACACTTTATCTAAGACTAGGGTCTGCCCTCCAGTTGTATTTATTTAGGTGCTTTTAAAGCATCATGCTGTGATTAACACAGAAGGGATTGTTTTCCTGATGTTATCTTTGGTTAACGGTTCTTTAACTGTTGGCCAAACACAAACAAACAGGTCCTAAAGGAATTGTGGCCTCAATCCGGGTGTTTATTCGTTGTTTGACTTGCAGATTGAATGTTTGTATCACGCACCGCCAATGCTATACAGTTACAGCTTTCTTCTTGTCATTACTGACATGAGTGGAACGATGGAGAATGTTTATGAAATGTTATGCAAGCACTCACATTGATTTGAAATCAAATCAAATTTCCAACTGGAGGGTTCAGATCGTTTATGCTTTCAGTATGACAAAGGTTTTTAAAACTAGAAGATTCTACAGCGTGTTCTGTCAAAATTCTATAAAACAATCTATAAAGTATGCTTTTATTAAATTGGGTTAGTTTTATTTCTAGTTATGGCATTTAAAAAGTAAGAGAAACTAATTTATGAGTGACTTGTGTGCACATATTTTGACCATATAAAATATTTTAATATTTGATTTTTTAATATTTTTTAATATATTTTTTCAAATGATGTTAGAGAATGTTTTATTCAGAAAATAATTTAAGGGAACTGTTTAAAAAGTCTCCTGAAAGGAATAAGATCTTGTCAGGATTGTTGTTATCTGTGTGTTTTTACTATAATTCATGTTTATAAATAAACCTTTATGATTTTATATTTTTTACTGAATATTTATTACCAATATTGCCATAAATATAGCCAATGATGATGATATGGTATTAAATCATGAATTAATTAATGAATAAAAAAGTTTTTAACAAATATACATTGTAAAAACCTTATATTTTACTTATATAAAATATAATATATTTTTACTTTTATATAATTATATTTATAAAACTTAATTTTACTTTGTTAACTTTTATTTTATTTATTATTATTATTATTATTATTATTATTCATTATATTGTTTTCTAGTCATGAAATTAGCTGGCATGGCATAAATGCAAACAAGCAAACTCACAATACCTTTTTTTTTTTTTCATTGCAGGTCTTATCTGGTTGTGCTGTCATTGTTCGAGGTCAGCCACGAGGTGGACCTCCTCCAGAACGACAGATCAACCTGAGTAATATCAGAGCCGGAGCTCTAGCTCGTCGTGCAATTCAGGGTCAGCCAGACACCAAGGACACACCAGATGAGGTACACCTCCATCCTGCAGAGTTGCTTTGTCTGTTTGTTGATTTAAAAAAACCAAAAACACGTTCATTCATAAAGTATTTTCTTGTTATATTTTGCTTTAATTTGGGAACCTTTTTAAATATATATATATTTTTGAAAATGCAGTGGACCAAATTGTTTTTTTTTTTTTTTTCCCCAGCGTGCTGCTTTTGTCACCGTTTCTTAAACAAAATGTGTTTGTGTGTGTGTGTGTGAGAAAAAAAAATCTGAATGCAAAGAAAGCTGAATTTCAAACTTTCTTGGAAATTAATATCACAGTGAGTGGAAGCTAGCACTCATTCACTGTCTTGGTAGTCCAGTTTATGTTATGATATAGTTAAAAATGAAAAATCTCTTATTAATTGCTCACCCTCATGTAATTTTATACTCCTGATATCATCTTCAGAAAACAAATTACGATATTTTAGATGAAATCCTGGAGCTCTCTTATTCTTCATAGACTGCAACGGTCCCAAGACATTCAGTGTTCAGAAATGAAAACATTTACATGGACACCAATAATCCGATTTTAATATGATCAAGACAATACTCTGGTTAAGAGTCTACCATGTAAGCAGCGATTTTTGATTACCCTAATCCAACTAAGATCATAATTTAACTACGTAAACGTCGTCATTGTCAATATTCCATGTGACTTCAGTGGTTCAACTGTAATCATATGAAGCTCCAAGAACACTTGTGCACAGAAAGAAAATCTGACTGTTCGCCTATATCTTTTCTCCCTCATCAGGTCATGGTGCACAGTTACTACAGACAGTACAACATTTTCACATTAGAAATCAGGAGCACAACATGCAAGCATCAAATTAGCTGAAATAAACATGCACCTTGATCTGATGTAGAAAACATTGGCAAATTTATTTATTTTTTTTAGCACACAGAAGTGTTCATGAAGCTTTGTATGATAACTGTTGAACCATTCAAGTCATATTGAATGTTTCTTTTCTGGACTTTGCATGTCTCGTGTATGTATTAATATCTTAATAAAATGCTGCTTTCCTGAACATCAATGTGTATGATCCCAAATATCTTATTGATTATATAAACAGGTTTACAAGAACCTGATGTTAAGTGACCTGTGTAGCGACTTATGTGTAATAACGTCTTTTTTTCATTTGCCAATGGAAATATTTCAAAATCACATTATTTTGTTACCAGTTAAAGAAAATATGTTCAGTATAGTATGAGAGTAATCTGGATGTGACAGCGTTGTCATTGTCATATGACCTAACAGCTACTTCTTTTTAACAATTTCTCTCAAATGACCTTATGCGATCGTGAAGTAAGTTTGATTGTAAAGTATATACACTTAAGCATCTTACCGGAGGAAGCAGGTCATCCTTGTAAATTTTGCATACACATTCATTTATTTTTATTGCAAAGGTATGTTTTTCACAACAGCTGTTAGATATTTTACAGCAATTTCTTTTTATTAAATTACCTAATCAGGAAAGAAAACTAAACACAAACTAAACGGTTACACTATTCCTCATGATAATAACAGCAATATATCCCTTTACATAAACTTCATTTTACACAAAAACAATTTACAGAAGACAGTGTGAGTGGACATAATATTTATAAATAGGCATGGAACGTAAGGTTTATAACAGAAACGCTTTAGATTAAATAGGTGTTATACTCACTTCATTTAAACAAAGCAAGCAAATATATATATTTGATTGTTTTGTGTAGTTTTTTTCATAATAAATATACTTTTAACTATGTTAAACTTGTCATTAAACATTGTTGAAATAAGTCTATACAACTAGAGTTTTCTTGTTTTGGCACATTAAAATATGTGGTTTGGAAAGAACTACATTTGTTTGTTTTTTTTTCAATTCCATTGGTCCAACCGGGCCATTGCAAATAATCCTTAGTGTTTAGCCCCGTATAAGTCTAAAATCTCATTCATAATGCTCTTAAAAAGGTTTCAAATTTGACTTGATGAAACCTGCAGAAACCCTGCTTTGACAATTAAAAGAAATCTCACTGACCAACCCTTGAACAAAAAGCATGTTATCACAAAAAAACAAAAAGCAGTTTGGCACAGATGAGTGTGTTTTTGTACTTATTTCAAATATTTAGAATTTGCATCAAACTTAATGCATGAATAAATTCACTGCAATTGCATCTAATGTCCAAATTACTATACAAGGTGATTTATTCACTTTTTAAGTATAATTTTACTTCCAACAAAAGTGAATAGGAGCTATTTTTAGTGTCTAATGCACATCCTCTGATGCTGAATGGCTTTAAATAGCTTTTGTGTGTGTGTTTCTTGGCAGCCATGGGCTTTCCAGGCACGAGAGTTTATGCGCAAGAAGGTAATCGGCAAAGAAGTCTGCTTCACTGTGGAGAATAAAACTCCTCAAGGCAGAGAATACGGCATGGTGTACCTGGGAAAAGGTGAGCGGCAACTGCTACCCCTGCATTCTGCTGTTTTACCAAATATCCAATGTTTCGGCTCTGACGTGTTTACTGTGGAGTTGTTGTTGTAACATGTCTCATCTGGGTTTGATCTCTCCATAGACACATCAGGAGAAAATATAGCCGAATCCCTGGTGGCTGAGGGTCTTGCTATGGTTCGCAGAGAAGGCATCAGAGGAAACAAGTAAGAACCCTACATGCTTTTCTTTTTTTTTTTTTTCTCCCTGATTTGGTGTCACTATGGTTCTTACGCTTATTGTCAAATCCCTCACAACGCAGCCTGTGTTTTCTCCTTCAGCTGAGGTCATTTGTGGGCACAGTGGTTTTATTGTAATAAAATAAATAAACGCTATTTTAAAATAGACATGACCAGGTTATATGTATACATGATGTAGAATTGGCTATTTACACATGTTTATTGTAAGACGAAAAGATACAAATTTGTAACTTGTATAGGAATATTTTAACAATAAAACATTGTCAAATAGTTTAAATAGGATGTATATTCAGCTTAATTAGATGTATATTTTAAAATTATATTAGAGAATGTTTTTAATCATGAATTCTTTTAAGGTAAATGTTTGAAAAAATAAATATTTATCACTGACTAAATTGAAAGATCAGTGTGGTTTTTATTTATTTATTTATTTATTTTATAATCCATGTTTGTTAAGAAACGGTTATGATTGTAAATTAATTATTAAATATTTATTGTTAACTTTGCCATAAATATAGCCAATGCTGTTGATATGGCATTATTAAATAAACAAATGAATAAATAAATGTAACAAACAAACAAAACACATTAACTAATTTGAAAATAGACTATATCAGGTTATATAAACAAGATGTAGAATTATCCACTCACGACACACATTCATATTTTTTGAAAGAGGAAGAGATACAAATTTGTGACTTGTGTAAGAATATTTGACAATAAAACAGTTTAATTGACCTTATTCTTCAATGGGGAAATGCGCTCGTTTTTGCGATTTGTTTCAGAACTTCCCATTCAGTTGCCTATGGGAGAAATGACTAGGAATAGTAAACGTCAAAAAACGGTCACTTTCTCTACAAACAAGTGTGTTCAAGACTTTACAGACAAACTAGAATAATATAATAAGAAAATATCAGTTTGTGACATCAAGCAGCAGAACAAGCTGATTTTAACGTCTAATATTAAATGGAAGTGAATGAGACTGGAAGTCTCGAGCTAAAAAGATTCAGATGGCTGCGCCCGCTTGTACACGGAGAATAAGGTGAATAGGTTGTATATTTTAAAATGATATTTGAGAACATTTTTATTCAGGAAATATTTTAAAGGAAATGTTTAAAGTGTCTTCTGGAGGAGTTTCAGAATAATTGTCATTGATCAAATCGAAAGATCTTATATGACCTTTATATCAGTGTTGTTATCTATGTTTGTTTATGTATAAACTATGTTTAAGAAACTGTAAATTGTAAATTATATAATGAATGTTTATTACCAACTTTGCCATGAATATAGCCAATGCTGTTAATATAGCAATAAATAAATAAATAAAATACATAAACACATTATCCATTTTGAAAATAGACTTGACCAGGTTATAAAAACAAGATGTAGAATTATCCACTCAAGACACGCATTCATATTTATTGAAAAAGGAAGAGATACAAATTTTGTGACTTGTGTAAGAATATTTTGACAGTAAAACCTAATTTAATAATAATATATATATATATATATATATATATATATATATAATATATATATATATATATATATATATATATATATATATATATATATATATATATATATATATATATATATATATATATATATATATATATATATAATTTTTTTTTTTTAAATGATAGCAGAGAACATTTTTATTCAGGAAATATTTTAAGGGAAATGTTTAAAAATGTGTCTTCTGGAGGAGTTTTAGAATAATTATCATTGATCAAATTAAAAGCTCTTATATGACCTTTATATTAGTGTTGTTATGTTTGTTTTATGTATAAACTATTTTTAAGAAACTGTTATGATTGTGAATTATATAATGAATATATATTGCCAACTTTGCCATAAATATAGCCAATGTTGTTGATATAGCAATAAATAAATAAAATACATAAACGCATTATTCATTTTAAAACTAGACTTGATCAGGTTATATAAACAAGATGTAGAATTACCCACTCAAGACACACATTCATATTTATTGAAAGAGGAAGAGATACAAATTTGTGACTTGTGTAAGAATATTTTGACAATAAAACATAGTTTATTAATATTTATATTTTAAAAAGATATTAGAGAACATTTTTATTCAGGAAATATTTTAAGGGAAATGTTTAAAAATATGTCTAATGGAAGAGTTTTAGAATATTTATCATTGATCAAATTGAAAGATTTTATTATGACCTTAAGTCTTGTTATCTGTTTTTTATATATAAATAAGCTATGTTTAGGAAACCGCTATGATTATGAATTATATAATGAGTATATATTGCCAACTTTGCCATGAATATAGCCAATGCTGTTGATATGGCAATAAATAAATAAGATAAAAAAAATACATAAACCCATTATCCATTTTGAAAATAGAATTAACCAGAGTATATAAACAAGATGTAGAATTATCCACTCAAGACACGCATTCATATTTATTGAAAGAAGAGAAGAGATTTAAATTTGTGACTTGTGTAAGAATATTTTGACAGTAAAACATAGTTTAATAATATGTATATTTTTAAATGATATTAGAGAACATTTTTATTCAGGAAATATTTTAAGGGAAATGTTTTAAAAGGTGTTTTGGAGGAACTTTACATTATTTGTCTTGATCAAATTGAAAGATCTTATATGACCTTATTAGTATCAGTGTTATCTATGGTTTCTATTTAAACTATGTTTAAGAAACGGTTATGATTGTAAATTATATAATGAATATTTATTACCAACTTTGCCATGAATATAGCTAATGCTGTTGATATGGCAATAAATAAATAAGATAAATAAAATAAATAAACAAACACATTATCCGTTTTAAAAATAGAATTGACAAGGTTCTATAAACAAGATCCACTCAAGACGTGCATTCATATTTATTGAAAGAGCAAGAGATATAAATTTGTGACTTGTGTAAGAATATTTTGACCAAAAAGTTTAAAAGAATGCATATTTGAGAAATGATAAAATGATATTAGAGAACATTTTTATTTAAGAAATATTTTAAGGGAATTGTTTAAAAAGTTGTCTAGAGGACTTTTAGAATATTTATCATTGATCAAATTGAAAGATCTTATTTGACTTTTTATCAGTGTTGTTTTTATCTATGTTGTTTTAAAAATATATTCATTTGGTTTACTAAACTTTTTTTTTTTTTAATTACTATTTTTTTTTATAAAGGTAAGTGGCTGCAAGCCATTTATATAGCCTAAATATAAACAAGAGTTAAACCTTACTATGTTTAAATTGTTTGCAACCACTTGCCTTAAAAAAAAAAAATACAATGAATCGTTTTTTTAATATAGACCATGTTCAATAAACGTTATGATGGTAAATTGAGTATTTGTTATCAATAAATATAGCCAATGCTGTTGATAAGGCATAAAACATAAGTAAATAAAAAAAGGCACGATCCCTCCTGCAGGTGGCAGCGTTGGTCTTTATTGAAGTTAAAGACATCATCACATGTAATTGCTTCCGATTTTTCACCATTTGATCTCTCACTCCCTCTTCTGGTCGTATTTGCTCATGACGCGTCCCATCCATCCGCCCTTTTCCCCCCACTGTCTTGCAGCAGCGTAATATTGTCCTAAGCTTTTGGGACTTAATGATGCGTGCGCGAGGCAGCTCTGTGAAATGGCCCTGAACAATTGCCAGTGGAATCGGTTTGCTTTAGGCTCATTTTCCCTGCAGGAGACGGTGGTGTGAGCCCCGCTGGTCTCTCTGCATCCCCAGAACTGCCTTCTCATTAGCCGGGCATGCTGTGGCCCATCACAGCCCACTGCATCGGCTATCATAATCTCCAAAGGAAGTCGTGTTTTAAACCCGGGTCCCTCTCTGCCCACCAGCTCTCAATTAGGCACCGGCGGGCTGGGAAAGATGCCCAACTCCCTCTCTCTTTTGAAAAGATGAAGGAAAAATAAAACTTTACAAGATAAAGACGGCTCGAGATGGCTGCTGAGATTTGGCAGCCCCTTATTTCCCAATAGTTAAAATTGATGAAGGGCTTAGATAATTGGAGGTCTGGGCTTGTCATTTAGTAGGAAGAGGCCACTTTTCTTTGACATTTACGCTATTAGCCTTGTCTGTTATTACACTAGTGAGTTTTTAAATAAGAGTTAACATCCTAAGATAACATTTAATAAGAAGAGCAACATCCATCCTGTGGATAATCTTTTTGTATGTGAGAAAAAAAGGGGAATGTTTGTGCAGGTGTTCTTTGTTCTGGCCGCAATGTTTACTGACTATCTAATGGGTTTTGTTCATAAAAATAGTCTTATCCATTTTATTAATAACAACATGCAGTTGAAGTTAGAATTATTAACTCTCCTGAATTATTAGCCCACCTTTATGCTTTGTTCTCCAATTTCTGTTCAACGGAAAGATTTTTTTTAACACATTTCAAAACATAATAGTTTTAATAACTATTTTTTAATTTCTTTTATTTTGCCATGATAACCGTCATTATATTTTACTAGATGTTTTTTCAAGATACTAGTACTCAGCTTAACTAGCTAAATAGATTAACTAGGCAAGTTAGTGTAATTAGGCAAATCATTGTATAACGGATGGTTTGTTCTGTAGAAAATCGGATAAACAAATAATACTTTAGGGGCTTATAATATTGACCTTAAAATGGTTACAAACAAAACTGCTTTTATTCTTGCTGAAATAAAGCAAAAGACTTTCTCCAGAAGAATAAAAATAATTTTGGGCAAATACTGTGGAAAAAATATAATTTTTGTAAAATATTTGAAAAAATTAAATTAAATTGACTTCAACTGTATTTATTTATTTATTTGTTTATTTATATTAATTTATTTGGTCAAATTCACTGGAGATTTCAAATAAAATTGTAAAATTATTTTTAAATTTATTTATTTGGTTCACTGGAGTTTAAAATTAAATTGGGAAATTATTATTTTTTATTTGGTCAAATTCACTAAAGATATTTAAAATTAAATTGTAAAGTTTATTTATTTGGTCCAATTCACTGGAGATTTAAAATTAAATTAAGTTTTTTTTATTTATTTATTTGGTTAATTCACTGGAGACTTAAAATGAGATTGTAATTTTTTAAATTTATTTATTTGGTTAGTTCACTGGTGATTAAAATTAAATTGTGAAATTATTTAATTATTTAGTCAAATTCACTTTAGATTAAAATCAAATTGTAATTTTTTATTTATTTGGTAAAATTTACTGGATATTTAAAATTAATCTGATCTTGCAATTAATATTGCTGTAAGTTGCTGATGTGCCAATTAATAAAAAAAAAACAACCAACAAAATCATATAGTGAAATAGCAGATGCTGAAAATGCCACAATTATTGCACATGCTTTATTTTGTATAGTAAATAAAATGGCAATGTTAATAAACACAGATTTTTGAGGTTTATTATGCACAAACACTTGTCCATGTTGGTATTTGATTAAGTGTGCAGAACTATGTTTGATTTATTATTTTAAAATGTGAAAAATTTCATGTTAAGCTGTTGTAATTTTACAGTTCTGCAGTGTTTCTGCATAACAATGAATCCTAGTAATCACCAAAAGTTTCAGACCACATCAAAATGATCAGGCTTAAAATTGTTGTAATCAGTCAAAACAAAGCTCAAATTAAAGCATAGCTAGGATGACCTTTAGCTTATTAGAAAAGGAACAATTCAGTTCTTTAGTAAATCGTCTAGAGCGTTGTTTTCAAGATCTAATAAAGTGAACTTTTACAACCAAACAGTCAAATTGACGCAATTTCCAACTGCAATTAATATTGATAGCACTGACAATGACAGATAATATATAATATATAACACAGTCAAGTCCAAAATTATTCATAAAATGATTAATAATAAGGGAAAGTAATAAATATTACTAAACAAATGTGATTGAAAACTGAAAATAATAAAGCCAATACTATAGTATTATATAAAAAATAACACAAATATAATCTATCTACAGTTGAAGTCAAAATTATTAGCCCTCCTGTCAATTTGGTTTTCTTTTTTAAATATTTCCCAAATGATGTTTAACAGGGCAAAGAATTTTTTCATAGTATTTCTTCTGGGGAAGTCTAGAATAGCAGTTCTTATTTTTTTTAAAACTATTTTAAGGTCAATATTATTAGCCCCCTTAAGCAATATATATATATTTTTTGATCGTCTAAAGAACAAACCATCGTTATACAATAACTTTCCTAATCGGGTATATGCAGAAGTATGCAAAAGGACTTTTAATTTTGCAGTAACCTTGGTCAGCCACTTCTGGTGAACTGTTTGCAGTTACAAACATTTTTCTTTGAAAAAAATCTAAAATCTTCACTGCCTGATTGATATATGATATAAAGTGGGTCTCAGATTGTACAATAAGCACTGCTGCAGTTCAAACACCTGCATTAAATCAAATTTTCCCACACCATTTAACTTTACTCCAGTATATTCAATGGAGATTTTGCGCTCGCCTGCTGATCCTGACGGGTGTGTGCATGTAAACGGCTTTTCATCTTGTTTTACGCTTGAACAACTAAATGAATGCTGAAGTCTATTTAACTGAATGTATAATGCTGTAAAAGGGACCGTGTAAAATTGAAAATGGTGTTCACCGGAAGTTTATTGCTAAGGGAAGAAACGCTAGCTGTGCCTATACCCTTTTACCCTAACTTGCCAAATAAACCTAGTTAAGCCTTTAAATGTCACTTTAAGCTGAATGCTAGTGTCTTAAAACATATCTAGTAAAAATGATGTACTGTCATCATGGCAAAGATAAAAGAAATCAGTTATTAGCAATTACCTATTAAAACTAATATGTTTAGAAATGTGTTGAAAAACATCTTCTTTCCATTAAACAGAAATTGGGGGAAAATATACAGGAGGGCTAATAATTCCGGAGGGCTAATAATTCTGTCTTCATAATAGACTGTGTTGACCAGACTTTAAAGCAATGTCAAGTTTAGCAAGCATACAATCTTTGTGTAAAAAACAAAAGATGAAATTCTTTCTCAACGCTGCAGAAATGATGGCATTGGTAGTCCATGGCCTTGTTTTTCCTCCATTCAGAGCTCATTAAAATATTCTCACTAGAAAAAACAATTACAAATTCCACATGCGGTACAAGTGAAATGCATCTAAAAAAACACTTTGAATCTTGTCTCTTTGTCTAGTTTCAATAAAACGCAGAAGATTAAATCATCGTCATATGCGTTGTATTTTAATATACAATCTCTGCCATCACACCATCAAAACTCCTATCGTTTAGAGGAGCTGATACATACGCACTGGTCAAATAAGGACTTTCACCACCCATATTTTATCCCCACAAAAGAACTCTTTCAGTCAGTCTCGCCTTTTTAAATCAGTTCATTATGAAGTTCAGCGCCACTTAAACTGATAGAGCCTTATTAAAAAAATCTGACGAGTGTGTGGCGTGGTCAGACTGGCTAATTCCCCTTAAAGATAATGATGGCTTTTAGAACAACAGAGGATTTAATTGAAACATGTGTTGGCTTTTGATAATGAACAAACTCATTTGAAGAGCTTATCAAGGCCTGTGAAAAGGGGCAGCTCTGAGAGAGACACCTCTACGTCTGCAGCGCGGCGCATTTCAAATCCTCAGAGGGAAGATATGGTTTTATTTTTAGCTCTCTGAACTCTTGCGGCAAGCTCTGCGGTGTGTAATTTGATATTTGCTTGATTTGTTTTGTGTCTCAGTCCTGAGCAGGTCAGACTGTGTGATTTGGAGGATCAAGCCAAGTCTTCTAAAAAGGGCCTGTGGTCTGAGGGTGGAGGCTCGCACACCATTCGAGATCTCAAGTACACCATCGAGAACCCTCGCAACTTCGTGGACTCCCTGCATCAGAAACCAGTCAACGGTAGGATGCGCAACACTTTGTTTGATTACATATTGTGCTCTTGTTCTCAGATGCTCGGGTAATCATCCCTATTGTTCGAGATCGAGTTTACTGACGCATGTGGTGTTTTAAACTCTTCCCCTGCCAGCTTCTTTTTTCCCTTTAAGTTGACAGCCACCACCAGGATTTTTTTATGATATTCACTTTAATTTGACGGCCCTCACGATACTTTCTCGCAGCAATAGATCGCCATGTTATATATCAAAATAAAGAACCAAGCCTCTTTCTTTTTTTTTTTTTAAGCATTTTATTTTAAGTTCATGTTTTATTATCACTGGAATGCAGGTTCTATCAAAAAAAGAAAAATTTTTGATCAAAAAACCCTAAACGTACAGAATTTTTAAGCTATATAGTGCATTTTTAATGTTCCATAGTACACGATACCCATTTTTACACATTAATTTCATCTCCAGAACTGATTTGAAAGTCAACTCAAAAGGTTTTTACAGTTTTATGTGGAGAAAAGTTATTGTTGTTTTATGTACACACACTATGTCTTCCTCACAATTTGTTTACACTAATACATTTTACTCTTAATACGGCGTTTTAGTCTGTGCCAGTGGTGTAGTGGTTAGTGCGTCGACACATGCACTCCGGTGCTCACGGCAACCCGAGTTCGAATCCCACCTCGAGGTCCTATGCCGATCCTTCCCTCTATCTCCTCCTCACACTTTCCTGTCAATACTCTCTACTATCCTGTCTATTAAAAGTGAAAAAAATAAATCCCAAAAAAATAATTATTAAAAAAAAAAAAAAACCACGGCGTTTTAGAATGAAGGCGACCCACGTCCACACTTGCGTTTCACCTAGCGTTTCTGAAAAGATCTCCGTTCACAATACGCCCCTGAAAATGCACATCGCGTGACCATACACGCACTCTGCCATACGCTGCAGCGTATGCGCACATCTGAGCTTCCACTGGATTTTATCTCACTATAGTTGTTAGACGTGATGTTTAATTCATCTTGTCTCTATCTAATGGTCTTTTGAATCTGTTACTTGTTCTCAGTTAATGCGTTTCGGTAACCATGTATGCTGATTCTGCATATTGACTGATTGCTTGCCTTTATTTCATATATTGTTTAAACTTATTGTACGTTATACGACATGTCCTCTGGAGTTTGTTTTCCATATCAAACTTGCGAAGTCTGAACTTAAGGAAAAGGTGCAAGACTGAAATTTGTGCACTTAAATTTGAGGAAAAAACCCCAATCAGATGGCTGCCTTCGTTTTCAGATGTCTCCGTTTTCTCCCGTCCACACTAGCATGGAGCTGCAGCGTTTTAAAATAAAATGGCCTCTTCTGCACAGTGGCGGTTCTAGACCAGAGTAACTGGGGGGGGCCGGGCAGGGGCCACTTGTACTTTTAGGGGGCACACTTTAACATGCATCACAAAATACTTAAACAATTATTCGAAGTCATTGTTTTCATGTATCACTCTAAAGTCTTCATAAACAAGCTAATTAAATAACTTAAACACAAGATAATCTTCCACGATAATTTGTTTGACAAGTAACTTTGTATTGTAGCAGGATAACACATTTCTAGCATTCAAGTACATCAAGGCACATTTTTGCACCTGTAAACTTTAACAGACGCAGTTGAAGTAAACTTTTTTGCCCTCCCGTTAACTTAAAATAATGTTTCCCAAGTGATCTTTAACAAACCAAGGACATTTTCACAGTATTCCCTATAAAAAACAAAAACAAATATTCTGGAGTCATAATAAGTCTTATTTCTGTAGTTTATTTCTTAAATAAAAGCAGTCTTAAATTTTTTAAAGCCAGTATTATTAGCCTCCTTAAGAAATATTTACTGTATTTTTTTGATTTTCTACACAACAAACCAGTTATACAATAACTTGACTATTTATTCCAACTTTCCTAGTTAACAAGTCTTTAAATTACACTTTAATCTGAATCAAAGACTACACAATACTTAAAGGGACTTGGTCTGAATACAACTTGCAAAATCTTGCAAAATAACTAAAATATTCTGCACTGACTGTCACCATGGGAAAGATAAAGTAGTTATTAGAAAATAAAACTATTATGTTTAAAAACGTGTTATAATTAATCATGTGTTTGAAGACTCATGCTTGATGTCACAACTGAAAACAAAAATGAAGGCAAAACTAAACGAGTTTAATATTATACCCTTACATGAGCGTGACTGAAAACTACATTTAATCATTGTGTTACATCTGTTCTCCGGTACTTGTCGACTGTTTGTAAATTCAAGACTGCATTTCCTAACGTAAAACTATGTACACTCAATTTCTCATTAATTATAGCCTCTGCATAACCGAGGACTTCCTATATTAAAAGTGTAAAATCGCTATTGAAAACAGAAGTCTAATATAATCAACAGCGGACATTTTGATAGTGTTTCACAACATGAACAAGACTGAATCTTTTTATTACCTGTTTCAATTTGGGGGTTAACTTCTGACGAATGCGGGGAACTGATGCGCGCAGCGAGTGCACGCGACACCGAGAGCGCGCGATAGAGGCCTCAGTCAGTGTTGTCAGATTGGGCGGTTTTGACTTCGATTGCATGCATGTGCATTTCGGGGGGTTTTGGATAGTTTTTGGGCTGGAATCAGTCAGCTACATCTGGCAACACTGGCCTCAGTCATATCTCTCCGCAGTCTGCCACCGATGGCTGATCTCGCTTCTCCGTGGCGTTTTGACACAAAAATACGCGTGATGATATTGAAATTTAGGGGGGGGGGGGGGGGGGGGGGGGGCAAGCTTATTGACACGGGGGCACTGGCCCCCCCTTAGAACCGCCACTGTTTCAGCATTTTCAAAACGCTCTGTTTTCCGGGCTCGAAAACTTCAACGTAGTGTGGACAGAAGGCGTAACCATAGCAAAACTTGTGCATTTGAAAACTTTAGGAAAGGCAAAAAATACTTGTAAAAAAGCATTTTTAAAAAAGCTAAAAAACTAAAAAAGCAGTTTTTGTGTAAACTGATTTTTGCTAGACAAAATATAGAAGACGGCCAGCTTTACAGGCTTGTTTATAATACACAATTAGGTAAACTGCAAGAAAGTTGATGCAGTTTTTTTTCTCCAAACTCTTTCATGGTTCAATAGGAATAAATTGAATCAAACTAGTATCAAATGTAACAATATATCAAATTAAGTCAATCAAAAAACTATTTTTACATTTAAATCTATTTTAATTTGAGTCATTTTCTAGAGGTTCTAACAAAACCTTCATTTGCTACGTTCCGTTTTTTTTTTTAAATAAATGTTTTTATCTTATTGGGAAAGGCAGAATGAGGGGATGGGTTGGCAATCTAACTCAGGTCGCCGCAAGCGCCACAGTGCTATATATCAACACACTTAACCACTAGGCTATTGGCCCTGACTACATTCCATTTTTTAAATAAAATATCCGCTTTATTAAAATAAGTCCACTTGTTTAATTGCTGGATGAATCAGCATTTGAGCAAATCACTCAATTCAAACCAATTCAGTAGCAAATACATTTGAACCTAGCTTTTTGCTGTCTATTAGTGTAACAAAATGAACAATTCAATCATTTTTCTGATGCGCCAGGTTACTTTCAAAAGGTCATTTAGTCTATTTTGAACTCTACCACAGACTTTAGTGTTTATATCCAAACTATTATCCGAGTGCTTGCTAGGAGTGTTTGTGTCACAGAAGGAAAATCCCACATTTAGATTTAAAGCCACTAATTAAAGGCTACATTCTTAACAAATGGCAAGCAGTATGGGATCAGTACTTAAAAAAAAAAAAAAAAACAAAAAAAAAAAAAAAAAAACAAACTTTTAACTTGACTCAAGACATGATGAGATTGTTTACAGAAGATGCCGTATTGGACAAGACTCACACATGAGCATTTCCTTAAAGGAGAAGAACCCCTAAAATGTCAATATTGCAACCAAACTGTTAAACATATTCTTGTGCAATGACCTATTGTTAAAGTTAAAGTAAATTAAATATTTTACATGTGAATCCTTCTAAAATTGTACAATTTTTATTAAAAGTAAACCTTAAACTGTTTTAGATTTTTATTTTATATATTATCATTATTATTATGTATTTTTATCTTATTTCTTTATTGCTGTTGATGTTAATTTTTAGAATATTTTTGCCATGACATAGCCATAGAAGCTGATATGGCAATAAACTCAAAATTCTCTCTCTCTCTCGTCACAGAAATGAGTTTGAAATGCAGTTTAATGGACATATTTTGATCAACTAAAAATAAGATTTCATGGGTGTTTATCATTATTTTAAATATTAATCGCGCTGCTATATTTGGTGTCCAAAAAACCAACCACACACACCAAAAAAGCCATACATAAAGATTAAAGTATCATGGAGTGTTTTGCTGGATGGGCTCTATATAGAAAGTCATGGTTAATGATTGAAATGATACTCATTAAAACACATTCTCACAGTATATTGTCTCATTCTTCTTCCAGAAGCCGTTTTTTTTTTTTCTCTCTCTCTCCTCACAGCTCTCCACACAGCTCATTTCTCCTATTTAAACTGAATGCTAACCCTGATGAGAGTTAACCTCCATCAGAGGGCAAACCAGCTCGACGCAAATGAACAACTGAGTCATTAAATGCTATAGAAATGTGCCCCATATCCCCTCTTCGCTAACAAGCTTATTAGATGCTAATCAGAAGTCAAAGTTGCGACGTCGTTGCTAATATTGAATTTAAACACACTTGGCCACATGACCTGTACTAGCGTGGTCGCGTTTCACCTTCTCGGAGAATAATTTCACAGCCCTCAACATGCAGCAATGCCAAGTGAGTTTTAAACGCGCCAATTTGTTGTTCTCTTCAGCAGCAAGCACCATGAGAAATTGAAAAAAAACAAGGTCTGTTTACTTGCTGTCAGCTGCCCACGTGCTGCGACACCGCTTGAACTCTGTGAAGTGGGCTGACAATTTGGGTTTGGAGAAACTTAAAATTCAAAGTTTGAATCAAATTAACATGCACATATTCTGGGTTTGAAGTATTAGGACTGTTAAAGAAAGAGCCCTATTATGCTTCAGTTCATTAGCCATTAGTCTGTGCCTTTTTCATACCGATCAAACAGTGTTGAGTAGCAATTTTCTATTGTTATGTTCCCCATAAAGCCTAGTTTATACTTGTGCGTCGAATGATCGGTGTGACCCACGGCAAATGCTGTGCGTGTAGCCATGCATTTATACTTCTGCACGCTGTTTGTGTTGCTCTGTAATTACACTTCCGAAACGCTAGCTGGCAATAGGTCTTCATGTGCCTCTGTGTCTAGTTTCTTTGCTGGTGTTTTGTTTTTTCTGAATGCTACCTTGATGTAGAAGTAGCTCAAACTTGCTCATTTCGAGACGGGAACCGGGGGACGTGCAACAAATTTAATCATAAGATAAACACAAAACAACTTTTCATCTAGACCTCCATTTGTAAACGCTTGCTCCAATGGGTTTGTGCGGCTCTCGGTCCCGCCCACACTCCTCAGCGATACCAAGCCGGCCAATCACTGAGCTTGCGCTACGTGTTGCGACGTGTAGTTACATTTATTTGAGAGGTGCGCCAACGTCTGCCACGGCGAGGGCTATCCACGCGCAGGCTGCGCCAGAGCGTATGCGTGCGCTTGACGCAGAAGTATAAATCAGCCTTAAAATGTCAAAAAAAAGGATCCACAAGAATATAATAGAATGAAATAAAGTACACTACATTTCAAAAGTCATGTTTATTTATTTATTTTTATTTTATTCATCTAAGATTTAATAAATTAATTGAAGGCAACTGCACAAAACACTTTGGGAGGCAAAGAGGCATGACCAAAAGTTTTATGCTGGTATTTTTAATTATTTTATTGCATATTGGTATTTATCATGATGTTATTTCACCATTAATATGAAAGAGACTTTGAAAAATGAATGTGAAAAAGAATCCCACTGAGTAGTGTTTAGTTTTTTTTCTGAAATGCATTTCATTATCCCATAAATTCTGTTGTCACAATTTCTTTTTTCTGGATTCCTTATTTAATTGTTGCACATTTATCATTGCAAATGGTATCTCAGTAAGTGTATTAATACAGCTTTAACATTTTAATCCATTTTGTAAAATATAATGTAAAAATCATTAATTACAGCTCTTTTTGGTGAAATACGGTGTTCGCAACAGAATCAAATGAATTAAACCACGGGAGGAAAAAATCTATTAGTAAGACATATAAAAATAAATAACATTTTAAATAAATTAATAAATTTACGGTTGATATTTTACATCTTTAAGTTTTGTCTTAAAGATCTTTCAATTCCAGTATCTATTTGACTAGCTTTTGGTCAAGATAGAAAGTAAAATGTTTGTAAAGGATAAAAAAAAGAAAAGAAAACATTCAAGCACTGTGTTGGGTAGCACATAAAATGACAAAGGATGAGCAGAAATTTGGATTAAATCTAAAATTTACTACCATTCTTTCTTTCTTTACAAATTACAAATTTGAGTGGATCGAACATAAAGCATTTAAGTTGTTTTCAGAATTGTTTTGAATCGGCTTATTTTAATTAAGCAGTTTGAACAAACAGCAAAATATTTTTTTAAGGGTATTTGAATGTAGTTTTTGGTCAAGTGAGAATGTGAACAGCTTGTAAAGTGACATTCACCAAACTTTTAAATGTCCCGTGAAATTAAAATGTTTTTTTAGATGCAAGTATTGGTATTGTTCAACTTAAGGTTATCTATAAGCTGGTGTGGCACAAAACAAGGACAAGATTTGTGTTTAGAAGATATAAAATCAATATAAACATGTAAATCTTGTAGTTTGTCTCTTCTGTCTAAATATTTTTTTTTCCTCATCAAATCTTGACCAATCAAATGCTCCCTAGTATCTGACATGCCCTGTCCCTGTCATTCAAGAGGGTTAGCAAGACTTTTTTTTTTTTCTTCTTTTTTTTTTAAGGGGAAGGACTACTCTCTGTCCCGCCCTCTCTTTGTGTATCAGTTAAGATTGCTTCCAACATCGAATAAAAAATGCGCTTCAGGGCACCTTTAAAAGCAAATGTATTTTCTCTTTGTGTGAAGCAACATCAGAAACTAATCAAAATGAACGCTGTCTTTTTATTTTCTCATTTATGTACAGCTATTATCGAGCATGTGCGCGATGGCTGCATGGTTCGAGCACTACTTCTGCCCGACTACTATCTGGTGACAGTCATGCTGTCTGGAATCAAGGTGAGCTTCGCATACTCTCCATACATCTCCATGAATACCAAAAAACCCAATTTCTTTCAGCAGAGCCCCTGAGACCAATATTTTCAGGCTTTCTCGGTTTCTCATTAGTTTTTCTCCACGTATCTCTTGATGGGAAGCCCTAAGAGGTTCCCTTTAGGTTTTCCTCCACCAGCACCGTTTCATGAATTCAGTAGACCATCTTACCGCCTCATCTCACTAATCATGAAAAAAAACAACTCCATATCTGCGCTCAATTAAGTGTGTTAGTGCTAGAAACTAGACTTTCCATTCAGTGGCTCTTCAGGGCTTGTGTACATTGTAATAGATTGTAATTGTGTTTTCTAGGGGGTTGATTCTTAGTGGGTCCCTGTGGATTTACTTAAATTATATGTTGTCTGAAATGGACATGAACAATCCGAGATCGAATATAGAGCCTTATATTTTAAAACATATACATTTTGACAACTTTATTACAATTATAAAATTATTTATAAGATATATACACAATTAATTTAGGAAGCTTATATAGTAAGTTTTACTTTGTATTTAAATTTTATTTGATTAATTTTGAAATGAAAGAAACAGTATTATTATTATTATTATTATTATTATTATTATTATTATTAGTAGTAGTAGTAGTAGTAGTAGTAGTAGTAGTATTGTTATTACTACACTGTAAAAAATAAATCCGTAAAATTTACGGTAAAAAACGGAAGCTGTGGTTGCCAGTATTTAACCGTTAAAAGTACAGTACAAACCGTAAAAGTAATTTCTAATTTTTACAGCAAACTACCGTATATCTTTAATTTATAGAGGTAATATGTTTGTATATTGATTAGCAACATCTACACATCTTTTGTTACACAGATAGACACATTAACACAGCCATATGCAGGTGGTGATGAGAAAGTTCATACATAATGAACCAATGCTCATCACAAACAACTTTTCCCACAAGCAGAAAAGTGTATCAGTGTATAGAAGGTGCTCGCATAAAATTAAAGTCATGAAATAAACATTGTTTATCAACATTAGATGTAACATAAATCTCTAATGTACATTACTGATGGGGAAAAAACTAAAAAGATCCATATTAATGTCAACAAAAAGCATAAAAAGTGATGTACCATGCAGGGAATTCTGGGAAAGTCAATTTACGGTTATTCGCCGTGTATATTAAGGAAACATACTGTTAACCAGGTTATGGATTTTTACTGTAGCATTTTTACAGTTTTTTTACCGTTGAAATCACAACCATTTTTTACTACTACTACTACTACTAATAATAATAATACAAAAGTATATTAGGCCACTGAAATTTTTTTGAAAGAAAATGGCCCAACCGAAATATGTTGTGATGACGCAAACAGAAACCACGGCTTGCACATGTTGTCTGAAGCTACATGTCTATAGTTTGTCTATTCGTTCTATTCGGATTCTCTGCACTTCATCGAGACTGTACTTGAATGATACTAAAATGTAGTAAAATGTTTAGTAAAATCCCTTAAGAAAGTTCTTCAAATTATAATAGGTAGTCTATTCTGTTCTGACCTGGGGCCAGTGCATAAATTAACATTTTTTGTATATAGTAACCTATTTAAATACTTTCTCAAATCTTTCTCAAATGTCAGTCCGACAGCAAGCTCAGCCACTCAACAGCTAGATGGTATCTGTCGGAAGTCCCCATCCACAAAAGTGATAACCCATTGTTGCAAAGTGCTAAATAAATTATTTCATAATTTGTAATTGATTTATTCTTTGGCACTTTAATATTAATTTATGCAATTTCAATGCAATGGTACTAATAACTGGCATAATTTATTTTGGGGTTTTGGTTTTCAGCCTTAGTTTCCTATTTTTTGTTTTGGCCAGCAATTTACATTACGGAGCATGTCTAATAATAATATTGATTATTATTATTATTATTATTATTATTATTATTATTATTATTATTATTATTATTATTATTATTAATAAAGTAGTAGTAGTAGTAGTAGTAGTAGTAGTTGTTGTTGTTGTTACAACAATAAAAAACAATTTCAGTAACCAAAGCACATCATATTAATTTAAATATTTGAAACTAAAGTTTAATTTCAGATAAGCTAGTTTAACAACAAAACAATCTATATTATAAGAATATACATTTGATACAATTAGACATTACTACATAAACAATAACACAATTAGAAGTAATCATTCCTTAAATTAGGTTTTATTATTATTATTATTATTATTATTATTATCATTATAAGAGAAACAAATTTGTACTATATTTTTATTTACAACTTACAGTTTTTTTAGAGCTAGGTTTTACTTCCTCTGGGTTTTTGTACTTTTGTAAAATTGTTTTCTGTGGTTCATTTCTTAGTGTGTCCCATTAGGTTACAGAAAAGGCATGTTTTCTGAAATGCACATGAACATCTTTGTCTCTAGAGCCCTACGTTTAAGCGGGAGGCAGATGGCAGTGAGACCCCCGAGCCCTTCGCAGCAGAGGCAAAGTTCTTCACCGAGTCTCGACTTCTTCAGAGAGATGTGCAGATCATTTTGGAGTCCTGTCCAAACCAGGTCATTCTGGGTACCATCATGCATCCGGTATGAATCCTCTACACCACAGACAACTTTCTAAAACATCAGCCTGAGTTTAAAGCATTTCAGATTGTTGAATAATCCTTTCAATGCATTTTTTGGTTACTCTTTAAGTCACATTAACTGTGTATGTACATTTTAATGAATCATTTGGTACAATGCACTTATTAGATACATGCATGTGCATACATTGTACCTATATTTTAGTTATTTACATGTAATTGCATCTGCAATTTCTGTAATGACATTTCTAATTACACTGTTGACCATTTACACCTTAACCCAGCTTAATAGCCCAATAAATCTTCTGCAATACAATACAGTGTGTCCGCAGGGTTTTAAAGAGTCTTAATGTCTTAAATTTTAAATTTTAGGCCTTAAAGTCTTATTTATTGAAATATAGTGCTGTAGGTTAATTTTATGTAGTGCATAGCTTATTTATATATATATATATATATATATATATATATATATATATTATATATATATATATATATATATATATATATATATATATATATATATATATATATATACATATATACACGCATACATACAGTGAGGGAAATAAGTATTTAATCACACTGTGATTTTTCAAGATCTCCTACTTAGAAATCATGGAGGGCTCTAGAATTTTCAGTATAGGTGCAATTCCACTGTGAGAGACAGAATCTAAAAATAAAAATGCAGAAATCACATCGTATGACTTTTTAACAATTTATTTGTAAATTACTGTGTGAAATAAGTATTTGATCACTTGCTTTTCAGCCAAATTTCTGACCCTCAAAGACCTGTTATTTTGCTTTAAAATAGTCTAGCTACACTCTGCTCATGTTTTAATTTAGTAGCACTTGTTTGAGGTCACTAGCTGTCATAAAGATACCTGTGCACCCCACAATTAGTCAAAAGTCTAAGTAGCAACATGGCCAAAACCAAAGAGCTGTCAAAAGACACAAGAGATGAAATTGTAGACTTTCATAAAGCTGAAACTGCTACGGGGCAATTGCCAAGAAAGAGCAACTGTTGGAGCAATTGTCAGAAAATGGAAGAGGCTAATGATGACTGTCAATGTCCTTCAGACTGGGGCCCCACGGAAGATCTCTCCTCGTAGGGTATTAATGATGCCAAGAATGGTCTAGAATCAGTCCAGAATTATGCGGGGGGAGCTGATCAAGGCCGTGAAGAGAGCTAGGACCACCGTTTTCAATGGTAATATCAGTAATACAGTAAGATGTCATGTTTTAAAACCATGCATCGCACGGAAGGTTCCCCTGCTTAAGTTAGTCCATGTCAAGACCCATCTGAAGTTTGCCAGGGACCATCTGGATGGTCCAGAGTATTTATGGGAGAAAGTCCTGTGGTCAGATGAGACCAAAGTAAGTGGTCTAAACTCTATTCACCGAATTTGGAGGAAGAAGAATGATGTGTATCATCCCAATAATACCATACCTACAGTGAAGCATGGGGCTGGAAGCATCATGCTCTGGGGTGTTTTTCTGCACAGGGGACAGAATGACTGCACTGTATTGAGAGGATGAACATGGCCATGTATTGTGAGATATTGGGCAAAAACCTCCTTCCCTCAGTCAGAGCATTAAAGATGGGTCGTGGCTGGGTCTTCCAACATGACAATGACCCAAAGCACACAGCCAGGAAAACCAAGGAGTGGCTTCGTAAGAAGCATAACAAGGTTTTGGAGTGGTCTAGCCAGTCTCCAGATCCAAATCCAATAGAAAATCTTTGTAGGGAGCTGAAACTCCATGTTGCTCAGCGACAGCCCTGAAACCTGACAGATCTAGAGAAGATCAGTGGGCAAAATGCCTCCTTCAGTGTGTGCAAACCTGGTGAAGAACTACAGGAACACTTTGACCTCTGTAATTGTTAACAAAGGCTTCTGTACTAAATATTTAAACTGCTTGACTCAAGTGATAAAATACTTGATTTTTTTTTTTATTGCAAAAAGATGCAATTCACAACAGCTGTTAGACATTTTTACAGCAAATTCTCCAAATTAAATTACCTTATCAGAGAAAGAAAATCCCTTTACATGATTTTCCATTAATACAAAAACTATTTCCAGAACCAATCAGCCCATTAGGGAAAATCTTAAGTGTTTAGCCCTGTATAAGTAAAAAAATTCACTCCATATTGGTCTTGAAAGGGTCTTAAATTTGACTTGAAGAAACCTGCACAAACCCTTACAATATAAACACTAAGTACATAGTACTTATTTTTTGATGCAAGTACATAGTACATAGGCCCAATCCCAATTCTACCCCTTAGCACTTCCCCTTACCCCTACCCATCGTTTTGCTCATTCTCGTGAAGGGGTAGGGTGTCCCAATTCTCTTTAGCTTGAAGGCGTAGGGCTAAGGGGAAGGGGTAGATACCTCTTCGAACAAAGATTTTTCAGGACCACACTCGAAACCAAGGGGTAAGAAAATTTCCCAGAATACACCAGCCACAACGACAGGATAGTTGCACCCGGAAGTATGGAGATTCACAAATGAGTATTTTTGTCATCATTACGAATTTTACAACACACAAGCATTTGTTTTAATATATTCATAACCGCGTTCATGTTTTGCTGTCATGCTTTAAAAACAAAACAAAAAAAAAAAAAACGCTAAAATAAAAACAGCTAAATTTCGCAATCTATAATCCATAATCATAACTCCTGTATAGCAGTCCCACAGCATTCTGACACTCGAATACCCTAAGTAGTAAATCAATATCTCAAAGTATTGATATTATGAAAAATAAAACAAAAACACTCTACACTTGATTGCTACTAAATGTCATTAGTTAAAAATATTCATAATAACAGGGCCCTTTTATTTGCTGTTTATTGCTATGGTTGTCAATTTTTCCAAATTTTTATGTAGCTTAAATTTTATGCTTCCAAAATAAATAAATTTAGGTTTAATACTTTGGCTTTAGCATAACTTACAGTGATGACCGAAAACCACATTGGAAGTTATGTACGTGTATAAAAGGGCTACATTAAATTACATTTTTGCAGTAATTCCTATAATATATGTATTTTTTTAGCTGGGAAAATACTCGCTTCTTTTAGTTTGGCTGGAATAAAAGCAGAATGTTTTTTCTTCAATATTATTAGCCCCTTAAGAAATAATTTTTCGATTGGCTACAGAACAAATCACTGTTCTCCAGTGACTTGCCTAATTAACCTAACTTGCCTTGCCTTGCACTTTAAGCTGATTACTAGTATCTTGTAAAATATTTTGTATGGTCATAATGGCTAAGTAAAAATATATTTTGGTTCTTAGAAATTAGTTATGAAAACTATTTGGTTCAACAAATGTGTTTAAAATATCTCCGTTAAACAGCATTTGTGACATCATATAGTTTTCCCTTTGCGTTTTTGTTTTCAAAAAACAGTACCTTTTCTAAATGTCATATCTAATCGCATTTAAAGTTTTCAGCCAGCATTGAAATGTAACTTTCAGCTCACGAACTGCAGTGACCGTCAAAACTAATTAAAGGAAAAGATGCACTCCAGTTTTGAAACCACAGCAGAAGAAAAACAAATTAGGTAAACGTTGTTTCCTCGAGCAATTATTCAAGACAAGTGAACACCGAGTTCCAGCATTAAGAACTAAGAATCGTTACGAGCTGTACAACAGAATAAAAATAGATCACTGATGTAAATGGCATTCAACTGAACTTTTAGAAGTTGACTGAAATACTAGTACTTTTGGCATCTATAGTGTGAATAATGCTCTAAACGTTTAGGCTGCATTCAGTAATTCAGCTGTACACTAATATACTGTGCAGTTTTTTTTTTTTTTTTATTGAACAGGCCTGTTGATGACAATCTAAATTCTTTATTAAATGTTATTAATTCACAGTGAAACATCAGTTGTGCAGATATAAAGCCTCATCATGTCATAGTCATTGTTGGTTAGTGTCAAACACAATGTGTAACATTTCACACAGTATGATTTTGCTTAATCAAAATGATGCACATTAACCTTAGTGCTGTTTGATAATGCCAGTCCTATGAAATATGCTTTTATTTATTTATTTTCTCCCCAATTCATTTTTATTTTGTTTATTTTTGTATTAGCTTTCGATTTAAAAAAAAAAAAAAAAAAAAAAAAAAAAAAATATATATATATATATATATATATATATATATATATATATATATATATATATATATATATATATATATATATATATATATATATATACACACATATATATATATATATATATATATATATATATATATATATATACACATATATATATATATATATATATATATATATATATACACATACACATTTATATATATATATATATACATACAAACATGCATACATACAGGGAGTGCAGAATTATTAGGCAGGTTGTGCACTTCCTGCCTTTCTCTTTTTGCCCCATTTTTCCCCCCATTCTTTGCTAACAATAAGTTTGTGTGTGGGTCATTACAGAACGGAAACATCACGGAGCTGCTGCTGAAGGAAGGCTTTGCTCGTTGTGTTGACTGGTCCATGGCTGTTTACACTCAGGGTGCAGAGAAGCTCAGAGCAGCAGAGCGGTCAGTGTTTCACAGTCGGACACTTGTTCAAATACACTGCTGGATTAGACAATTCAGACTAGAGCTCTGCAATGTGACTATATATCATATAAACAAAAATACTGTTTCATATTATGCTCTACCCTTTATTTAGTGTTCCAAAATACATTGTTTATGGTAATACTTTTTCATAATGTACATGAGTGCAAAATTACGCATCATTACAGGGAGGCATATCAGAAACATGAAAAACAGTATCATGAGAAAGTTGATATAATGAAAGTACAATGTTTAGATTTTTGCTTTTAATTAACAATATTTTGTTTAGTTTGCAAAAATTGTGTGTTTTTTTTATTAATATTTAATATTTCTACATAAACATTAGCACTAAAGTTCTAAATAAAGTAAGAAAAAGTGATCACATACACTCAAAAGCAAGTATTATGCTGCTTGTTCAAACTACTTATGTAAAATGAGATAAGACAACACAATACTTAATTTATTTGGAAATTTTTTTTTTATGTTCAATCCACTCACATTTTGTAAGTTAGCGTAATTAATTTGTGTTAGGACAACCAGGATGAATTGTGTTGACCCTGCATTTAGTTTTTACAGTGCATGAACAAATAGATTTGAGTATATACTGTAAAACAGTCCTGTATGAACTATTAAATTGATTGAATTTACAGAAATCATACGATATCATCATGCATAGCATGGTATTTTTGTCTATCATCGCTACTTTAGACTCTCAGACTGCAATTCATGTTTCAGCACAATAGTTTACAAAACACAGCCATTCAAAACACAGGCCACGATCTTCACCTGCTGATTTATTGAAGCATTAAACACAATCACAAGCAAATATGATGGAAGCACATGAGTTTTTGTCTTTTAATTTAATTATGAGCACATATGCAGTTTTTCATTTTGGTGAAATGCCGTCTCTCGCTCTCTTTAAAACCCTGCAGATCAGCGAAAGAGCGTAAAGTGAGAATTTGGAAAGACTATGTTGCTCCCACAGCCAATCTGGACCAGAAGGACAGACAGTTTGTTGCAAAGGTGAGTGTTTGTTCGTGTTTGATTGAGCGTTTAGATTGAAGCACACCACAGAACAGAGATGCAAAAGTCAATGACATGAGTTTTTTTTTTTTTTTTTTTTCTTTTTTGATAGATATCAATTGTAATTATTTGTTCAAAACAATGTCATATTAGGATGTACATTAGAATGAATGTCCCTATATTAAATAAATTCTGTTGCTACTTCTGTTGTTACACAGCAAAGGCCATTTTGGCATTTTTATTCCAAAGCAAGTAATGCCCATGGTATGTTATCATTATAATTAAATTGTGTTGTTATTATTATATAATCATAAATAACAACTCATGGATGATTTAACATTCAGTTATACCAACAGAAATACAAATATTACATTCTAAGAACTGCTTATTTTAATACTGATCTTTATGTATGTGTCATTGATCCTTTTATTTTATTTGTCTATAAATGTTTTTATTTCTATTATTGCTATATATTACTTCATGGCATTTGAATCATGAAACTGAAATGATTTCGATTTATTTTAAACCAAATGAAACCAACGTAAATGTAAAGAATCTGTTCTGTTTTAAATCAAATAAACAGGGTTTCCACGCTTCTTGAAAGTGCTTAAAAGTACTTGAATTTCAGGCATGTTGATTCAAGGCCTGGAAAGTGCAAACGTAGGTCCTTGAAAGGGCTTGGATTAAATTTGTGGTGGACACATGCAGATTTATTTTTTTTGTTTATTAGTTTTGATTCATGTTGATTTCAAATGCGATTAAACTGTTAATGTAAAACTTGTAGTGGGTTGATTTGAAACTTGGTGGGTTAATTTTGAGCCCTGTTTTTTTAGTTTATTTATTTACAGTGAACTATTAGGTCTCTAATGTCTACTGTTGTAGTTCAGAACTCTTCAAAAACATTTCTGTTACATAGCCGATGCACCGCGCTACGCACATAAGGATGACCGTCTATTAAAAGAGGTCCCCTCGAGTCCTTTCCTGCTCCCCAAGCCCGCACACACACAGGCCAAGTTGTCGAAAAGGGGTAACAGATTTATTAAACATAAATATTTCCAGTATCAGAACAAGGGAACAAAAGGCCAAAACAACAAACAAAACAAGGTACGCGACCTAATATTGGATTTCTTCCCTAAACCGAAAATAAAGTTCAGTAAATAAAACAATTCTACCCTCCTTGGTTATCCATTAAACAGGAGAAAACTTGACAAAAGAAAAAAGGCCTTCCCTTAGATCATTCAGCAGTAAGTAAACATTCTTAACAAAGAATACCGCTCTATTACCGTTTTTATCTCACCTGATGACTTTGGAAAAGGGTTGCAGACAGGAAATAAACGATCAGCCACCGCTAATGCAAGTTACCGTCCTATTAACATATTTAACAGAGTATCTCACCAGAGGACTTTGGAAAAGGGTTGCAGACAGGAAATAAACAATCAGCCACCGCTAATGCAAGTTACCGTCCTATTAACATATTTAACAGAGTATCTCACCAGATGACTTTGGAAAAAGGGTTGCAGACAGGAAATAAACGATCAGCCACCGCTAATGCAAGTTACCGTCCTATTAGAGCTGCACGATTAATCGAAAAAAGATTGCGATCTCGATTCGACCCCCTAGACAATCTTAATTCAGCATTTCTACGATTCTGCCAATCAGATTTTTAAGTTCAGGAGAGAAGCAAAGGCGGCTGCACAAGTCTTCACATTGTTTCACATACGTTGCTCAGCAACATGGACACCTCCAAATGATGTTGAAAGAGTCACATACTGTATTTATAAGGTATAATTCACCCAAAAATTTAATTTCTGTCTTAATGTAATGATGTATTTGCGGCCTCGAAATCACACGTGTGACCTGAAGTGAGCTGCTGACCGTGAGCTGTACCCCAGAGAGCGAAGGTGGGTGCGCGCCCTACTTAATCATAGACGCGCGCGTGTCTACTTTAGTGAACAGAACCTGCATAGGCTGTGAATAACAGGTAATAAAGTTGTAAATAACATTCAGTTTGTGGCACAGAGCGATCGTTTGGGAGCCTTGCGGGAAGTATGAACCGCACTTAGCAGTGAAAAGGAAACCGAAAGCGTGCACATCATTTAACTAATCATATCACATTTTAGAGTTATGATTACGACAAGCATTTAATATGTTTTTCTTTCATAGTGAACACAGCGTGTTGTGCATGAGAATAAATGTTTAACAGTGTCAGTATACCTACTCTAGCCTATATATTGTTAAATTTAATGTAAGAGGGAATCTGATAATGACAAATGTCTGTTTTTACCAGTGAATAAAAGGCATAATAATGTTGTCAATGACATTGCAAGTGTATGTCTCAAACATAATAATTCAACATCAGAATTATGAATAATTGTATTGTGGTGGCATCACTTTACTGTGCATTAATGACCAGGACAAATTAAAAGTCCTCCATTCAAAGTTTAGCATTTTAACCAGTAGACCTACACATAATGTTATTATTGTTGTTTTATCATATGTTTGAGAATAACAAGAATAATAGCAGACTCAAAAATCGTGATCTTTATTTTAAGCAAAAAAATCGACGTCCTATTACCGTATTTAACAGAGTATCTCACCAGATGACTTTGAAAAAAAGGGTTTCAGATAGAAAGATATCACTGCCACACAGAGAACTTAGAGCGATCTGCTCACACACACAACAGCAAGGGGAAACAGGAAGAGAACTCTATGAACAGTGCCAACAGCGTGCTTTTATAATTGGCGCCGCCCCTCTCACAGCTGCACCTGATCTCCGCTCATGTGGAGAGAGAGAAAGAGACAGATAATGGAGGATACAACACACAGCAACAATACACACCAGCATTGTCAAAATAAGTTACTCAATATGTAACAATTTCTAATTAAGGTCACTGAAACCTGTTGATTTGGAATCGGCTGTTTGCCCCCTCGACCATACTCTTGATGTCCAAACACAGTCCCGTTTCCCTTAGAACAGGGGTGTCAAAGTCAATTCCTGGAGGGCCGGAGCCCTGCAGAGTTTAGTTCCAGCCCTGCTTCAACACACCTATCTGTAGGTATCAAACAAGCCTAAAGCACTCAATTAGTTTGATCAGGTGTGTTTAATTGGGGTTGGAACTAAACTGTGCAAAGCTCCGGCCCTCCAGAAACTGGCTTTGACACATGTGCCTTAGAACATCTAAAAATAACATAAGAAGTTGACCGGGTTTAATCAACGCTTCCACACCAGCAAAACTCACCAATTCTTACCAGCTGAATCCCGACATAACAATGGCCGTCGCTTCTTCAAAACTCTCTTTTGAGAGTCTCTTAAAAGTGCTGACTGCACTTGACACACTTGTCTCCCAGACGCCTTGTTCTCTATTGTGTCTGTCAGCGAGACGGGCCTTTCGGGTCTCAGGTGTTTCATTTGATTCTGCATACTGTGTCGAGTCAGCCTTGGGTCGTCTCAGCGCTTCTGTTCAGCTGCAGCCTTCGAGCTCTCCTGCTAAATAACAGCCGAAGATCTGCCTTTGTGTCCTTGGCCTCAATACACAAGGCGGTGATAACTTAGAAGGTCTCCATTTACTCACAGCGAGTTTGAAAAACATCTGAACGGCGGTTTGTTGTTGGAGAACAGCACGCTTAGTTGTGTGTGAAAGTGCTGTTTGTTTTCTTTTTGATTGCAGGATAGGAAATGACTGAATTCAAAACGGTTAAATATCGAAGCAGGAATAGTTCACCCAAAAAATGAGAATTTCTCAAATGGTTCTAAAGTGAAGAAATAAACCCAAACAGGTTTAGAATAAGTGGAAGTTGCGCTATTAATGGCAGAATTTTCAGATTTGGGTGAACTTTCTCAATTAGGAAAGAATTTATTTTTGCATATTAAGTCAGTTTAGTTTTTTTGTTTACGCTTCAGTTTCTGGTGTAAAGCAGCTTTTTAATATTTGTGTTTACCTCAAATGACTGAACAAGAGAGATGAACCAGAAAAGAGATCCAAGAAAGTTTACTATGGGTGATGAATTTTTTGGAATATCTTGAAGTTATTTTGAAGATCTATTCCAGAAATTGAAAGTCAAGGCATTTTTATAATTTGTCTAAGTCGTGGAATATCAAGCAGTTTTGTATGTTGCATTAAATTTAAGTTTCCATTTATTAAATTTTTTTTTTATTTTTTATTTTTTTTCTATACTAAATCATCGTTTTATCTTCATGTTGTTTCAAACTTTTGTTATGGATAGGCCTTTTTTTTTTTTGCACCATTTTATTCCTTTTCTGCTCATATTAGCTGGCAGTCACCAAGCTGTTCCTGTAATTAAGGCAAACATGCCTGGAAAATGAGCTTTGACTCAAGGCTGCACGATTCTGGCTAAAATGAGAATCACAATTTATTATTTTTTTTGCTTAAAATCAAGATCACCATTTTCTCACGTTTCTGTAGATGTAAAATAAAGGTTAATATGAGAAGGCTATTATTATTGTTATTTTTCAAACATATGGTAAAACAACACTAATAATATTAGCTAATTTTGTCCTGGTTGTTCGGTCACAGTAAAGTTATAACATCAGAATACAACTATTCAGAATTCTAAAGTTGAATTATTATGTTTGAAACATATGATTGTCATTTGACAACATTATTAGACCATTTTTTTTTCACTGGTAAAATGAGACATTTGTCGTTATCAGATTCCCTCATGCATTATAGTCAACATTATATACTGTAGGCTAGAGTAGTTATACTGACCCAGTAAACATTTATTTTCATGCACAACACTTTGTGTTTGCTAGGAAAGAAGAAAACGTATCAAGTGCTTGCCGTTATCAAAACTCTAAAATGTGATCGTTTAAATGATGTGGTATTCACGTTTCTATTGTTTTTCTTTTTCTCAGTTTGACATTTACAACTATTTTTTTTTAAATATTGACTCTAGATTGAATACAAAATAGAAGTAGACTAGCTATTCTTTAATACTAATTTACTTTTCTGTAGTTTTGGGGTTAGGATTTATAGAAAAGTTAAGCCTATAATGCTTACCAATGCTACAAACTAATATGCCAATCTTTCTTGTAGTTAATTAACATGACATAAATAGTGTTAACATGCTATTTATAGATTATTTTGGGATAAAATAATTGACAATTTAGATTCAACTGTAAATTGATCACATTATGCTGATCAAACTTTGCTACGACTGCAGTTTCATGTTATTTGATAGTTTTTTTTCTTTTCTTTTTGCGGTAACCGCTGAAAACCACAGTTACCGCATAACTGTAAATAATAATAATAATAAATAATAACAAAAATTATTAACTAAAATAAGAATGAGAATAAAAAACAACAACAATAATAAAAATAATAATAATAATAACATGTTAACATGCTATTTTTCAGATTATTTTGGCATAAAATAATTGACAATTTAGATTCAGCTGTAAATGGATCACATTATGCTGATAAAACTGGGCTGTGACTGCAGTTTCATGTTATGTTTGGTAGTTTTTTTTCTTTTTGCGGTAACCGCTGATAAAACCACATCAGTGAATTTTGTTAGCTTAAACCGCTGCGGCTTAATTGATATGTTGACACTGTTCGCTCTCTCTCTGGCAAGTCAGCAGCTGTGCTTTTGCAGAAAGTTTCCTCATTCTCCTTAAAGTAAGGTTGTTTCACTGAACTTCAAGACCTTTAAAATATTCATATTTGGCCTTTGGTTATGTAAAGGTGTTGCACTGCAATCTGCTTACAGAATTAGTTTCAAAAATCCGCAGACACAAAAGTGTGTTTTTGCCTGAGTCAGAAAATACCAGAAGTGAAGAATAAAACATTTATACGAGCTTTAGCTTGCCTCAGATCTCTCTGAGCCGGGAGAGAAAGAAGATATACTTTGAAATTGTGTGCGTGCGTATGTGTGTGTAGGGTGTGTGAGACTCAACAGAAAAAACTACTGACAAAGGCAGAATGGCAAGTATTTGTAAGCTCTTTTTATGTCCTGGCATAGGTTTGGCGGTAGTAATCGGTTTGCTTTTCTGGTCCTTTATATGCATAATATTAATATTTTAACGGATAATACTCCATTTGTTGTTGTTGTTGTTAGTATTGTTATTATCATTATTAAATATATAATAATAATAAAAACAATAATAATAATAATAAACAATAATAATAATAATAAACAATAACAAAAATAATAAACCATAATTAAAATAAATAATAATAATAATAACAAAAACAATAAATCATAATAGAATAAGTATAAAAATAATAATAATAAACAATAATAATAATAATAAACAATAATAATAATAATAAATAGTAGTAATAATAACAACACTAACAATAATAATAATAATAATAATAATAATAATAATAATAATAAACAATACTAGTTCTAATAAAAGCTAATAATAATAAAAATAAAATAAACGATAACAAAATAATAAATTATAAGAATAAAATAATAATAATAAGAAGAATAACACTAATAATAATGATAATAATAATAATAATAATAAATTATAACAACAGTAATAAACTATAAGAATAAAAACAATAATAATACTTAATAATAATAATTATTATGATTATGTTGATGATGATGATGATAAAAAACAATAACAAAAATATTAAACTATAATGGAATAATAATAATAATAATAATAATAATAATAATAATAATAATAATAATAAATTATAACAACAATAATAAACTATAAGAATAAAAATAAAAACAATACTTAATAAATAATAATAATAATAATAAAAAACAATAACCAAAATAATAAACTATAAAAGAATAAGAAAATAATTTATAATAAACAATAACAAAAATAAACTATAATAGAATAAGAAAAAATATATAAACAATAACAGAAGCAATAAACTATAATAGATAATAAAACAATAAAGTTAATAATATAGTACTAGTATTAACAGTGTATATTGTTCTGCAGATTAATGTTTATTTGCATTTAAAGTTAAATAAGCAAATACCTTTCCCCAATTTCATCGTGTCATTTTTTTTAGATGTGATCTAAGAAATCGAATCAAATAAAGCTCTTATGTTAATTGAATAGTGTACAGTACTGTCTTTTAAAATAACATTTAAATAGCCTTTTCTTTCTTTCTTTTATTTTATTTTTGGTAAGAATGCATTAATTTACAAAGTGACATTCAATAAGTTTGACACCAAGTATTAAAATGCATTGATTACTATTAAAATACATGTAATTATGTAAAAAATGAAATGGTAAATTTGTACTGCATTAATAAACAGTAGACTTTCTAATATTGATATAAATAAAATCAATGATCATAAAGTGTTGAAAGTACCCTACTTTTACCATAGTTATGATTTCTTTAAATTGTTTTACATTGATGTTTAACATATACCAATATGGGAAGCATTAGCAAAACTCCAGTTAAATATTCCGCAGTGTCAATTATATGCATATTCAAAATCATATGTACCAATTCAAATATTTTTCCTGCCTACTAGTATTCTTTTGCTGTAGTTCCAATGGTAGTCTTTAGGTGGCAGTGGCTCCCTGTGGTGTTCATTGGTCTGCAGTATCAGAGTGAGTCATGGATCTGAGCTTTAGATCCCTGTTGGCAGCTTGCGGTGAAGTGCCTTGCATGTGTGCCTGCTAATGAAACGGCACCATGTTCTCCTCGCTGTTCCCAGATCTGCTCATCCACACGACCACACAGACAAATACACCACTGATTTGCATTGGCGACCTTGTTGATTTGAAACCGTGTGCGTTTAGGAGCGCACAAGCACACACACACACACACCTACATAGAGATCCATATCACTCAGCCCAATATTTCTGCAAGTGATCTGCTTAAGGCAATACACTGCAGTCAAAACTTTTTATTCTTGTATCTGTTGATTGTGAGATTTTCTTTTTTTTTTTTTTTTAAGTGTTTGTTAATGTGCTCATTTTATCTATTTGAGTCTGTAGGTTTCATTTTAAAATATAATTTTGACATACTTTTTTTTTCTCCTGCAATTATCTGGTAGATAACGGACCAACAAAAAAAATACATTAAAATTAAGATACAAATTATACCAAACGAAATTCGTTTTTAAAAATATATTTTTTCCAAAAAAATATTCAAATGATTTTTTTATTTGTGCCTTTCCACTACTCAACGGTGCGGTGATGATTTGTTTCGCTCTGTGGAAAATAAGGATTTAATTAATGCTTCACTGTAATTGTTGTACCACAAACATCTGTCATATATTTGCAATTTTTTTAATTGTCATAATATTAAAGATTATGTTTTGAGCATCCGATTTCCTTTTTCCGTTATGAAAACATTTATTCACATATAATGCACAATTATAAACGATAACAAAAATAATAAACCGTAATTAAAATAATAATAATATGAATAATAATAACAAAAGCAAACTATAATAGAATAAGTATAAAAATAATAACAAACAATAATTAGTAATAATAATAATAACACTAATAATAATAATAAAACAATACGAATACTAATAATAGCTAATAATAATAATAATAATATTCGTTCAGAATGAGACATTTGATTAGCTTATATTAAACGTGTCTTGTTCTGTGATATAACGAATGTTATTACAATCTGTGTTTAATTTATTTATTTGTTTGCATATTTAGAGATTTTTTTTTTTCATATTTTAAATTAAACTGAAGGATTTAAAAATCGAACATTCTTTTTACCCCAACACAATTTAATATAGCACTATAAAGGCTAAAGAACTTAATTCCTACATGTGCTTAATATTTGCAGCCTAGTGCTATGCTTCTCACCATGTATTGTAGACATCTTTTCTAAAACGTACAGTATAGTGTAAAAGCATCTTTATTACTTAGGAAACCAAAACTACCAAACAAAATGATATTTTAGTTGATCACATCACATACAGCACCTTTGCATAAGGTACACTTATGGCTTGTTTCCACTGAGTGGTACAGCACGGTCGGTATGGATCACCGCTATCAGGCTTGCGGTTCCACTGCCAAAAGGGTACCAATGGTACTATTTGGTGGGCGTGGTGTTCGACAAAGTTTCAGTCCACGTCATTCTCACTCAAGGAAATGTCAAAGTAAAGCTGTACAAGTCGTTCACATATAATATGAGAAGTACTTATCACAAAACAGATGCTTTATACACATAAATACTTGTGTATAAATGTTCATTACTAACCTTTTTATGAACATTACTTGATTATAACTGCAGATCAATGATGATTACTGTGAAACAGCCTATTGTAACGTCTGTGATTATATAAAAATAAATAAATGCAACATATATGAACACATACAGACCCTTACGATGTTCAATATGTTACCAATTACAGAAAAACTACACTCAGCATATATTTAGTCCTTATTTGGGGTCAAAAACGACACACAACATATAGCCCAGTCAGTGCAGACCTCTCATACGTGTCTTTAATCTTCACCAGCACATGTAGCCTCTTGTTAGAAAGTAATTCCATCATTCCGAGTTCATAATAGTCCAAAAGGTGATGATAATAGTTAAACATGGCAGTTTGTTCGTGGTTTAGGTTGCTGAAAGAATCATTTGCTGCTCTGTTTTTTCCGGCTTCTCCTTTGGGTTTTTTTTTGCGCTTTACTCTCGCGTTTGTTTGTTTCTGACAGGATCGGATGTCAGAAGCGCTTCAATAATCATGCGCACATTATTATCATCAGCTCCAGAAGTTTGTTATTTCAAATATAGAGAAAGTGAAACTGCTCGCTCTTTAGATGGCCTTGTAAACAACTACGTGGCACAGGGTAGAATCTGCTCCTCTTCTTGGCTTTGTGGTTGTTCATCAAGACGACAACAAGGTTTGTTTAAGCTCTGGTCGACCATGGCTTGTTATTATATGTATATATTATTACAGTGTAATGTCTCGGCTGTGTATTTAAAAATGTCGCTTCCTTTGTTTTCATTGTCCTAGCTTGTGCACGAGCTAGTGAGGCACCTCTGTAAACCAAAAGCATTCAGCTGCGTGTCTTTCTCCGCCTTTTGATACCTTTTTGATGTGCTAGGTACCCTTCCGAAAGGGTACCTAAAAAGTGCTACGGTTTGCTTTTTGGTACCTTTTGATGGTGAAAACGGCCATAATAACGTACTGTAGCATACCGTACCACTCAGTGGAAACGGGCCAATACAGTACCGTCCTAACTGTTAAAAGGCAAAGCTGAAAATTGCATGGTGATGTTTTAGCTGACAAAGTCTATGGTTAAAGTGTCACCTAGCGGTCAAAGGCTGTAACCGCATTTATTGCCGTAACAGCGAGCATGGCGGAGGAGGGAACGTATTGAAGTGTTAACATCTGTATATATCTCCAGTGTAGCAGTATTTATAGCACCAAACTTTTAATCCGATCTTATTCTGAAGGAGTTTGCCATTGGACACATTCATGCATAATTTGCCTGAAAATATAAAGTATTTTATTGTACATTTTTTTTTTTTCCCCCTGGCTGTTCACAATGTTTTCTGAAATATTGTGATTAAAAAAAATTCTCTCTGTAAAAACGTTTGACTCTAATATGACAAATTAAACCAATATTTGAAATCCATTTTTATGCAGTCTTCAGATTTTTGTGCTTGAAGTGTATGCAGATAAGTGCGTATTTAATTGAACAATTCCTCATTTGCTTATTTAACCCTTTATAGGGCACTTATTTAAATACTCATTGGGGGAAAAAAACCCGGAGTGCCACTGAGGGTTATTACAAGACGTTAAACTTTTATGACAAACAAACATGAATTAAATAAGTTAGATTGTAATCGGTGTAAATGAAGTGAACGTATTTGGTTTCTCACCCCATAAATGCTTAAGCTTGTCGTTTTTTGAAAACACATTGTAGACTTGTAGCATGCCTCCAATCAACTGGGAAAGTATGGTAACAAGTTCTGTTTTTTTTAACATCTTCACCTGCAGTCTTGCTTTAATTTTTACATTCAAAGCCAGAAGATTTGTAAGTCTGTGCTGTAATTTTGCTCATTCTCCTCGCTTACTCTTCATAGGATTCTGAAAACCATAATTTAGTCTTCATTTGCTCCGATCTGATAGTATTTGTTTTTTTCCGAGGCATTTCTCTGCTGTTCAGGTTTGATTATGTCTGATCCATTACCCAGACCCGTACAAATGCCTGTCATCTTCCACATCACCGACTCCTCTATTAAATAATGGGGGCTGATGATCATGTAAGATGTCGAGGGATATGATATACTCTGATGTGATTCTGAACATCCAAGCTTCTGTGACATTTGTCGTTTTGAGCAGATGGTCCATGTATATACGTATATAAGTCATGGCAACCGTACATGTACATCTACACTGTAATGAAACATGATTCTGTCACAAAACCAGGATGTCAAAGGTGGCAGATGCCAGTTTTAACCTCGGCAGTCTCTTCAAATCACTTGCATTTTGTTCGATACTTTTCTAGGTGATTCTAAGTAAAATGTAAAAAAAAAATAAAATGGCTTGAATAAAAAAGGACTTATCGATAAAAAAGAATATATATATATAAATGTATATACACGCACACATCGCGAATTCCGGAAGTTTTTTTTCTTTCCATTTGGCATGCGTTATTGAATTCCATTACACTCTCATTTGCCTCTAATACCCCATGTCATGGATGCATGAATGAAATGTTCATGATTTAAAGTGAAACTGATGAACTGCAGTTATAGTCACATGAAAGCACTTCACGTAAACACGTTAATTATATTATTGTCTATTAAGGCAAATACCTAGACCACAGATGTCCATGTAAAGGTAGTCCGTATGTCTTCAAAGTAAGTGAAAGATCCAGAAGGGCGTCCTGCTGATTTGATTCAGAAGGGCACTTTTTTGTCAGACGGCTCACCGGTCAGGTATACATCCGTGCTAAAATATCAAGGTGAAAGTCATCATAGCTTGCGTAGAATAGACCCAGCTCCCAACACAACTTTAAGAATAGATTAACGGCGAAATATATATATATATATATATATATATATATATATATATATATATATATATATATATATATATATATATATATATATTATTTTTTTTAATCGGCCGATAAGAGACTCGCGTTAACGCAGCACATTAACGGCGATAACGGCTCACCAATGTATATGTATGTATGCATGTATGTATGCATGTATGTATGTATGTATGTGTATATATATATATATATATGTATGTATGTATGTATATATATAATACAGTTGAAGTCAGAATTATTAGCCCCCCTGAATTATTAGTCCCCCTGTTATTTTTGCCCCCAATTTCTGTTTAACAGAGAGAAGATTTTTTTCAACACATTTCTAAACACAATAGTTTAATAACTCGTTTTTAATAACTGATTTATTTTATCTTTGCCATGATCTTTGCAGTGACAGTAAATAATATTTTACTCGATATTTATCAACATACTTCTATACAGCTTAAAGTGACATTTAAAGGCTTAACTAGGTTAATTAGGTTAACTAGGCAGGTTAGGGTAATTAGGCAAGTTATTGTATAATGATGGTTTGTTCTAGACTATTGAAAAAATATATAGCTTAAAGGGGCTAATAATTTTGACCTTAAAATGGTTTTTTAAAAATTAAAAACTGCTTTTATTCTAGCCTAAATAAAACAAATAAGACTTTCTCCAGAAGAAAAAATATATATATATATATATATATATATATATATATATATATATATATATATATATATATATATATATATATATATATATATATATATATATATATATATATATATATATATATATATATATATATATATATATATATATATATATATATATATATAAAGCTGTCTTTAAATAAAGCTGTCTTTAAATAAAGCTGTCTTTAAATAAATAAATAATTAAAACCATCTATAAAAAATAAAGCCGTCCATAAATAAATAAATAAATAAAGCTGTCTATAAATAAATAAATAAAGCTATATAAATAAATAAATAAATAAAGCTATATAAATAAAGCTATATATAATAAATAATTAAATAAAGCTATCTATAAATAAATAAAGCTATGTATAGATACAGTTGAAGTCAGAATTATTACCCCCCCCCCCACCCCCTTTGCATTTTTTTTTCTTTTTTAAATATTTCCCAAATAATGTTTAACAGAGCAAGGAAATTTTCACAGTATGCCTGATAATGTTTTGTCTTCTCGAGAAAGACTTATTTGTTTTATTTTGGCTAGAATACATTTTTACATTTTTAAAGTATTTAAAGGTCAAAATTATTAGCCCCTTTAAGCTATATATTTTTTCAATAGTCTACAGAACAAACCATCATTATACAATAACTTGCCTAATTACCCTAACCTGCCTAGTTAACCTAATTAACCTAGTTAAGCCTTTAAATGACACTAAGCTGTATAGAAGTGTCTTGAAAAATATCTAGTAAAATATTATTTACTGTCATCATGGCAAAGATAAAATAATTCAGTTATTAGAAATGAGTTTTTAAAATTATTATGTTTAGAAATGTGTTGAAAATAATATTCTCTCCGTTAAACAAATTGGGGAAAAAAAATAAACAGGCGGGCTAATAATTCTCACTTCAACTGTATATGCATGTATGTATTATAAATAAATAAAGCTATAAATAAGTAAATAAATAAATGTATAAATAAAGATATCCGTAAATAAATAAAGCTATCTATAATTAAAGCTATACTTAAATAAATAAATAAATAAAAAGCTATCCGTAAATAAATAAATAAACAAATAAAGCTATCTGTAAATAAAGCTATTTATATCTAAATAAATAAATAAAGCTATCTATGAATGAAGTGATAGATAGATGGGTCCATGTATGGTGTATTTCTCTAACGATATTATATTTTAGTAATAATTCAAGACATTTTAGAAACTCGTGTTTCAAAGCCCTTGTCTCCCATTTTCTTAAATAGTAATTGAATATAATAGGTAACAACTCTTTCTCTTTGTTGGTGGCATATCCGTGTTGATTATTTGTTAGTTTTTTGTAGTAGTAGTAAAAGGTCTGTTGCTAAACAAATACTCTGTCACACTTCTAAGTGCTTGATTTAATCCTCTTCCTGTCCCTTTTCTTCTAACTCAAATGATGGACTGTTCCCGCCCTCTCTTTCTCTCAGCTCCTTTGTGTTCTCTGTCGGCTCGCTTTCATTGTCTTGCATGAGTGAAATGGTGCAGTAATGGTGGTAGGATGAGAGGAGGGCTGTTCTTTTGAGAACGGAGAGTGGGAGAAGCGTTTTGTTTGCAGCTGTTTGCTTTGGTAGCGCAGGGTACAGTAACGTTTCTCTGGCAACAAGTGAATCTTTCCTGTGTTTAAAGTGGAGCAGTGACTTGGTGGCCACCTCTTGTTTTTTTTATTTAACACCTACTCGTTCGACATGAGGCCAAAATATTAGACTGGTACCAAACCATTATGTCACAAATAGCATCGGTCCTGTCTCCTTGGTTCCAAGGGACCTGATGGAGATTAGGTTATGATTGTTTCTGTTAAATTCTTTAATTTAGAGGATTCATCCCATGGGTATAAAGAATAAAAGTTGTATTTGTTTATGCTCCTTTAGATTTTTTTGTTTATTTTCTGTTCTAAGTGGTTCCTGGTGACTTTCCTCTTTTTTCTTCCAACACCTACTTGTATGACACGAGGCCTGAATATTAGACTGGCTGATAAATATTGCACGAACAAACCCGTTTAAAGGTTAAGTATCTGTTGAAGGTGTACAAATGGAGATCTGATTGCTGTAGGTGTGGCATCTCAAATGGCATTAACTTAAAGGTCTACTAAAGTAGAACCCCTTAAAGTTTCAATTATTTCATTAATAATGATGTTGGCATTGCAAGCCTGACCTAATATCTTATTTTTATGGCGTAAATAGAAGCTAGTATGTGTTAAATGTTTACCAAAACATTAAATGTAATAAATAGCATCAGTTCTGTCTTATTGGTTCTAAGGGACCCGATGGAGATCAGGTAATGATTGCTTCTGTTAAATTCCTTAGAGTTTAGTATTGAGGATTCATCCTAAGGTTGGGAAGAAGAAAGGCTGAATTGGGTTATGCTTGTGTTTTTTTTTTTCTCCCTTGTTGATTTCCTGTTCCAAGTGGAGCAGTGACCTCTTGTTCTCTTTCCAACATCTACTTATGCACTCACTCAAAATGAGCCCTGAATATTAGCATAGCTAGTAAATATTGGATGAATAAACCAGTCTTAAATATATCAAAAAAACGTTTATGGACATAAAACTGTAATGATTGTGGGAAGTTTGAGTCTGAATAGTTGCTTTTGAAATTGTTAATTTTTTTTATTGGTGTTCAAGTAGAGAGTTGATTGCTGTAGATATGGCATCACACATGGGATTAAAGTCCTCTGAAGTGTCTTGAAATGTGCAGTTTTCTAGATGTGTTTTGTTCAGGATCCTTTGTTCAGGAAGTGAATGTGTATGCTTTTTTTCTTCTAAATGGGAATTTTGTCGTTGTTTTGGAGCACACAGCATACAGAAATTGTCTTTAGGGGGACTTTGAAAAATACTATGAAACTGTTGCATTTTAGAGTTGACAATCAAACGCTTTGAAAACCTACAAGTTGTGTTTTGTCCTTAAAATCATCAGTTCGCAATGTATATCAACAGGAGTCTCACATAAAGTTTCAAATATGTACACCAACATATAAAAAGTGCATTCAAATATGCTGTCAGGTTTAGACATGGGATGATATTCAATGCATTTAACAAAATCTATGTCTAGCCAGCATCTAAGGACAACATTAATTTGACATCCAATAACCACGTCAAATGATGTTGATATTTGATTGATTTTTAGGTTGTGTTGGAAAGTGATCAAAATCCAATGTCGAGCCAACATCTTAAACCAACGTCATATTGACGTCAAATACTGACATTTATTCGTCAGGTACGGCAACCAAAATCCAACATTTGACAGATTTCGTATTAGTAGCATTCACAACGTCAATCTGTAACATCATTAAGGCTGATTTATACTTTGCGGTAGCGTACGTTTGCGCTTGACCCAGCAGCCTACGGTTGGACGCACAGCCCTCGCCGTTGACGTGCAAAAAATGTACTCACAATGTCGCGTAGAGCAAGCTCTGTGATTGGTCTGCTTGGTAGCGCTGACGAGTGTGGGCGGAGGTGAGAGCCGTGCGAGCCTGATGCAGCGAGTGTTTACAAGTGTGGAGTCCCATGAAGGAGCTCCCGATGGAGACTGTTGTTTTGTGTTTACCTTATGATTAAAGTTGTTGCACGTCCGTCGAGTTTGAGCCACTTGTACATTAAGGAAGCGTTGAGAAAAAAAACAAAACACCAGCGAAGAAACTCGACACACAGAGGAACATAAAGACCTACTTCCAGCTAGCGTTTTGGAAGTGTTATTGCAGAGCAACAGAAACAGTGCGCAGAAGTATAAATGCTCAGCTACGCGCATTGCATGCGCCATGGGTCACGCCGATCACTTGACGCAGAAGTATAAACCAGGCTTTAGACGTTGATATTTGGTTTATTTTAGGTTGTATTGGAAATCTAACGTCGAGCGAACATCTTAAACCAACATATTGATGTCAAATACTGACATTGATTCGTCAAGTAAGGCAACCAAAATCCGTTTGTGTGGACGTTACCACTATGATGTCTATCAATGTCAAGCTGTAACATCATTAGACGTTGATAATGGGTTGATTTTAGGTTGGACGTTGGCCTGATGTTGGGTTCTGGTGTCAACACGATTTTTCAGTTCCAATCAAAATGCAACGTTCCTACGACATTGGAGTACAACATCAATCTGACGTCATGTTGACGTTCTGTGCCTGCTGGGATGTTTACTGTTCCAAAACATATTACATTTTTCTCCAAATATATTATGTTCAAAGGGGAAAAAGTTTTTGTTTTTTATCCAGACATTTAAAAAATATATATTTTAGAGTAGTAATCATAATACCGTGAAACTGTGATATTTTTGTCCAAGGTAATAATACCGTTAGAATCTTATACCACCCAATGCCTAGGTTGAAGGTTAGTATCATCACATGTCATTGATTCTAGCATATTTCATGACCAGATATCATCTCAAACCTCGCCAAGTCACCCTAAACCAAAATTTACATCGCTAACAGGATGACCTTTCCATCTATCTCTGCATTGCTACATTTATTTTCTTCCTCTTCTTTACAGGTGATGCAGGTCGTGAACGCAGATGCCATCGTGGTGAAGCTGAACTCTGGGGAATATAAGACCATCCACCTGTCCAGCATCAGACCCCCGAGGCTCGAAGGCGAGGTACGAGTTAATGCACGTCTGTCCTTGGATCTCCCTGTCACTGAGGCCATTACTGAGTCCACAGGGTGCCGGCTGTCTGTTACACTGTTTGCAAAGTGCTGATGTGAAGGTTTTCCCCCCTCTCCTCCATCTCTTAAAAGCGCAGATCTCCTCCCTTCATGCATCTTTCACACTGTGATCTCTAGAGCGGCGGCTTTATTGGGCACCAGGGGGAGCTAAAGAGACAGAAGCCCACCGGTCCTCCTCCCCTCCGCTCGCTCGCTCTAACACACCAGTGCTGCACTGCAGCCAAAAGCCCTATAGATCTACTCCCGTAATGAGCACACGCTCTCGCCGAATCTCTCTTTCTCATCTATTAACGTCATACGCGTCCACTCAATCCAGTGCAATTCTCAAATGCTCGCTTTGGTTTGCTAGATGTTAACAAATTAATATGGAAACATCATTTTGTGCAGTCGCCTGTGCGCACACTCATTTATCGCAGTTTTGAAACACTCAGAAATGCGCTTGTCCGTTCTTATTCACGCCCATTATGATCATTAATGAGAGCTGGTGTGTAATGGGAGCTTTGTCTAGTCTAAATGTGTGTGTGTATCAGAAAGCTGTATGTTAAATTAAAAGCGGCTAAAATTGAAGTGCGAAGATTGCTCTGCAATTAGCCAGACTCTTCCTGACCCCTGAACTCCTGTAATAAGAGTCGATGATTCAGCATGTTGGTTAAAAAAAAGAATTAGCCTCAGTGTTGATTTAGCAAATTAGACATTGTAGTTTATTAAGGAGGGCTTTAAATACCAGCGCAACGCAGTAGCACGCACAATAGGCTTGTACTTTTCATGGTCTTGTACTTTTGATAGATGTTTGAAATCTTTAATGAAGTTTGTGATTATTTTTTTTAAAGGAGGCTTTTCGCAGAGTGGCAATTTGTCATGCACATGTAAACAGAGAGCTGGAATGCGGAGCTGTTGGTCTGTATCTATGGATACAGGGCTGCGGCGAGCATTCCGATCACAGCGTGTTTCTATCCTGGCAGCTTAAAGATGGCTTTAATCAGATCAGAGATGATTACAAAACAATAAAGATTACGGATGTATTTAGATCTCATACGTGCTTCGGAAGCATGAGACGAACTGGAGAGCTTTTAAAAATGTTTTTTAGTGTTTGGACTTTCTCGAAAGATAAGCCTGAAAGCTTGATTTAGACAAAGAGACGGCAAACTGATCTTTTGGATTCTTTCTTTTTTTTTTTTGCCCCAGTGTCGGCCATTTTAATGAGATGACGCTTGTTCAGATTTTGATTTTAGGTTTAGGAGCATTTGTTTGAAGTCGACATGAAATAAATTGGCTTATTATTTGTGTATGTATATAGTAGTGTTTGTTATAAACGATGTATCTGTGCACTTCATTATTTTGTAATTTGCCCTCATAATCTTTAATCAAAAGCAATAAGCCTCCTTCCTAGGGCTGGGTGATTAATCGAAAAGTAATTGAAATCGACATTTACTATCTATAATCGATCAATTTTCCAGATTGATTTCTTTTTTTTTTTTGACCGAGTGTGGAGTTACGCCATGTTTATACTTCTGTGTGGAGCACACAGCGCAGTGTATTGTCTAGCGAAGTTTTTTTGCATGATTACAGACCCCTCGCCGTGGCCAATGCTGACGCGCACCCCTCAAAAACTGTACACATATGTGTTGTATTTCAACAACACATAGTGCAAGCTCTGTGATTTGGTCGGTTTGGTAGCGTTGATAAGTGTGGGTGGAGCGAGCCAGTTGGAGCAAGTGTTTACAATTGTCGAGTCCCTTGGAGCTCCAGATGGAAACTTTTGTTTTGTGTTTACCTTATGATTAAAGTTGTTGCATGTCTGCTGGTTCCCGCCTCTGAATGAGTGAGTTTTAGCTACTTGTACATTAAGGTAGCATTCAGAAAACACCCACAAAGAAACTCGACACAGAGGAACATAACCCTTGCCAGCTAGCATTTCGGAAGTGTGTTATTGCAGAGCACACAATAACAGACAAACAGCTCGCAGAAGTGCTACGACATGCAAGGCATGTTTAAAATATTATTTACAGGATTTACAAGTTATTTTATTTAGAAAAGATGCAGTTTATTTAAATTTTTAATGAGAAAATGGCGACTGTTGGTTTTAGGCAATGTGCGTTTTAATTTCAGTTCAGAGTTGATGTTCAATAAATAATCATAGATAGTAGATAGTGTGTGTTTCCTTCAGTTATTTTAAATCAAATAATGCCACCTTCATTCAAAAATCTCTCACTTGTAGTATGTGAGCATAGTTACTGTACGAAACTTGTCTGTAAACTGAGGTCCAAAAAAGAAATTAAATAACCATTCATTTATTCGTAATTGAGCTAAAATGTTCAATTAATCGACATTTTGATTTTAGGCCAAAGCGCCCAGCCCTACTCCCTCCACCCTCAAAATGACTTTTTTCTGGGAACTTCTGGTTACATGGAATGCCTTTAGTGCAGGCCTCGTTTCTGGCCTGCCTTCGGGGGAGGCAGAGGTTTGAATATAATACGATTTCATTTTTGAAATTTAGCTCTCTGTTGTCTTCCTCAACGGGCATCTGAAAAAAAAAAAAATTCTATCACAGGGTAATTCTGCTGGATAAACTGGAGTTCAAATCTTCCTCTATTTTGTTAGCAACGACCATCTTCTAATGATCCAATCGGTTGCCAAAGAACGAAATCACGAAATCGCCCTACGTGTTTTAACTCATTTTAGAAGCCATTTCAAATGGATGCATGTTATGATCGAGGAAAAAAGGGCAATCTTAAACTTCCATTTCATGCAGACTTTAATTGAATTTGATTGGCCCTGAAAAATGTAAGTTGTCATTCAAAAATTAAGGAAAATATTCTTATTTAGTGTTATTGTCACACACACAGTGGAAGTGGAAACCAACAATGTAGTTTTTTTCGAATGTTATGACCTTGTTTTATCTGTCAGATTTGTCATTTTTAGTGATAGTCTCTTCGAAGATATCAACCTCCTAAACAAAGCCTGTAAAATAACGACCTGCAAACTATCCGCAAACATCTTGTATAATGTAGGGTGCATAGGCAAAAGAACCACTTATTTTTTTTCTCCGAAAATGTAAATCCCATTTTATTACAGTCTCTCCATGCTACAGAAGGTGGATCAGATGGCAGGGAGCTTGTGTATCAGGCAGTGTGATGTAATTATCATAATTCCATGGTGACCATCCGGCAGTGTTTGGTTGCTTGCATGTGTCTGACACCTATGGCAGCTGCCTCGCTCAAGTCAGTCAGTGACTTCTGCCTTTTTATATAGTCTGAAATGGTTTTTTTTTTTTCGGGCACAGCCCTGTTGTAAAGGCATTGATGTGCTTTAGGTACTTCCCCCTTTGAAACCTGCACTCCTGTTCCGTTTACTGACTGTATCTTCTGTAGCGCATCTCTGCACCAGATGTTCTTGCAGTATGTTTTCCCTGCTCGGCTGCACTCTTTGAAGAGGGTGAGAGAGGGAGCGTGCGAAAGCAGTGTGCAAAGTTGTGCCCGTATTGAAGCTTTACAGTCATCGAGGTCATGCTGCCCTTGAGTATGAGGTTTCATCAATAATGATGTTGCCATGTCAAATCCGACCTCTGATCTCTTACTCCTATGGTCTAAATAAAAGATAGTATGCGTTCCAAACCATTAAATGCCACTAATAGTATCTGTTCTGCCTCGGTTCTAAGGGACCTGCCGGAGATCAGGTTTCTGTTCAGTTTTTAATGTAGAGTTCCAAGGTTGGAACGAAGAAGGGTTCAATTTGATTATGATCATGTTTTTTTTGTTCACTCCATTAACATGTCAATAGTCGTTTAAAAGTCATTCATTTCCAATCGAAAAAGGGGTGGCTAGCTATATTTATTTTTTCCTAATCTAATGCTACATTAACCTTGACACAGTGCTATATGTAACTAACAAGATCTCAGTTAATCTTTTCATCAAGCTAATCGATTCTGGACAGCAGTAGTTTAGCACGCAGCAACTTTTAAATTGGTGTCGTAATTAATTTAAATGGCATACATTCAAACAGCAGCTGTACAATGGTTTCAGAACAGCTGCAAACATTTTTTTCAGTTACTCTTTTGATTGCGTTTATCAAAATGGCTCTTGGTAATGGGTTTCTTTCTGTATGTGCACACGCACATAATGAGCACTCTGCCAGCTTACACTCATAAATTGGCAAAATTAAGGGTTTGACATTTCAACATGCCTGTTTACAGTTGCATTATGTGCATATTTCAGGATTTGCATACAGTAAAAAGAAATGTCTTTTGTTGATGTAGCAATGCATGAAGTGGTCTAATGCTGAAGCCGTTAGCATGACATTAGCATGATCACCATGTGGAATCTGTGTGGGGAATTTTTGCTTTAATACAATCATTGAAATGACTGGATTGGACCGCAACTGCAATTCACTCTTTGCTCTTTTTGATTTGCATAATGTTGCATATTTTATGCCAGTTTTCTGTGTGCGTTTCTTTAAAATCGTTTCAATTCTAAATCTCATCTTAATCAGTTGAAACAAAATGGAACCCTTTGAAACCATTGTTTTTAACAAGGATGCGACATCTCAGGAATTCTGAGGACTAATGCAAGGGTTTGCTTAAGTGACTGCAAGACAAATCCAGCGTCCATTTGTGTAAGGCTCGTCCACACCCGTAAATTTGCTGCATTTATTATCAGTTTTTTAGATGCTTTTAGCATTTATACCCAAGTGATTTTCATTAGCAATGAGCAGGATGACCTTGAAAAAGTACTCACTGATGTTAGATGGTGCATAATGAAAAAAAGAATACCCCACTACACAATGTAGCACTGCACAACTTTATGCTTCTAAAACTTGCTTGTTACACACACTCAAACAAATGCTGTTTGTTCAAACTACTTATTTAAATTGAGCACACCACAATTCTTGAGTTCTTTTTTGGGAGACAACTTAATTGTTTTATGTTCAATTCACTTAAATTTGTAAAAACCAATTAATTGAACTCCTTCATGTTGTCCTGACACATCGATTGTGTGGAACCAGCATTTTTTTTACAGTGCAGAAGAAGACCGTGTTTATTGTCTTTTTAAAACCAATCACATAGTATTTGCTAACACTTTTTTTTAAAAACATTTTTATACATCAAGTAAGATTTTCTACTTTTACCTAGAAAAAAATGACAGGATAAACTTGCAAGCAATGAATGAAGCTCGCCATTTGATCTGCAATTCTTCTCCATAATTTGAAAGTGAAGCACACTTTCTGCAGAGAAGATGTTCGTCGTCATCATCGTTGGCACCTTCAGTTTTCACCATGCTTGAGAATGAGCTGTATTACTGCATTCATTCAGGACGTCATACAGAGATGTAATTTATATAGTATAATACAATAATTACAGATTTCCCTATTTTTCATAACATCTGTGGGATGCACTGTGTATATAATAGTGTTGTCACGATACTGGAATTTGATACCAATTAGTACTTAAAGGTGCAGTATGTAATTTTAACACCCAGTGGTTGAACTAGGTACTGCGCACACGCGGGATGCCAGATTGAGTACAGGAGCGAGTGATTTAAACCGTGTTCTAAATAAAAGCAACGACACGTGATAGAGGGAATATTTTCTTTAGTGAAAGGAGTTTTGGTTCTAACCAACACCTCGAATTCATATATTAGAAACGGCTTGTGTTTCTCACAGCTGAACATGTGAAACCCATGACTGATCACCTCAGGTAAGCCTCGTGTGTTTTATTCAGTGCTAAGTGCTAACAATGTGAGTTGAATAGATTCTAAACCTTATCGTTTCGTGAGTGAGTGCATATTCTGTGCTTCAGAAAGGCTGTATTTACATTTCTGTCGTGTTTCGTCTGGTGCAAACAGCCAAACTGCTGTTTGCGTGAGATTACAATGTAACCTGCTCACCTAATGTTTACGTTCGGAATATTTATATCATTTGCTAATTAATAACAGCTAATAGGGATGTTTCTTAAATATCTGCAAACATATTATGGTATTTTTATGGTTTAGAAGAGTCAAACTTACATACAGCACCTTTAAATGTTCAAAACGTCCACACATGTTCCCGCTAACATTTGAGGACTGTTGAGCACATTCCTAAACAGCGCTGATTTGCCGTTGCGTTCACATGCTCAACATAAATAATTGTGATTGGCTGTGAAGGTCTTCAGTTCACCGAACTCGCCACTGTTTACCGAGTGTCTGTTTATAAGCTGACATTCGAGCATCTTCACTGCTTTAAAACGCTCCAGTGTCCCTGTATCTGTGGTTACACTCTGTAAACAGTGGTGAGTTCGGTGAACTGATGACCTTCACGGCCAATCACAGCCATTTCTGTTGAGCATGTGAACACAATGGCAAATCATCGATGTTTAAGAACGCGCTCGACAGCGTTCAAATGTATCTCAAATGAACGTTTTTAAAATTTCAGTACCAATTGGTATCCAATTCCAGTATCGTGACAACACTAGTGTATATATACAATGATGTGTAGTCCTGTAAATACAGCTTCTACTAATATGCAAAATTACGACTTACACTTTTGAATTTCACGACACGAACTGAACAAGCTTGTGGCGCCATCGAACAATGATGTACGAAGCTGTTCAGTAATTTATTTAAATTAGAGACGTGTAGCAATTTTTCTAATTATAATTATATTAACAACTATCAGGCAGTTTTACAAGTATAAACCTGCTTGATTCAAATAATTTAGGCGACTATTAAACTGCTAAACATCTGGGCTTATAAACAAAAGTAAAATTTATTATTTCCACAAAATAATAAATTTTGAGGTGCAAATTTTAAATTTGATATTTTTTTAGATATACTTAAATTTTTTTTTTTTTTTTTTTTTTTAATTGTTATTAAAGTCTTAAATTAACCCTCATAAAATCATCCGAAACCCTGCGCCAGTCTCTTCAACATTCACATCTATGAAATACCATCTCTATGGTGTCTAACAGGCAATGGAACATGTTTGGTTTAATACATAGAGTGTCTAGTGGACATAAATAGAGTCAAGGCAATGTCCTGTTACTTGCCGCTTGCTGAGGACAAAATCTCACTTTAACATTTTTAGCTTTTCTTGCTTGTCGCATTATCCCATCACGACTCTTGTCACGCTGTGACAGTTCTACCTTCTTTCTAAGCATCTGTCTCTCACGCTTCCTCTTGTTCTGATTGAAACACTCTCTCCTCCTCAGTTCAGAGCAGGGCGTGAAACTGTTGTCCCTGTGCCATGCCATACAAACACTTCAACTCAAAGAGACAAACCTGACCTCAGGCCAGCCCGGGGATCTGTGTGTGTGTTTGTCTGTACTGTTCTCTCTCTCCCTCTCTTGCTGTGAGGACTTTGGGGGGATTTAGGGCCAGATGTGTTGACCAACACGAAGATGAACTCTGACAGCTGCTGCCCTGTGTTTCTCTTTATCTCTCACGCTCTTGTCGCATAGTGCTGGGGACCACATTTTTCCTTCCTGTGGCTACTTAATTACTGTTAGTTGTGGTTGATGGAATGGTGGTCCAAAGGGATCAAACATTTGGATTTTTAAAAATTCTAGTAAGTTATTCCAATTTGTAACTTATTTTATAGCAGGAAAAATCCACTTTCGAAGCCAAAAATGAAGTGCAAAATGTTGGAGACTTTAAGCACAATTGACACTGATTTCCTTAACTAGCATATAGTATAACCACACAGAATAACTGAGTTTATAAACCTTATAGAGTAGATCAGAACTTCTCCGCTTTGGCCTTGAGATCCGTCTTTCTTTATAGTTTTACTCAAACCCCAACCAAACCCACCTGCCGGTAACTTTAGGATTACTCCATAAAGACCTTGCTTAGGTATTTCTGTGGTATTTGATTAGGGTTGGAGCTTGATTCTGTAGGAAAGTGCAGCTTTAGGGCCAGATGGGATCAGCTCTTCTCTAGATTGAGCATATACAGCAGGGTTGTTCCTGGAGGGCCACTGTCCTGCAGAGTTTAGCTACCACCAATTTAACACCAGTGGACCCGTTGATCATGGTCTTCACACTCACTTTAAACTTCTAGATGGGTGTTTTGAAGCTACAATCTCCTGAAGATTGACCTTCATTGAGCAGGAATTGGATAACGTGCCATTCACAGTGGTTGTCTGCATTGATGGTTGATGCATTGTCATAGTGATGGCAGCCAATCACATACCACTATACATACCATATTCATCAACTGCACCTGCAATCTCTTTTTAGGCTTGGTCCCTTTGATCTAAGTCCTTGTATCTATATAAAGATTGATAAAGTTTTTTTTTTTTTGCAACACTCTTGCATTTTGGCAGGCCCACATTTAAGAACCCTGGAAAAGGGTAAGGAATATAATTTGCTGCATTTTTGGCAAAGATTTTTTTCCAACCAAAATATAGCTGATTAATTCTTTTAAACTATTTGAACCCGTCTGTTCACATTGACCACATCAACCCAAAATCAACAAAATCTATCTGCGTCCTAGCTGAGTGTCATGTCATGTAATATAAATAAAATCTTGTATAGATTTGTGTAATTTAAAAACAAATGTTAAGTTGTACATTAATATTTGCATTCAGAGTTCAAAAATGTTACTGATGCAAAACTGTTACTGATCATTTTTTATTATGATAATTTATGGATTATTTTTTCCACTTTTGTTGTGTGCTGCTGGCCATGAGGGTTGATTGGTGCCTTGCCTTCCACATGACGTGCGTTTTTTTTTTTTTTTTTTTTTTATCCAAAAAAAAAAAAAAAAAGAGGACTTCAGAACATCGTTTGTCAATAATTTTGTGAAAAGATCTACACTACCTGACAAAAGTCTTGTCGTTGATCCCAGTTGTAGGAGCAACAAATAATAACTTGACTTCTAGTTGATCATTTGTAAAAGTGGCAGAACCCACATGGACCCAAGATCCTCATAGAAATCCGTCAAGTTTGGTGAAGGAAAAATCATGGTTTGTGGTTACATTACGTATAGCGTGTGTGAGAGATCTACAGAGTGGATAGCAACATCAACAGCCTGAGGTATCAAGACATTTGTGCTGCCCATTACATTACAAACCACAGGAGAGGGCAAATTCTTCAGCAGGATAGCGCTCCTTGTCATACTTCAGCCTCTACATCAAAGTTCCTGAAAGCAAAAAGACGGTCAAGGTGCTTCAGGATTGGCCAGCCCAGTCACCAGACTTGAACATTCTTGAGCATTTCTGGAGTAAGATGGAGGAGGCATTGAAGATGAATCCAAAGAATCTTGATTAACTCTGGGAGTCCTGCAAGAATGCTTTCTTTGCTATTTCAGATGACTTCATTAATAAGTTATTTGAGTCATTGCAGAGATGTATGGATGCAGTCCTCCAAAGCTGATGGGAGTCATACATAATGTTAGTTCTTTTTTCACTGCACCATGGCTTTATATTCTATACTGTACATTATTTCTGTTAAGTGACAAGACTTTTGTACAAGCAAAGTCAGACCTTACTGTCCTAATTAAATAATTAAAAATCAAGTTATTATTTGTTGTTCCTAAAACTTGGATAGGCGACAAGACTTTTGTCAGGTAGTGTAGATGTTTCCTTGTTTTGTGCAGATAAAAACACTGCATTTGTTTGCGTGTTTTAATAATCTCCCTCAGAATAAAAATCAAGGTTTGTTTTTATTGGCTTGTACATCATCTATCAATATCGCCCTAAACATTTGTAGCGCCACATCCCTAAATAAAGGTGCGTTTACTATGCTGGACCAGTAGTGTTTTGGCTTTGTTGTCATCACTTTTCACTGGGTAAACCATCCTTCAGAGAGAAACGTGACTTCTTGTGTCATGCCTAATTTCTTTTCCTCATTCACCCCCCCGCCCCCCTTCTTGGCCAGATGGAGGCTTATTTTTGCGCCATGGCGGGCTATTTCCAGCTGCGTGGTGGTGTCAGCCGTTTTAGGAGCACTCATAAGGATGTGGAGGGGGAGGAGTTTTGTCAGAGCAGCTCAATGAGTCATCCTCACTCCCACTGTATGTGTGTGTACTGCAGGGGAAATGTTGACATCTGGGTTTAAAGCGGATGCTGCCATACCCCTGTCTTCCCTACAGAAATAGCAGAATGCAATGCATCGGTCACTGAATGACTCTTCCGTGTCATTTGCTGTCACCTTGCTCAGTATGTTTGTGCTCGAGTGTGTGCGAGTTTGATTTCTGCATGCATTTCCACTCGTGCCACAATGTGTGCGTGTATCAGATGCGCCTGCATGCTGAAGGCTTTTGTGTGTGTGTGTGTGTGTGTGTGTGTGTGTGTGTGTGTGTGTGTGTGTGTGTGTGTGTGTGTGTGTCCTGTGGCCTTTGTCTAGGGTCACTGTATGGTTCCATGGCTCATCTCACACATGGTTGGTCAGGATTTTTTTTTTTTTTTTTTTTTGACTCTGGTTTGCCTCAGGATCACTTGACTCTTGGAATTCTAGCAAACTTCCTTCCAATCATTTGAGAGTAATGACCCATGTATGTTGTAAACTGGAATTTTATTATTTTTAATGGAATGTTCGAGGTTCAATACAAGTTAAGCTTGACTCACATGTGTGCCCTAGAGCAAGGTCACATATGAAGTGGTACACATTTCAAAACATGTATGGTGAAAAAAGACTTTAAGTAACCCTTTGTGCATCTTTATGAAGATTTTTTTTTCTCTTATTTATTTTTTTTTTTGTAATTTAGTTTATATTTCCACTGTGAATGTCAAATTTTTACAATCAGATGGAGAAGTACTTTTAACAGCTATATTACACAGTATACATCCCTCATGCCCCCACCCCATTATATGCACATCAGGAAACACAGGATATGTGTAGACCAAGCAAGTGTGAGTTACATTCAAGGGCACCTATGATGAAAATCATCTTTTGTAAGCTGTTTGGACAGAACTGTGTGTAGGTATAGTGTGTTCACAGTTATATTGAGATGAAATAAAAACAATAAGTCTCTTTTTTTAAATGTCCTGATGTTAAAATAGGATCCAAATCCCTCCCATTTTAAGGCCCACCACAACGTGACGTAGAAGTGTGGTTTCCCCACCCACCAAATTGATTGACAGCCATGTATTAACTTGTCTCTGAAGTAACGCGTATAGTCATATCAACAAGACAGGACGTGTGCAAAGCAACTGGGATTAAAAGATCTGTACAGCACTCTGTGATCATCAATCATCATCAAATGTGAACAAGAATGAGTTTTACAAGTTTAAAACATTTTTAAAACAGTGCATGTTTGTAATGAAATAAATCTTTACTTTATCAGCACAGCCACATGTCAGTACAATTATAAAAGATGGTATTAACATAACTGATATCCATACAACAGTAGATATCAATGTGTATCCTGTCACATTTGCAGTGTAAAAACAGTGGCAAGTTTAAAAAGTTAAAGGCGGACACTGTCTGTGTGTATGTGCGTGAACTTTGTAACGACATTGTGTGTGACTCATCGTTGCAGAAAGGCTTGAATTAAGTCCACAACAAATACATCAAATAATCATTGGGAAAGTTCTTACTGTAGTATTTTTCACACGTTACGTGAGATCTGCTTCCTTCATGTCTGTCACTGTGCTGTTTATCTGACGCAGATGAGGCGGAAATTAAGGCGCACTCTGACAGGCACGTGGGAACTGTGGGCGGGGAGATCTAACATTAAAGGGTCACGAAACACCAAAACACATTTTTTGAGCTGTTGACAGTCATATACGTGTCCCACGCTGCTATAAACACTATTAGGACACATATATTGCACTAAAAAGTGAAAATTGGTTGTTTTTGCGTTATTTTGAGCAAATTTGTTCTTCCGGTTTGAAACTAATTTTTGAAGCTGCGTCATGGCCATGAGATACTTGCATGCAAATCCAGCATGGAGAGTGGCTGTCTGAACCTGCGAGAACATTGTGACGTCTCTGAGGGTGCGGCATTAATTCATGAGAAAGACTTTGTTCAAACCAATCAGCGTGCTCTGTTGTGTATGGGGCGCAACTTCATTAATATGCATGATAGCTTTGGAGAGGATTTACCGGTTACAGTGTTCAGACGACAGAGACGCCACGCTGTGTTGCCAAAACAAGTGAAAGAACAAGAATTTGGAGACATGGGTCGTCAGTGTTGCATTTATTAGTGTGCTGCAACGAAGGTTTTGTTTGCATTTTCTCGCTATGAGAGCGCTGCTGGATTCATATGAGGAATACAGTGAACGCGACAAATGCGTTTGTAAGGAACATTTTTTTACCCGAGAGCTTTTCGCATCTGGAAATGATGAAATCCGGATTTGCCGCTTGTCTCCTTTTAAAAAAAGACACAGTTCCAGTGTGATTGCTCTGTCGCTACAGATTTGGTAAGTGTGTGCGATCGGTGCCCTTTGTTTGTTCATTCAGATGGCAAAGTTAGTTTGTATCTTCAGCAGTGCTCTTTCAGTTTTCAATGACATACCATAGCCTAAATTATTTAGTTACTAAGTTTACAGTATGTTAATATCACTGCAATATTGTAGTACAATATTATAGACTGAAAGATCCGCTGTAAATGCTGCTCTCCGAATGTAAACACAGCAATCAAATATTGACCGTTTCGCCGCATTTTGTGAAAGGATAGTCTAGACACATGGCTTTCTGACGTTAACTACCGAGTGCATCTTACCGAGAAATGCAGAGGATTTTTTTCTCCCATTTACCGTGCGGTATCAAACATTACATTAAAACTCCATTGTCCAGCAGTTCCTCGTTTTTAATATCTTGTTTGTCACGGCCAACATGCAGGAAATATTCCTGAATAAAAAGTGAAAGTGCCAAACTGCAGTTAAAGTCGACAAGTGAATAATTTGGCAAGTAATTCGATTACTGATGTCCATGTAAACAGTCACTGTCTTTCTCCCCTGGGTCTGCGTGCCCAAACAGAATCTCCCATATTTGCAATCCTTTCCTCTTTCCCTCCCCCGACACTCCCACCTAAACAGAGCTGGACACGCCCACTTTCCTGACTTTTTCCAAACTAGAGGTGTGAAAACACCCTGCTAAGACGGGGGGTTTCATGGCCCTTTAATCACACCAGCAACAAAAACAGCTACATTGTGTTTAGAGCAGAAAATCCAATATTCTGAAAGATTTAATAAATAATCCGATGAGTGTTTTTAGCTTTACAGACACGTACTGGAGACACAAAAGACTTATCTTAAATCTTGAAAAAGGGGTAAAAAAGGTGCCCTTTAAATTTGACTTTCATAGCATCAGATGAGGGTTAAGTGTCTAAGATTTCTGTGACGTTGCGTATATAGATTTTCCACACCATCAAAATGTCCAGTTTAGTATGGTTGATCCGTGCGAATAACAGTTCTAGGTACAGGATTTCCAATAGTGAATGCAACTAGTGCTTAACAGAGAGATCTCGAGGGGGTTTCCACCTCTGTACCAACATTTTTTTTGTAGCAGTTGAAGCAGCTAACCAATTTACAGACCTTTGCATTTAAGGGAAGTTGAGAGTTATCATTCAACATTATATGTTTTTGAGTATTTTGTCATTGCAGATAGCATATATTCTGGCAAAAATGTGTGTGTTCACTTTGTTTCTCTGATTTCTATTCATAAATCTATTTTACACTGGGAACAAAAAAAAAAGTTCCTGTCCTGAAGCTTAAGGACAAAAATGTCCCAATTGGAACCCATTAAAAAGGCAATATTTCATCCCTGTATACCTTTTAAGCAGAAAGTCATATATTCTTTGTTACAGGCTTCCATTTTGTTGCCAAGGCTTCAAAACTGGAATTATATATATATATATAAAAAAATAATTAAAAGGCTACTATCCAAATAAATTAGTTATGGTATTATCATTTGAAAAGAAAATGAATAATAATTTATTAGATTATGTGACTGGAGTTATGGCGGCTTAAATGACCTTTTCCATATTAAGCAAAGGTAAATAATTTTTTAAAAATTGATAAAAAATATATAATTAAATGTTACGGTTTTTATATCCCTAATATCGCTGCTGTTTTTGATCAGAGTGATGAGCAATAAGACACCCCCCCCCCCCCCCCCCCCCCCCCAAAAAAAAAGTATCTTTATATCCCCATTCTTCTAAAGATAATACTAATTGTTCTTTTTGCCTCTGCCCCGGTTTCTCAATTTATCTTTTCTCTTTGCGTCACTGTTGTTCGTCACTGCTGATTTATTTTAAGAGGCTATTGTAATGTTTGTCTTAAATGCTGATTGTATTTCTAAGGCATCTGTGATGCAGCTATGAGTTGAAATTGCTCATTGCGACTCCTGTGACTGATGCTGAGGGTCATAATACCTCATTCCAGCTGTCATGGGAGAATTATGCACACTTGTACAAGAGGCTGAAAGGTTTTCACCTCCGCTATGCTCTTCACATGCACCATTCATTAATCCTTTTTGACATCACTCAAGGTCATTACTTGGAGATTAAGAATGTTTAAATGATTGAATTTAGACTTGTTTCAGTGTTTTGTTCATTGGTTGGATGAGGTAGTGGATTTAAAGAGCATAATTGTTGAATTTAATGGAGTTTGTGCTTTCGGTTGCCACTAAAAATGCATCAGCTTGTCTGCACAGCATGATCAAAAAACTAATATCGCTATAAAATTATGATTAATGCGTGAAATCAATTTCACTTATTTCTACCTGGATTTAAAGCCATAAATTGCTGCATTCAGTTACTTCTTGGTAAATAAAATGTCACTCCTCAGTTTTCAAACGGCCTAAATGAACAATAAATCTTTCACTCAAATGACATTCTCTGAATAATATCCGCCGTTAATGGCAATCAAATAGAAATCTAAAAAGGGTATGCTTAATTAACAATTTACAAGTGCAAAATGACATTTTAAAACATCAAGGTAAACAAATTAAATGGAAAATGGAGCTTTGACTCCACTTTTTCTTTCATGCTTTTTCCCCCCTTTTAAAAGAGGATCCCTTTTAAATTTTTTAAAGAACTCTTACATGTGATTTTCCTTCTGATTGCAGTTTTTTAAGACTTGCATATCTTTTAAAACAATTAAGCATAGTCAGAAAAGGCACTTTTTAACGTCAACATATTGTAGGGGTTAGTTCAGCAAAAAATAGTTCAGTTACACTTACTCTTGGAAAAGTGTAAATTGGGTAAATTAACATTCAGCACATGATCACTAATAAGATGTGCCATTACTAGTGACTTTAGGTGGTTTCTAAAACCAAATCTGTCAGTGTTATTTTCATTCTCTCATCTTCAGCGCTTCACATTTTCACAGTTGTAGCTTCTGTCATCTGAAGGCAGAAGACATTGACTGAGTGATTGACAGCTGATATTAACCAATCCATTCGCGTTCAGTTATAGAGCAGTAGGCCAATAGGAAGAGCACAAAGGCGGGGCTTTTTTTTACTTCAGCAAGTTCACATAACAACTGTTTAAATCTGTTCCCGAGCGCTGTGTTTTTAGGTGCAAAGATGCATTCTGCATAAACGTCTCCTAAATCCACGCATGCATTGAGGATTTTGCAGTGAAAACAAGTTGCACAGCAACAATGTATGCACTCGCACAAATGCTTCCAAATATATATTTAGGTCGTATAAAATTTCGGGCGCATATGCGACCAAAACAGTCGAGTCCCAGCATCTTTACTTGTTGTTTCCTCATAATAATAATAATAATCAAATAGAAAGTTATCATCAATCACAATACAAATTACAGTGAACTCCAAACGATCTCTTGTCTCCTTCACCAGCTGTGGGAAAAAGTGATTGACAGGTGGTAATTTGTGTAATATTATTTATGGTTTGGTTATGGGTAAAGCAAAAGACCATGTGGGTCAGGTAGTGAAAACGGTAGGCTACAAATAAGTAATTCGTTATTAATTAATTGATATTTAATAACAACCACCCCCGCCTACGATGAAGATGCCATCGTCCATTGTGATGTTTTACATTAGACATCGTGCGATGCCAAACTGGTCAACATCGCCCAAGCCTAGCTTGAACAATTAAGTACTAAATAACATATATTTTTTCAATTTTGGACTTTAGTGCAACAGTAAATATAAGAAAAATCTAATATAAAAAGCCCCTTAACTTTAAATATGAGGCAGGCAATCTCAAGTTTACATATCTCACAGTTTGCTATGGCAATGTTGTCATCGTAAACTTTATAATATCTCCAGGCCGCAGACATGCTCGCGCTTTCCACTTCAAGCTGCTTCTGTGTTCTACTTTGCCGGCATTTAACCAATAGCGTCTCTGCAATAAAGTGATGTCATAGATCGGGAGGTAACGTCCGATTCTGATCGAGTCTGAAACTGCGATCGGGCCCTATTTCCGATCATGTGACTGGAACTGGACATCCCTGAAATAAATACAAAACCAGATGTTTTTTTAAATGTAAAACTGCTTAACCTCTGCAGAAAAAGTCAAAGTGAGCTGACCATCTAATTTTGGGTTTAAATATCCATTGAATGCGTTTATTGGACTTCTATTCTAAGCAGAAGACATCTTTCTATCCAGTGTTTACGTATGATTGGTTGCTTCTGTGATTAGAGGAGCTCCTATGAGAGCTTAGGACTCGTGGTGGCGAAAACTCTTCACTCTCTCTCTCTCTCTCTCTCGCTGCTTCAGAGTCACATCCAATCCTTGGGCCATTTATCACCTGAAGATAATGAGATTGGCTAATGAGAAAAAGAGAGAGAGAAGCAGGAATGAAAATGTGAGTGGTGCGTATAGGTGCAAGACAAAGAAATCTATGTATGTGAGCAAGAGAGAGAGAGATTTGAAGTGAGAGAAGCTGAGGTGTGTTCAACATCAAGCTGCTCACATGTTTGAAGAGAAAACAAGGGATCTATTTCAACAAAATAATTTCAATTACTTTGATTTCGAGCCAAACACATGACTCTGTTTTCTGTGGTGCTCAAAATGCATATTTTAATAGCTACTGGGACTGTACAGTTCCTAAAACTGAAAAGTAATATTCAACTAGTTCCTAAAGCATAAAAGTAATCTTACTTTTATTCAAATATGAATGTATCTGCATCACATTTAAAATATTGTAAATTGTGAGTTGCTGAGCAAACTGACCATACCTGAAATGTTATCTGTACGGAGATAGACATGTGAGACAGACGTAATAGATTACAAATCATAGACGACGTTAAATAGTTTTGAAGAATTTAATTAGTTTTGTGCAATGAATTAAAGGAAAATAATTCTTTATCTGTCACTACTATGTCTTTGTAAATATCATTAGTATGAAAAGGAGCAAAATATGCCGATGTTGTACTGCCCATAGAGTTCATTTTTCTAAGAAACTGCAGTCAAACATATGTTTAAGTACATTTTTTGCAGAAGTTTAGGCAGAATCAAATATTTTCAGTAAGACCGTCTTATATTATACTCCTCCATCTAATGATTTATTTTAGTTTTTGCTCTTCTGATGGTTTTCGGGTTTCTCGTTTGGCAAATTGTATAGTTATGTGACCTTGCACTCACAATACTACCAAAAGATTCCAAAACGGCCTTCATTTTTTGTGAAATTTGGATAAAAAGGCACACAGGAAGCAAATTGATATGCATCCTAGCCAAATCCTTCCCTGATCACATAGGTGCTGTTTTCATGGGTCTAATATCACAGTAACACTGCACTTTAAAACCCAAAAAGTTAAGATAACTCAAACCGTTTGAGGAAACCGATTACAACAAACCATTTAAGTTCAAAAACTAATCCTAATGAGTACTGTGAACTTAATCCGTTTGAGTAAACGAAGCAATTTGAGCACAGTAAAACTCGATAAATGAAGAGAACTCAAACCAACTGAGTACTGTAAAACTCGATAAGTTAAGGCAACTCAAACCGTTTGAGGAAACCGATTGCTACAAACCATTTGAGTTAAACCTAATCCATACAAGTACTGTGAACTTACTCCATTTAAGTAATGAGGTACTTAATTAACTGATTACCTTCAACACGGTGTTCAAAACTCTTTTCAGATGAGTAGAATTAACTTTCAGTACATTTCGAGTTAACTACACTCATTCCATTTGATAAAGTGGATTGTTGGGTTTTACAGTGTGTGTTTGTAAATATTGTAGGCCATTTGCAGGGAAAAGTTACCTAATTTTACATAACAATATCGACATGACTGAGGACTAAGATCACTGACAACCTCTGTAATTATTTTAAATGAATAGAGTTTCTCAGGTAGTACTTATCCTGTGTGAATAGGACTTTTGACAGTCATGTTTTTGGAAATGACTCAGATTCAGGTTAAGATCAAGTTTGGTCTTTACCTTTTTAAAAGGGAGTGATATTTAAAAATTGTGGTAGAGTATAATATTACCAAACTTTAATAACTATCAATATTTTGAGAAAAAAAAAAACAAGTCTCTTTCAAAGTGTCTTACCAGATTTGGAGCAACACAAATATGATGAAATATTAGGAGCTCAGCTTGTCAGTTTTTTCCCTTATCACTGCAACATATGATTGCTTCGCTTAGCTTGTTCTTGTTCCATCCTGTTAGCCTTTGCAAAATGAAACCGTTCTTGTTTCATTGCATGTTCCCAAACCGTCATTTTTAAAAGGCAGTAAGAGGCAAACATCGGCATGTCATCCAGGCGCAGAAATCCTCATTTCTCCTCACACGGTTCAGTAACCAGCCTGCCGCGTCTTCGCAGAACACACTTGATTTGCTCAATACAATGACAGAGTCTTATCCCAACAATCTACACAGAATGTTTTTTGTCGTTTGCTGATTTCACTGTTCAGCAGCTGTCTAGCGAACATAACGAGATGGAAATATTGAATTCATTCATTGTTCAAGACTCTCAGGGTAATCTGTTTCTTAATTCTGAATGTTTTATGTCTGATATACGGTTAAAGTCAGAATTATTAGCCCTCCTGAATTATTTGCCCCCCCTGTTTAATTTTTCCTCCAACTTCTGTTTCAACACATTTCTAATCATAATAGTTTTAATAACTCATCTCTAATGACTGATTTATTTTACCTTTGCCATGATGACAGTAAGTGCTATTTTGCTAGATATTGTTCAAGACCCTTCTATACAGCTTAAAGTAACATTTAAAGGGTTAACTAGGCAGGTTAGGGTAATTAGGCAAGTTATTGTATAACGATGGATTGTTCTGTAGACTATCGAAAAAAAAAATTTGCTTAAAGGTGCTAATAATTTTGTCCCTAAAATGTTTTTAAAAAAATTAAAAACTGCTTTTGTTCTAACCAAAATAATACAAATAAGACTTTCCCCAGAAGAAAAAATATTATCAGACATACTGTGAAAATTTCCTTGCTCTATTAAACATCATTTAGGAAATATTTAAAAAAGAAAAAAAATTCTAAGGGGGCTAAGACTTCAACTGTATATAGTGTTTCAGAACTATAGCTTCACTTAGTACGTTAACCCTATCCCAAAAGTCAGATATCATCCAAATTCAGCTTCCTTGTATTCAAAACAAAGCACAGACTGCTGTAGTTGTCCCTGTATTATGCTTGCTGACAAAACATGACCATGTGCTTGGATGAAATATGCTTTTAAAATGATGCTAGAGGAGATTCATAATTACCATTATTATAATTATATCATTACTTTATTCATAATTATCATTATTTTCTTTTTTTTAATGGTGCATTTGTGTTGGTGCATAAATGGTGCACACATAAAACATAGTTCCTGTTTTGGAGTAAAATGTACCTTTTGTTAGTAAATCAAACCGAATTTGATGAACACAAATGTTACCATGAATCACAAAATGTGCTGAAACTGTCCATTTTTTTTTAAATCGAGATTTGTGCAATATGAAATAAATTGATATTCATTGTTTGGATTGGAAAATATTTGGTTGACAACTATTTAATTGGTCTGGAATCTGAAGTTTAAAAAAAAAAAAAAAAAAAAACAACAACAACTAAATATTGTCTAGATGTTGTTGTCTAGATTGAGTGTTTAGCAATGCATATTATTTACAAATAGGCCTGTCACAATAATCAGTATATGGACTCATCACACAACACATGAACATGACTTCAATCATTTTTGGTGACGCAATATATATCGCCCATACATAAAAACCAATGTTGGCAACATTTTAGCTGTTTGCACAGCCCTGGCCATACCTCCAATGCAGATAAGGATTGGATGAGATCAGTAAAAAAACACTTCAGTATTTACTGTGAAGTACTATTGTATTTAGTCTAAATCGCTTCTAGCTTTTGTTATCTTTTACTTTTTTGTTAACATTTATTATCATTATTTGTATAGGGTATAGGTTTTCACATTCAGATTCCAATCCCTAACTATTAAAATGATTTCTATTAATTTAAATACCCTTTAGATTGAAATTACATTATGATGCTGTTATATTGATCATTGTTTTCATTTCAATGTTTTTTTTCTTCTCTCCAGATAATATACAAACTTATAAATGTATAGGAAAAATAGAAGTCCTATCAGCAAAGATGAGATCAAACATATAGCAACTGCAAAAACAAGAAAACTGTAGAACTCTTAAATTAAACTAAACTTTTCTACCCTCATATTGTCATTCTTAAATTATGAGTGACATAAAATGACAATCATAATATTTGACACTAAATTTTGGTACAATATATCGTAGATCAAAATATTCTTCATAAAAGATGATATTGATATTGTAATGATTTTTGGCATAAAATAAAAATCAAATTGAATTGCACAATGTATTTTTGGCTAGTCCCACAAATATACCCGTGCAGCAAGACAAATACTGACAAATATGAATAAATAGCAGCATTTCCATTTTTAATTTTTGATGTGGATCAAAGATTTTGCTAAATTGTCCTGAGACAAAAATGAATGTTGTTGAACAGTTTTAGGACTTTGATGAAAGGTTTTGAACCACTTCAAATGTTGACTACTACTGTTCAGTTTGTCAATATTCCTGATTGAAACTACATATGATTATTTCGTTCATCGAATATTTCGATTGTTTTTCATTTATAACTGACCGATGATTGCACAGGTCTTGTTCGGTCTAGTTTGCATTGCAAAACGAAGCTTTTTTCCCCCTACTAATTTCACTATTCAACAGCTGTCTAGTGGACGTAATGAGGTGAAACTATTGATTTCATTCATTGATTAAGACTTTCAGGGTCATTTGTTTCTTAATTTTGAATGTTCAATCACTGATATATAATGTATGATGACTAGAACCTCAATTAGTACGTTGACACCTCATTACACAGCTTAAATGTTATCCAAAATCAGCCTCCTTGTGTTCAAAACAAAGCACATATTTCTGCGTTTGTGCATGTAACATGCTTGCTGCCAGTCATGATCGACTAGCAAAGCCCTGAACGCGCGCTCTTACCTACACTTGCACACAAAACACACACTCTAATGCAAGACTGCATGGCCTCCCTCTGCTTTTCTTGCTCGGGGGAAAGGAATTGCCGTGGATATTTATAGTCTGGCTGAAAATGGGTTGTCCTCTCTTTCACCGTCAGGGGTTTCTGTCTGTATTATATTCCATCGGCACAGTTCTTTAGCCCTCCCGAAAGCTCCTCCATCAGAAGAGATGTTTTGGCGTATTAAATGCAACGTCTCACTCTTAGAAGTGGGTGGTCGATACGGTTTTATTACGGTACCAAATATCAGACCACGTGGGTGAAGATGCTGTGGTTTTAAGCGAGTTATTTGCAGCGCAGATAAACGCTCGCTGGAATCAGAGCATGAGGATTTAAAAATCGCTGAGATCTGTGCTTTTTAAGTCAATATGCTTTTATTCGCCTTAAGAGTTGGTCCTCAGGGTTAATGGTCCAGTCTCTCCTACTAGCTATGCCTTATCCTAGCTTTGTTGTTAGTAGGCTTTTTCTAGTAGATTTCTGCTATTGCTTCAAGCACTGTAGGCCGGAATCTCCAAAAAATCAGTGGCTGTTGAAAAACCGCAGTTGTCACTTAATTTGCCTCTTGTTTTGTGAAACGTAAAAGCAGATATTTTGATAAATTTACTGGTTGCCTTTTTCCCCTCATGCACTTGAAGTGAATGGGAAGTGTGTCCTGAGTAGGGGTGGGATGGTTTACTAAATTTTGGGTTTGGTTTGTAAAAATAATTCCCTATTGTAACACTTAAATACTAATTAGAAATGCCATACATTAGCAAAAAAGCCTATAATCTACCACTTTTAGATATATAAACAACGTTATTCTCAAGCACATGTAATCTAATTTTAATCTTATAATTTAATCTTTCTTTTATCAATAAAAATCTGATTATATAAATCTTATAATAAATGTATATTAACAAATCTCTTGCAAATATTACGTTTGCGAAGTTACAACCGCCCCTCTGTTTCTTTTTGACTTTTAGTTGCTAGATTGCTACATCACATTTGCGCTCTGATTTGTTGCTGAATAAGGTCTTGATCACACCAAACGTGCTGTTTGTGTTGAGTTGTGCCTTTTTTGAATGGTTTATTAACCACTGCGAGCATTTTGCACACTTCTTATGCACCCTGGACTAGAGGTGTGAACCTAACTCTCACGGTTCGGTTACGATTATCATGCCACCGATTCGGTTCAATTCGATATGTCGGTGCATCACGGTGCATTGACGATGATTTCCATATACAATTTTATATTTTACTTTACAGCACAACAATTCTTGTATTAATGTATAAATATATTTAGATTTATATACTATTTGTAATACAATTTTGTCATTTATTACAAACAGTAAGATAATTAAACTGTACCTTTAAAAAAACACGCGCATTTATAGCAAATAAACAAATATAAATATCCCGCTTGCTCTCTGAGCCTTGTCTTGGTCACGCGCTCAACAGAAAGGGCTGCTATTAGCCCTGGCGATCTTTACAGATGAGTGGCACTGATAAACTGCAGCGGCGATCACAGCTGATCCATAATAGAAGCGGTGGAGAAGACTGCAGACATGCGCCCATGTCTGTAACCAGAAGTATCGCTGTAACAGCCGAGAGGAAAAGTCACCGCCAGCAGGTCAAATGGCCCACAGTGAGAGAGAGAGAGAGAGAGAGTAATGGAGTTTACTTTCATTCTCTCAATCGCAGTGAAATAGGGGCTTCTGCTGTTAGTGTCAGTGAAAGACTGTCCAGCAAACACACACGCAGTGAAATTGTGCAGAGTTTCTGCGTTTTTAAGTCGTTGGAGCGTTTTAAATACTGCCTCCCTCGCCATAGTAAGCTACGGCAACATAGCGCATATGAGATAAACGATGTCAGTACATAATAACCGGTTATGATTATTACTGAACCGATACCGAATTGTCTGCGTTTGCATCGCGGTGCACCGAAGAAGCAATTAATTCTGATACCCCTACTGTGCACCTCACGTTTTAACCGCCTGCTGCGCCTTACATTTTTGCTGTTGTGCACTGTGCACCTGCAGGTAAAATTTTTTTTTTTTTAAAAAGCACGCTACATCAACATGTCTTTTCCATTCTCCAATCAAATGAAAGCAGAGGCAGGGTTTTCATTGAGGTGACAGCAGTGTTTAAAGATGACTACGGGGACTTTTTTTAAGATGGAGGAAGAATCGGGCCTAAGAGCTCTAATGGTAACCCAACGAGAGGAGAGATGTGGTAGACAATTAATTATTATAAAGCAGTTTCAGCCGATTGCATTCGTAAGTTTTGGTCCAGAATTAATTTTGTCGCATTACTAGTCTCCACTGCCAATAGTACCCCTGCTTGGTAGGTGTGATAGACAACAGAAAGTCGATCGAAAGTGACAATTCTGATTGTGTTCAGTATTGTGTCCGGCTCCACCTTTTTGGTACTGCCAAAACAATGGTCCCAAAAAAGTGGTTCACTATTTTGGTACTTCTAACAGTTTACTTACCTATTTAGAGGAATGACCCTCTCGCTCTTAGTATCTAAGATGAGGTTAAAATCTGGCAATTTCACAATTTTTTTAAGATTAAATAATGATAAGACAGAGGTGATTGTCTTCAGCCCTACTGATAACGTTTAGGCCACATGCCTAGATCTGGGCTGCTTATCTACCTTCAGATCCCCCTGTGTGAGAAATCTGGGTGTCATCCTTGAGTCATTGAAACTAGACAAACATATCAGTTCAGTTATTGGCTCCAGTTTTTATCCACTCCGCTTGCTGTCTAAAGACATTTCTTAAATCGCACCACACAAGAGGTGGCTGTTCACGTATTTATTACATCACGGTATAGTGCAATTTTCGTTACAGTGGTATTTCAAAATCACAAATTTCTCACCTTCAGTTATTCCAAAATGCTACTGATAGATGTATTTGCAATATTAGGAAACATGGCCACATTACACATTCTAAGGGACCTCCATTGGCTGCCTATTCTATTCAGAATTGATTTTAAAGTGCTTTTTACTGGTATTTAAATCCCTTCATAATCTAGCCCCAACCTATATCTCAGAGCTGTTGCATTTTTACACTCCCATAAGATCTCTTAGATCAGGGCTATTCAATTGGTGGCCCGCGAGCCAAACCCGGCCCCCGAGGCAATTTGTTCCGGCCCTCCAAATAGTGTGACCAAGACATCAAAAATAAATTTAATTCAGTCGAAAAACGGCCGCTATAATTATGAAGTGACATGCGTCTGTTCAATACAGCACTAGCTGCAGTTGAAGGCTGCGCAGAGAGTGAGTCACCTGATATTAAGCGAGTGGCGCGAGCAGCCGAAAACATTTGGATATGTTTGTAGAAAAGGCCTTTTGTACAATGCACTGATTTAGCCGATTTCACTATTAACCCCGCTTTTATTCGTTAGAGGCTTTTGAACGCCACATTTCTGTTGCACGGAAAAAAGCTGCTGCAACTAAAAGTTATGCCAATATACGAATGCACATTGGATTAACTGTAGCAGCAAGCTGTTGACATATTGCGTTTTCCACACGCAGGTACATTATTTTTAATGGAGACGTGAGCATATTGGAAGCGGTGCGCGCACGGCTCACAAGCGGACCGACGCACTCGCGCCCTGCAGGCACGGCACACAGTAGAAATTATCTCAGGCTGTAGTGGTGAGAGTTGTGCGTGGCTTTTAGTGCAATGTAAACAAAAGATATGGTAGATGAATTATTAAAAATGATTATGTATGAGCGCAGATAATAACAACAGTTCATTTAAATTTTTAGCTAATATATAGCTTAAATTAATATTAGACAAATACTATTTTTATTTATTCTTATTTTTATGTATTTATTCATTGTTCTGTCATTTATTTTCATTGTAAAATTATCACTCATGTTTAAATCAAAAACTTTTTCATTTATTTTTAAGTCCAAAGACAGAAATGGACTATTGTGTGTTTTTTTTATTAATATTTTGTACTTTATTACTAAGCAGCAATAAACAACACTTTAAAATATAAGCAGTTTTCTTTGTGATTTTCTAAACTAGTAGTGTTTTGAATTTAATGAATGCATAATAATGGTGATAACTGTGAAACCATGATTATTCTTCAGACTATAATCGTACAACCAAAATCTATAATCGTTGCATCCCTAATTGTTACGCAGTTTAAAACATAATATATGAACGTGTCTGAATGTAGAAGAAGCCTACTTAAACAATACACTGATTTTGTGCCTCGAAATACATTTGGATATGTTTGTAAAAAAAAGCCACATTGTACAATGCAGTGATGTTATGTAGTTTCATAATACAACATATTAACATTTTAATGTAGAAAAAGTCAACGTGGGTGTCTTTATGAGCACAAATACAGCATATGGGCTCTTATATGCTGTTGTGTCATCACTTATATTGCAAGTCATATCTCTCCGGCCCCTCGTTTGGGATGCTTTTCATGAACTGGCCCCCATGACAAACTAATTGAATAGCCCTGTCTTCGATCAAGTGATCAAAATCTTCTTTTAATTCCTCAGTCCAGACTGAAACGTAGAGGGCACAGAGCTTTCTCTCTGGCGGGTTCTTGGTTATGGAACACTTTGCCCCTTGAGATTAGAAGGACTTCATCACTATCTATTTTTAAATCACTCCTAAAAACGTACCTATTTAGCTTGGCTTTTTAATATTATTTTAGTAGTTCTTTCTACTGCTTCATTTTTAAACTTATTCAGTCGTTTCTCTTGGCTTTTCATGTTTATATATTCTGTCTTTTTATTTTACTTGTGACTGTTTTTTTTTTAAATGTGCTTTATAAATAAATGAACTTGAACTTCTAACAGTTGAAAGTAAATGTGTACTGTACAGAACCATACCGCTCAATAGAAACTTGCCATTAGAATGAATGGCTCTGAATGTGGCATTGTGCGTTAACTCATACTGTCATGGCCTCAGCTGCCACATGGAAAGCTGGAATATTGAGCATACTGAGAATCAGCATTTTTTTTGGCGTTTCTCCTGAAAAAATAACAACCTTTTTTCCTTTCTTATGAAAAATGTAAATGAGCTTCTATTCTGAGAATATCAGTGTGTGTGGCAGTGAGAGCGTCTCGTATAGCTTGTGTATTCAAGACATCCAGACAATGAAACATGTCATCCACCAATCCTGACACATTAGCATGGAAGAGGATGGATATTAGGTTTTAAGAGAATGGTAAAATTGGAAAGAGATGGTGAAGGGGAAGGCAGGAAGCTCATTTTGGAAGGAAGTCATATGAGACTGGAAGTGATTAAATGTTGTGCCTGTTTGGGACGGAAGGCTATTTCTCATTTGTTATGCGATATTGACTTTTCCCCTGTCTCTTTCTTTTGTCTTTTGGCTCTACAGGAGAAGAACAAGGACAAAGACAAGCGTTTCCGTCCACTCTATGACATTCCTTACATGTTTGAGGCTCGCGAATTCTTGAGAAAGAAGCTCATTGGCAAGAAGGTGAGAGATTCTGCAAAAATTCTGCATTTATTATCATTTATGTATAAACAAGTTCTTGTTTTTCTGTCTGTTGCATATGTATGCGGAGTCGTTTTCTTTCTCTTAGTTTCAGTGTTCTGTTTGGAGTTACTGTGCACATTGACCATACAGACCTTGAGCAGTCTTTTTTTTTTTTTTTTTTTTGGAGGAAATACAAAGAATAAGCAAAGCGCAGTGCTTTGGCTTGAGAAATGTAGATGTTTACACAAATATGTTCACCAGGGTTGTTGGGAGTCATGAAATGTAACTGCGTAGATTCATAGGTCCCCACCAATGTCAAGAGCAAATCTACACCCTAGGCTATGTTAGTTGAGTATCATCTGAGTATCATGAAATGCATTTTATATTCCTTTCTCTTTCTCTAATGTTATTACAAACTATAGCCTAATAATATCAAGTTATATACGTATGTTTCTTTCCTCTAACTTCAAATCTTTTTACATTTCAAAATTTAATAATGCTATAAATATAAAAAACTGGGATTGTAGTGTCATTTTCTTATAAAAAATACGTTATAGCTAAATTATTTTATCCTTGTTTGACATTAATTGCATTAGGGCTGCACAATATATCGTTTCAGCATCGATATCACAATGTGCACATATGCTATAATCACATAGCAGGAAGTGCAATGCTGAGTTTAAAAGTTGGGATTATAGTTGAGCAGGAGCCACAGATCAGAACACAAAAGATTTTTGGAGTCACCGAAGTTTTACGTTTCAGGAAAGGACGAGGACTCATATGCAGAACTAAAATGGGTATTTGTTAATAACAAAAACCACCCCAAGAGGGAAAACATTATTGGCTCATTTCCACTGACTGGGACAGTATGGTACGGTTCGGGTCGGTACGGGTCACCTTTATCAGGCTTGCGTTTCCACTGCTAAAAGGGTACCAGAGGTACTCTTTTGGTGGGCGTGGTGCACGACAAAGTTTCAGTCAACCCATTTTCGCTGGAGAAAATGTCTACAGTAAAGCTGTACGGGTCGCTCACATGTAATATGAGAAGCACTTCTCACAAAACAGATGCTTTATACACATAAATACTTGTGTATAAATGTTTATTACTAACTTTTCTATGAACATAATTTGATTAATAACTGCACATCAATGACAGTGCAAAATAGCCTATTGTAACGTCTGTAATTATATAAGATAAATTAATAAATGCAACATATATGAACACATACAGACCCTTACAGTCTCCGATATGTTACCAATTACGGAAAAACTACACTCAGCATACATTTAGTCCTTATTTAGGTTCAAAACAACACGAAATGTAGCCCAGTCAGTGCAAACCTCTCATGATTAAATGTGTCTTTAATCTTCAGCAACACGTGTAACCTCTTGTTAGAAAGTAATTCCGTCATTCCGAGTTCACAATAGTCCAAAAGGTGATAATAATAGTTAAACATGGCAGTTTGTTCACGTTTGCTGAAAAGATAATGTGCTCCTTTTTTCCTTCTCCTTTGTTTTTTCGCGTGTCACTCTCGCGTTTGTCAGTTTCTGACAGGATCGGGTTTCAAAAGCAGGTCAATAATCAAGTGCACGTTATTATCATCAGCTCAAGAAGTTTGTTATTTCAAATATAGACGCGCGGCCAGCGCAAACAAGAAAGCGAAACCGATCACGCTCCAGACTGGCTCGTAAAAAAACTAGGTGGCACAGGGTTAAATCTGCTCTTCTTTTTGGCTTTGTGGCTGTTCATCAAGATGACGACAAGGTTCGTTTCATATATATATATATATATATATAATTAGTAATTACGCCGTAATCTCTCTCGGCTGTGTATTAAAAACATGGTGGCTTCTTTGTTTTTATTCTGGCTTGTTGCATGAGCAAATGACATATCACTGTAACCAATCAGCGTTCAGCTGCGCGTCTAGCTCCACCTTTTGGTACCCCTTCTCGTCTTTGGTACCCTTTCGAAAGGGTGCTGAAAAAGTGGTTCGGTTCGGTACGCCTTTTGACAGTGGAAACGGCCATAAAACCATACCGTACCGTACTACTTATTGGAAACGGGCCCTAACTTACAAACAAACAAACAAACCTATTTGACTGGAAAGGCTGGTAGGGATCAGGGCTGGACAAGACTCGACTCAACTGGATGATGACATATGATGAACTGACACAGGACAGCAGACGGGTCGGAGGTTTAAGCAGAAAGAATTTAGAAGCAAACAGGTGAACTGAATAAACTAATAATGGGTTAACAAGGAGGGTAGGACTAGACAATAGACAGGAGAGCACATGACACAGAGGCAATACAAGCCATATGCTCACGAGAAAACGTAACTAGAACACGCAGCCAATGAGAGAACTCATTAAATGTGTTTTCAACAGTAAAACACGTGGCACTTGTAAACCTGAATCACATGCTTAACACTACACCAACAGAAGACTGAACGCAAGACGCGTGTACACAATAAATAAAAACACTGTGCGCTTACACATGCAGTGTGCATGTTCCATCCCAGTACCAACTGAAACTAACTAGACTGAGACTTTGAGAATTAAACGGCACACTGCAGACAAAACAAACACCAGGACGAGATCGCGCATCACGAGCACGCCCAGACCTCGCACAAGCGCATGAAGCGGGAGCGCGCAAGGCCTGAGCGCAGCCAAGACAGCCCTTATACTGTACATTGACAAAGACCGACAATGACGAAAAATATGAGCGCTCAAGCCGAGCACAACATACAAGACATGACAGGATTAGTGTCTGGACTCTGCCACCAAAACAAGAATTAACAACACCGGAGTGGCAGAATCCTGACACAATGGAGTGAAAGTTTATCATTTAGAGATGTTTTTAAGGCCCGTGACTGTGTAAGCAGAGACTTTGAAGTGTTCAGGCACATGAAACTGTACTGTTTGTAACTAATAAAGATGTATTTATCAAATGATTTATACGTTGAAGACTATACAGTGATTGATTTGTATAAATCACTACATCTAGCTGTACAGTCAGTGTTGTTAAAGTGTTTGTACATTTGATTATTCTGTACCTGAATAATGTGAAAAAAAAGATTTTACTTCTAGTCCCCCAATAATATTCCAGAACAATCCCATAATCCTCCAGAACAATCCTAAATAAGTCTAAATTAATAATTTTTTTCTCCAAAAAGAGCTATTCAAGCTATCTGGTGAAACTGTATTCATATTAATTGTGTATATATATATCGCAGCAAAACAAAATATTGCAGTGTCCAATTTTTCTAAAATTGTGCAGCCCTAAATTGCATTAAACTTTGCTTTGGGATACACATTACAGTTTCAAATGATAAAAAATCATGACTTTATATATTTAGGGAAAAATAAAGTACATTATTTATACATTTTAAATTAAGTATTTTTATAGATTGACAAAATAATATTAATGTGCTCTAAATAACTTCTGATGAATTGCTCACAGAGACCGCAGGAATATGTTTGAAGAAAGAATGTGGGTTGATTTAAAATATTTTTTAGAAGTTCATGTAAAATATGAAGTGTTTCCATCACTTGTCACTTCCATCAGATGTTGTTGCAGTTTTAATTGGGGCAGCAGGGTATAAACCGGTGTGGAATGTTATGAAAATGGTCATATTGGGACTCGTTAAAGTATAATGGCCACTTTTTTTGTATAGCTGCACTTTTATTGTCTGTTCAAGCCTTTTCTCACCCAAACAATTCAGTGTTTATGTGCAGAATAATGGAATGCCAGCCTGCAAGGCCCATTTGATTTAACACCAAAGAAATATGACAGCACTTTTCCTCACACAGACATTTTCTCATAAAGATCACCAGACGTGTGGATTACCAACGCAGCTCTATATTATCCTTGTATGAACGTAAGCCGGCTCCTGGAAACCAATATTTTATTGCATCTTCATTTTCCAGAAGTCTGGTTCACTGACCTGGAATCATCTGAATATTTTGACACTAGAGATTGGAAATGGAAAGATGCGATTTTTGCATTTCCTCTCTATGCACTCGGCGGTAGTCAACAGATAACAGGATTTATACAACGCTCTGCGTGATAAGATGTCTGTTTGCATATTAATGCAAACAGTGTGGGAATGTTTGAATTCATTCCGAAGTTATCCAGTTCAAGAAGATTGGAGTGCGGCAATCAGCTTGAGGATCCAATTTTAGCTCATTAAGTGTCACAGAAGTGCTCGGAACTTAAATTAGTAGTGTATGGAATTAATCATCTTCAATCTTCGGAGTCAAAAGTGGCATCTTAATATTCTTCTTACTGTTCTGGGTTTTTGGAAGAAACTGTACAAACCAGATATTCAATATTGTGTTGGAACAAATGTGGATATTTCATCAGTGTTTATTGAAATGCATATTGATCGTGAATACTGCACTACTGCGATGAATTTTGATTGCACTTTTGAGTGAAATGCACACAGCCATTAATAGGCTGTTGTTGCTTTCCTTTAGTTGTTGCTAGGACACTATGTGGTCTGAAGATGAGGCCTTGCACCAAGGCACATTTTAGCATATCCCCTGCTACCCTGGCAACAACTGTTAACAATTTAAGTTCCAAACTGTTTACAGGAGAATCCTATCAAATCTGCAGTTAAAGAATGTTTTAATAATATGAAACGGCCATCATTACAGACTGATTGCTTTGTTGCTGGAAATATACAAATCTAATGGCTCATATCTGCCAGATCAGGGCAGAAGGCATGCTTTTATGCCCAGAACCTTCTTTTGGCATTTAAGATGCCTACAAGCATCATCCAAGCTGGTCACAAGGGGTAAGTAGTACCTGGATTTTGTTTCCAGACTTTTAGTTTGAGAGCTTTTGGCTGATTCTGATTCATCCGTCTTCTGCCACTCCAACATGGCTGTAAAAGAGGTCTTGGAAGAGGTCGTAGGTAAACTCTTCTATATCAAGGAGTGCGTGTGATCAATATCAGAGTTCAACGACACAATCAGTAAGAGAAGATGAAAGGAAATGAGGTAGAGATGCTCCTCCAAGCCCCAGCGAGTTGCTGCTCTGGAACGGGAAAGATCTTGAGTGCGGCGTCTATTTCAGGTTGTATTCTCTTCTTTTATAAGAATGGAGAGAATGAGTGGCATGAAATAGAAGCTCAGCTACTTGTCACACTGCCGACGTTTTAATAAAACTCCCATTGAAACACATTGAAAAAAAAAAACAGTGGTAGAGATACATGGCTTTAGCTTGAAACATTAAGCTGATTCCAATGGATTTCTCGAGGTCGTGTCCATCTTCTGTCACTTTAATGTGGGTGTAGTCGTTGAAGAGGTTGAAGGTCAACTATTTTACGTTTCTACTAGTGTATGAACCAAACCAGATGGTTAACCACAACACAGCCCAAAGTATGACCAGAAAAGTAAGGACTTCCGCACCAGAGGACATTTTGTTTTCCACAGTTCTAAGAACTATTAGCAAAAATTACCTTATTTTTGTCATGTTTACACCACAGGTACAGAGAACAAGTTGACTTCTATAGGACTAGCATTTGGAAGAATAAATTCTTCAGAGCAGGGTATAATCCAGCTCAATAGGAAATAATAGTAATAGTCACTAATGTTTAGCATCAGTGAAAACAGTGTTTTGAAAATGCTAAAGAACTCTTAATTGGAAACACTAGTGTCCTGTTTCAGTTTAAATGGTCTGAAAAGCAACTTTAAAAAGGAACGCATGGCCGTCCACAGTTGCCATGACTAGTCCAATACGGCTCATCGTTTCAATTGAAAAGAGTTTGAAAGCATTTTATCTTCTCATGTAGACGCTGTCTCGGCACAAACTAGCACATGCTTTCTGTGCCTCTGTAAGGAATTAAGTTGTTCGTACATCCAAAAATGTAAATTGTTATTAATTACCCACTCTCATGTCCTTCCGAACGACATAAGGGTTTTAAACAAATAAAGACTTTATTCAGCAGTTTCTTTTCCGCAGTGCGTGTCGTTCTTGGTTTCCTGCTGATGTATTACCTAGGATGCATCTTTGTTTTGTTTCAAACAGTGGAAGCCTATAAAGCCTATATTTGGTCTATACAACTGTGCACAATATACTGACACTGAAGAGAAGAAACTGTTGAATAAAGTTGTTGTTTTAAGTGCGCAAGTGTTTTTGTAGTTTGAAAATATACTGACTGAACCACTGAAGGCAATATAGTGTGTTTTGATGATATTTTTGGTGTCTTTCTGGACTTTAAACTTATTGTTTGTGCGCACAATTTTTTGTAGATAGATAATATTCTGATTTAACCAATGAAGCTAATATGGTGTCTTTTGAAGATTTTTTGCTGCCTTTCTGATCTTTGAACGAATTGGGAACCTAGCTGACTTTGAAGGATGCGAAAGCTCTCCGATTTTATTTAAAGTATCTGATTGGTACTTCCAAAGATGAACGAAGGTCTCCAGGTTGGAACAAAAGGGATGAGTAATTAATAACAAAGTTTCTTTTTGGGTGGACCTAACCTTTTAATTGTCTTTATCAGCAGATTTAAATGGTCTGGATTCCTTAAAGCAAGGAAAACAAAAATACCAATATATAAACTGTAAACAAAGCAGTGCTTGCATACCGTTGGATCACTGCCTATTATTGTATTACATACACTCTTTATGGAAGCATTTGCACATTGGGATGCTTGAGTAAGACGAGATACTGTTAGAACAGTCGTCTGCTTCTGCAGTCTTGTCGACTTTGATTGCTTACGACTCATTTCCATTATACTTGATTCTTCTTTTGCTAAACTGACCGGCAAATCAGACTGATCTCTCTCACTGAAAAAGGTAGTCAATGGCTTGATTGTTGACCACGGTCTTGTCGCATCCCAACTAAGAGGTCCTTCAAGAGGTTGAAGGTCAACTCTTATGCATCTGTGAGTGTAAGATCAATATCACAGTTCAACGATGTAATCACCGAGAGAAGATGAAAGGTAATGAAGCAGAGAAGCTGCGCAGCAAGTCGACGCTCTGAAACGGCAAAACTCCGGAGCGTGGCTTCCATTTCAGATCGTGTTCTCTTCTTTTGAAAGCATGGGAGAGAATGAATGCCATTCACCAGCACTGGGTAATGGAGGAAAATCTGCGAAGAAGTGCGTTTTCTCCTCTCGGTATTGAAACAGAACTTCCCGGTGACATAATCCAAAGCTAGATTTGGCTAACTTTCTAAGTAGCGCCTCTGTAGAGGGTCTCTGCCTCAGCGAAAAAGTCAAATGAAAATGTTGCATTAATCCACTTATCAGGAAAGAGCACGTTTGGATAATCCTGCCCGCTCAAAGTGCCTCCTGTTATGTGGGTGTGAGCATTTGTGTGTGTGTGTGAGGTGTGAACAAGAAGCAGTGACTGAGTGGAATGTCAGTGTCAAGCATTTGATGTCTGTGTTTATGCGGGTAAATTCAATAAGTGTTGTTTTGTTTATTAGTTTTTTGATTTGTATCGGAGAGCGGACATCCTGAGTTTACACGTCGCTCTTCTGCACGCAGATGCAGTCGCGGCAGAGCTGTGCAGACTTCATTCATATTTTCTTCCCACTTCAGCTTCTGCTTTAGAGGGAATTACAGTGGCGTATGAGACTAGCAGCTCACTTTTAATCCATGAAATATGTATTACAGAGTTTCCTGACTACACCTTCCGTCACCGCATTAGGCTCCACTCACAGGGACTTAAGCTTGCAGAGAGCAGGTTTGGCTGTGCGCGTCTCACAGATACACATGTACGCTTAGGATGCTTTCACACTGGTGCATTTAGAGTGGACCCGTGTCTGTGTGTGTGATCCAAGTTGGTTGGTGTAAAAGCTTCTTTTTTTTTTTTTTTTTTTTGGTGTTCATGAGTCCACATAAGGCGGTTCATTCTGCTGTGGCGACCCTGATAAATCAGGAGCTAAGCTGGAGGAAAGTCAGTGAGTCCACATAAACTAGAGGACTAATTTATTTGATCCTTTCTCCTCAACCAGATTGTAAATAAATTTGTTTTTTTTATGTTAATGATTGTAGTATAGAACAATATTGATATGCTTTTAAAATACTATAGTAATTTATAGTAAAGGGAAATATTTAGGAATAAGTGTATATATTACCAACTCTTCATTAATGCCGGCAGCTAGGTCTCTGCAACTCTCACATGGTCGGCCACTGAAGCTAACAGGCATCTGTAGTTTAACTCCCGCTGAAGCACTCAACCTGCGGTCTGTGTGGGTCCTAACGCCCCAGTATAGTGAAGGGGACTCTATACTGCTCAGTGAGTGCCGTATTTCGGATGAGACATTAAACCAAGGTCCCGACTCTCTGTGGTCGTAAAAAATCCCTGGATGTTGTTCGAAAAAGAGTAGGGGTTTAACCCCGACATCCTGGCCAAATTTGCCCACTGGCCTCTGTTCATCATGGCCTCCTAACCATCCCGATATCATAATTGGCTTCATCACTCTGACTCCTCTCCATGGTGGATGAGGAGATTCCCTCCCAATGTGTAAAGCGCTTTGAGTGTCTAGAAAAGCGCTATATAAATGTAAGGAATTATTATTATTATTATTATTTTTATTATGAATTACAGTACATAATGTAGTATTGTTAGTGACTATCATGAATTAATAGTAATGACTAGTACCAGTGATTACCAGTTTACCACTACATTAAGTGAGTTTTCACAAACTAATTTTGAGAGGAGCACGTGATATAATCGACTACAGCTGGCCCTTATTGCTAATTATTAGCTAGCCTACCAGATCATCAAAATTACTGTAAATATCATGCCTAAACTTCCTTCCCTATTTTCGTTTTGGACCAACCCCCCCCCTCTCCAACCCCATCCTTCACTTTTGCATCCTTCAATTCTAGGATCAGGTGACTCTGTGGCTGGTGCAGGAGGGAGGACCAATGGTTCAAGTCCTAATTGAGCCAGTCGGCACTCTCTGTGCGGAGTTTGCATGTTCTCCGCATATTCGCGTGGGTTTTCCCCCGGGTATTCCAGTTTCCTCCCACAGTCTATAACCATGTGACAAAAGCAAATTGTAATAATTGTCACAAGCACTTAACGCATACATACTGAATCGATTCTTATAGAACCACCTTATTAACCAAGGTATAGGTAAAAAACAAACCGGGGGGCTCTTGAAAAACACCTGATCTGGTATCCCTCCTAATTCTCATTGACCAAGCGGGAACCTTGGACTCCCCTATCTCTGAGCTCAGGGTTCTCTCCCGGGACAACATGCCAAACCTGCTAATTTATGTATACTATATATATTATATATACACTATATATATATATAGCGCTTTACTATTGTGTAGTTCAAAAACATTATAGTACTTACTATAAATTACAAAAGTATTTTTTTAGCATAGCATCAGAATTAACGTTACCGCATCTTAACATGCCTTAACGAGGAATCCTGCTTGAGACATAATTCATGTAATTCAGTCATCTTTCCATCAAGCAAATTTCTCATGTTAACCTAATTGGTTGTCAACATCACCGACCAGAGCGAGAGGTGGCAGTAACGCACCAAAAAAGGTTGTTGTTGTCCACCATAAAAACAGGAAGAAATCGACATTCTCGCCATCATATGGATTTACTTTCATCAGCTAGACACTGTTTTCCCAGCTCCATGAATGTCGGTGCTGTTACTTATAAATCTGTGATCGGTAAATGTAGCTTGTGTCGATGCTACTGTGCTACTTGACAAAAAAAATAGTTTTGCTACTGAAAAGCTATTTGATTTAGAAAGTTGACTGTTTGTAGCGAAGCTAATACCCGACACTGATATTAAATTATATTGTATTGTAATTTTTTATTGTGGTTAATGATGTTGTTAATGCACATAATAATGGTTATCACATTAATCATAAATAATTGAAAACTGTTTTATCAGTGTTGTTGCAGTTGAAAGAAACTAGTTTTTTTTTTTCATTCATTCATTTTCTTTTTGGCTTAGTCCCTTTATTAATCCGGGGTCTCCACAACCTCCACAACCTGGGTCTCTGAACCGCCAACTTATCCAGCACATGTTTTATGCAGCGGATGCCCTTCCAACCGCAACCCATCTCTGGGTAACATCCATGCACACTCATACACTACGGACAATTTAGCCTACCCAATTCACCTGTACCGCATGTCTTTGGACTGTGGGGGAAACCGGAGCACCCGGAGGAAACCCACGCGAACGCAGGGAGAACATGCAAACTCCACACAGAAACGCCAACTGACCCAGCCGAGGCTCAAACCAGCGACCTTGCTGTAAGGCGACAGCACTACCTGCGATACATTAATTATTGGTTGTTTTTATTTTAGTACTTTTGTCTTAAGAAATTATAATCAAACACACTGGTTAAAATAAAGCTGTTTAAAAATATTTTGTTCTTAATCAGTTAGTGTTTTAGGTCATGAGTTTAGTAATTGTCATTTGACTAATATTATCCCTAATTTGTTTATTAATATGAATTAGTTGCTATTTTTTTTTTTGAAGCAGACTAAAAGGCATTTATTCTGTAATTAGGTGACATTGGTTTCTGAATGGCATTTAACTATTTTAGCAGTTATCATTGTTATTGTGATTTACTGCATTGTATCATCGTTTGCATCTTTACATGCTTGGTCACATACCAACTCATTTTCAGATGAACTGCCGTTCACAATCTTTACGTTTCTGTCATTAGTCTTACGAGACAAACATGCATGTTTTTATGATGGGATGATTAGATTTGGTGATCCAACAAGCTGGTGAATGTCATTTAAGCAGTTTTCAATATTTGCTATTGTTTTTGATTGCATTGTCATAATTTTGCATCTTTGCGTGCTTGGTCACATGCCAACTCATTCTCAGATGCAGTGCAGTTCTCATTCTTTACATTTCTGTAATACATTCTTATTAGACAAACATGCATGTCTTATGTTTTGATGATTAAATTTGGAGATCCAAAATGTTGGTGAATTCATACTGATAAAATCAGGAACAGTGAAGCTGGCATCTTATCTTTCTGACTCATCTAGTTACCCTCAGCGGTACTCATGTCGATGATTCAACCATTCCACCATTTGGACCCAAAAGTACAATGTGTAAACAGTCCAGCAGGGGAGGGGGTGGAATCCATCTCCTCGCTGGACAAAGCAGTCAAAACAAGTGGGAAAGCATCCTTACTGCACAACGTGCACCAGTCTCTTTGTATTTTCCTGAGACATTTCACGGATCTGTCTCCGTCTTGATGGATGCTTCACCATTAGCACCATTTCTGTCTTCCTCCTGCTTCTCTTTGGGCTTCTCAAAAAAGCCCTCTATTGCTGTTGTCCTTCAGTCAGATCTTCCTATTCAAACACGACTCTAAAAGCCCATTTAATCTGTCGTCTGCTTCCCAAATGAGCCCTTTCTTTCTTTTCTTGCGTTCATTTTCTCTTTCTCTTCATAAGCACTTTTGCTCCTCTGAACGAGTGGGAATCATTGGCTCTTTTTGTTTCTTAAGAAGGGCATGTTGTCGTTCAACCAAGCTCATTACTCCTGCCCAATGGTGCAGAGCTGTCTTTGCTTTTCAGAGAGGGAACTGGAGAGAGAGCAGAAGAAGAGGGGATGAAAATGCAATCATTTTGTGGTTTATTTGTTGATGAAGCACTAAACTCCAGGGGGAAGAAAATGAGTGTCCACAGGATTCCCCCCACCTAATGAACTTCCATTATGTCCGTTAGACTGAGTTACATTGTCATTTTGTGGCAAATGAATTGGAGGATAAATGGATTGAATTCTAGAAGTAGAGACGTACTACATTAGGAATTTAATCATGCAACTTTCTCACCTTTTGCCATGTTCTGTTAGAATTCTGCCTCATTTTAGCATTTTTTTTTTAAATTGTCCAAGTTGGTAAACAATAGAGGTGTAACTTATGAACGAATGGCTGATATTGCATGTCAGAACAAGAATGACCTCAGGGTTAGGGTGGGTCAGGATATTATAACAATTTTGCTTGTGAAGAGTTTGGTCAAGACCACAAAAAAAAAGTGACTTTTGACCATAGGCTGGATATAGTATCCGTGACATCACCCATAGGTTTCTGAAGAGCATAAATGAAGCTACAAGTAGGCGAGGCCTACCGTCGCCATTTCGTTCATGCGTCATCGCACCGACCGGGGGTTACCAAAAAAGGTCAAATAGGCGAAGCAGGAGTGAAACTACAGATGCCTTCTAGCATTTTGCTTAGACAGGCTTTTCTTCGGAAGAAACGCGTAATAATTGATTACCTGTGATTCATTTGGTTCTGATCACCTGTGCTTGGTTGTGCACTACATCAATGAAGTGTTTTAAAAACACTTGTAATACATTGAGCCATTTAGCATTGTTTTTATGATGTTTTTCTACAGGAGGAAAATGCGAATTACCTCCAAATACTTCAAATATAGTCTGTGTTAGTAAATGCAAGGCTCTTTATAAAATCCAGGCATAACACTATTATGACAGATGACGTTTCAGATCTGTTCTATAGCCTACAGCTAATCAATCTGTCAGATTCTGAAGTGCATTACAGGTCTAAAGAAAATTATAAATGATAAATGATCTTAAATAAAACAAATACATTTAAAGATATGGTATACAAGTATATAATTTCACTCACCTGGGAAATGGAGGCAATGTGGTTTATTAACACAAGTGCACACAGCATGTCATATCTGATAATTGTAGGAAGTAATTCCAAAAGGCAGTTGACTGTGTATAGCCACATAAAACAAAACAAAAATACGATGTATATACTGAGTTCAGCAGCTAATCAGCTGGAATCAACTGAGGTGATCTGAGGTGAGCGGGACCTTACTCAAGTGACCACTCTCTTAATTATGCAGAATTAATATAACTTATTAAACAAACGGATGAGCTATAAAAAAATTCACCCTCCTTCACATTTGTCATGAAGGGTAATATTAGCTATATACATCCAAATCGCTTTTTGTACCAGGCTGTAAACGCCTTTTTTTGGGGTCAATAGAAATGGGCTCTATTTTGACGGAATTTCTATGAATTGCAGTTTCTGTTACTTCCGCTTGGTTTTGACCAAACCCTTCAGAACTTCTAAGCAAAAATGTTTTTGATATCGTGACCCATCCTAACCCTGAGGTCATTATTGTTTTAACATGCAAATATTGGCTTTATTGGCAATAGCATTGCTAGGTTATAACCTCATGACTTAATGAATTTGATTTAATGGTAAGAATGTCACAAGTCTACTATAGATCATTAAATTACAATGTTCAATAGTATTCTCTGTAAAAAGGGATTAGTTGACTTTAAAAAAAGAAAAAGATAAGTAAATTTGTTAACTTAATATTTTTATGGAAATTAATTATGCATAATACGTAAAGTCAACTTAACAGTTCCAACTTGTCACTTTTTAGTTCCTGGGTTTACTTCTTCTTAAAGCAACTAATCACTTTTTAAAGTGTTTGAGTTTTAAACTTTATCCTCTCAAGTTCCCCATTGTTTCCCAAATACTTTAAAATAGACTATTTTTACTTAACATATGGTTCATTCTCATCACCCTCTGTATTGGGACCTCCAGATCAGAGTGGAAGTGTTTTGCCACATAACCGCAACTTTACACACACAAACAGTAATGCATTATAATCCTACATTCTGGAACAGGACGCAATCAATCCACACACTCCCAGAGGGGCATGGGTGTGGTAGTCAGTCAGGTGAAGTCTTCGTCCTTGAGTTGTTATTGGTGCCATCCCGATTAATGACTGATCTTCCCCCCCTGCGTGTCAAGACAGATGGGAGATCCGGCTTACTATTTCAGATTAGCTTCCAACCCTCTGTTTGCTCAGGACTGATTGAACGGAATTGGCCGGATCACAAGCTCCTATCTCTGAATATCTCAACGCGCCGCCTTTATTTGCTCAAAGCTAACAAGAAGACACCAAATGCGATTGCCCCCTCCGGGATGATCCGATGACCTCAGAGAGAGCTTGACACAAATGGAGTCGATTTCTTAACCTGGAGCAGTTTGGTGTGAAACATTCCGGTTTAGTTATCCTCTTCCTTTCCCTGTTTTACACCAAGTGGAATCAGCTCAAGTTACGACAAAATTAATTCAATAATTTGAATTCAATAGCTGGTTTAAAAACTTTTAAAGCAACATTACGCTTGTTTTGGAAAATGGTCTCATTTTACAAACTTCCCAAGTCTTAAGCATCCAATAGATTTCAAGGTCTGGCAGGAGCACTTTTAGCTTAGCTTAGCTTAGAATATATCATTGAATCAAATTAGACCAGGGGTGCCCAAACTTGGTCCTGGAGGGCTGGTGTTCTGCATAGTTTAGTTCCAACTTCCTTCAACACATCTGCTTGGGAGTTTCGAGTATGCCTAGAAGGCTTAATTTGCTGGTTCAGGTGTGTTTAATTGGGGTTGGAACTAAAATATGCAAGGCTACGTTCGAAACAGTCTACTACTTCATAGGTATTGCATTTCAATTTAAATGTACTACTCTGCCGTTACAAAAGTATGTTCTATACTGTATGAATGTGAGCAGTATGAATGGAACTCGGATGTACTACATCCGCCATTTTGTCATTATCACGTGCTCTACTTGCGTGAGTTCCTTCGCTTCGCTCCCATTCCTGAATTCTCTTGCGGGCCATCATGGGATAGCGTAGCACCCAAATGATCCACACTTTAGAATCTCGTCAGAAGTAGTAGATCATCTGGGTACTGTTTTTTCGAATTATATGAATTCAGACATACTACTCTGCTCCTATACGGTTTTTAGCAAACTATATAATATGCGATTTCAGACGCAACCCAAGACATCGGCCATCCATTAGACCATTGGACAATTTCTAGTATTTTATTCAATTAAATTCAATTCATCTTTATTTGTATAGCGCTTATACAATGTAGATTGTGCCAAAGCAGCTTCACATGGAAGATGATAGTGAATTGAAACGGTGTCAGTTCAGTTTTCAGAGATTAAGTTCAGTTCAGTTTAGCTCAGTTCAGTGTGAGTTAATAATCACTACTGAGAGTCCAAACACTGAATAGCAAATCCATCGATGCGCAGCTCTACAGATCCCGAACCATGCAAGCCAGTGGCGACAGCGGCGAGGAAAAAACTTCACCAATTGGCGAAAGCGAAGATTTTAAAAAAACCTCGAGAGAAACCTGGCTCAGTTGGGCACGACCATTTCTCCTATGGCCAAACGTCTTGTGCAGAGCTGCAGTCTAGGCGCAGGAAGCTGGACCTCAGCCAAGACTCGTCTGTCCTTGGAGCATCACAGCAGTCAGTCTCATGCTCTCACTCCATGATGACCACCACAGCAGCTGCTCAGGATACGGCCTGGTCCAGAAAACCTTGGGATCATCTCGTCGCTGGTCTCGGATCGCGTCAGTGGCACTGCATATTCTGAGGGCCTCGAGATGAGTACCCCCAGGTGGAAATACAGAATAAGGAGAATAATTAGCGTAGCTGCTATTTTATAGGTCGATATGGTTAGGAACTATACTAATATTCCGGCGTAATGGTCCAGTAACTTTGCTGTACCATGGCTACAGTAGGCTCATTGATATTACACAGCATCTGAAAATGAACTTGCCTCAATATAACCAAGGTGACCACCTGCTTGCACAGGGAGAGTGCCTTCTAACCATGGAGGCATTTGTGAGAGATGAAAATCGTATGTACTTTGGTCCAGATCATAAACAATGTCTATTTGAAACAGAATACACAAGTAAATTCAGTTCCATTTTCACGTGTTGCAATATATCATTGCACCTGCTGCAGCCATGGTACAGCAGCAACATTCCTTATAGCGTAACCAAAGTTATTACGCCATTTTATTATTTAATTTTTCATTGATCTTATTACTGTAGACGATGTAATAACTACAGAAGAGTCGAGCATTAAAGGAACTCTTTGGTATTTTTTTTTATTTTTTTTTGTGAAAATGGTCTAATTTGATTTAATGATCTATGCTAAGCTAAGCTAAAAGTGCTCCTTCATACCCAAATATTGGCTGAATGGATTCAGAAAATGCTCAAATTCAACAGTTTAACTCCAGCCGAACCTATTTTCAAAAAAAAGAGGAGCGTTTCTTTGTCACATAACACATTAAAGCAACTATTTTATCAGTTGTACTTGCTGCATCCCAGATATCAATCTTACAGTGATCCTTAAAAGATGAGTCGCTGTCTGTCCATCAGAGATTAGACTTGGATATAAACGTTACAATCATGATTTTTCAAGAGTAGTACAGCACACTGTGAGCTTATTTTGGTACCATTTGTTGTTCACATTTGGCATCTGATAGAGCATTTGGACCCAGAAACTGCGACGCGTGACGTTAAACCTACCAAGCGGATAGTTAAGGCTGCCCGCCTCTTCCTAGCTTGGTGATAAACAGTTTCCATGTTTGGTCCGGCTTCCTCTGGGGAGATCTATGGTCTAGCCTGACATGATTCACACTGACTCAGGGTGACCTTGGAAAGTAGCCCACAGTCATGCTTGTGTACACACACAGGCACACGCGCACACACACACATACCAAACCCCTCACTAGATGCCCTAACACAATTTGTCCACCCTGAAAGGCCTGTAATCCATTTTTTCGCCTTTACAGCCAGCTTTTCGCTTGATTTGCAATCCTGTACAAAGATATCAAATTCAGAGTTTGATGTGTTGCTCTTTCTTGGCGTAATTCTGTCATGTTTAATGCGACATCATAAAACAGGGTTACAGTGCAGTTCTCCGTGTCCTCACATGTGGCTTCAGTGGTCAATTTATCTCCATAGCCGCCGAGGCCCTGACAGGCTTTAATAGTATATATGTGTGTGTGTGTGTGTGTAGACCTTGTTTCTTTGCCCTGTACATTGACTTTAAACCAGTTTGCTTTGTATATCTCTGCAGGTTAATGTCACAGTTGATTACATCAGAGCTGCCACCAATGCCATGGAAATGGGCGTCCCGGCTTTCCCAGAGCGCACCTGTGCTACCGTCACCATTGGAGGAATGTAAGTACACTAGCCAGTTCTCAAATTACTGTGCTCTTTGACTCATTCAGAACTTTCTTCTCCCACTCAGGTTTTGATTTATATTGTCTAATATACACTACCTGACAAAAGTCTTGTCGTCAATACCAGTTGTAAGAGCAAAAACAATAACATAACTTCTACTTTATAAATTGGAAAAGTGTCAGAAGGTACTGAATCATCTGTTGAACTCCATCTAAATCATCACAAATACTGCAGAAGATCTATTGGAACCCGCATGGACCCAACATTCTCACAGAAATCAGTCAAGTTTGGAGAAGGAAAAATCATGGTTTAGGGTTACTTTCAGTATGCGAGAGATCTGCTGAGTGAATGGCAACATCAACTGCCTGAGGTATTAGGACATTTGTGTCTTAGGAGAGGGCAAATTCTTCAGCAGGATAGCGCTCCTTCTTATACTTCAGCCTCCACATCAAAGTTCCTGAAAGCAAAGGTCAATGTGCTCCAGGATTGGCCAGCCCAGTCACCAGACATGAACATTGAGCATGTCTGGGGTAAGATGGAGGCATTGAAGATTAATCTAAAGAATCTTGATGAACTCTGGAAGTCTTGCAAGAACGCTTTCTTTGCCATTCCATTTATTAATAAGTTATTAGAGTCATTGCAGAGATGTATGATGCAGTCCTCCAAGCTTATGGGAGTCATACACAATATTAATTCTTTACCCACTGCACCATGACTTTATATTCTATACTGTACATTATTTCTGATAAGTGACAAGACTTTTGTCTAAACAAAGTCAGACCTTACTGTCCTAATTAAATAATTAAAAATTAAGGCATGGTCATCTTTTATTTTGGTAAAATAATCTAGAGGCCTTTGTTTTTTATAAAAGCCGCTTCTGATACCAAATGATCAACTAGAAGTCAAGTTATTATTTGTTGTTCCTAAAACTTGGATAGCCGACAAGACTTCTGTCAGGTAGTGTAGAATTTCAGCAGTCATTCATTATCACATCACAAAATTACTTTAATGATTTTGTGCTCAAACTTTGATAAATATATAAATGTGCTCGTAAGTGTGTGCCTGTGAATATAGTTAAACATTTGGTTGAATAACCCAAATTTTAGTCGCAACAAATGTAGCATTTGTTATTCTGACCAATTGCCATGTCAAGAATGCACTAAATTACTTATTAAATTATTGAAATTTGGAATTGGACAAACATTTGACGAAAACAAATACCGTACTCACAAGCACAAGTCTAGTAAATCCCAATCTTTTCATTCTGAAACTGTTTTAATGTGCAAAAATTACTTAAAAGAGATTTTGTCATGAACACTCTCGGGATTTAGTATAGTAATGAATATATATATGGCAATGTTGATGTATTTGGTCTTGGTGGTATAGATCTGCTACGCTGCTGCTGCTGCTTTGACTATTATGGCAGAGCAAGTACCGAGACCTGCTGCTGCCAGTATATACAGACATGCTGTCTGAGAATATAACATGCTGCTGCTGCAAACATAATACATATGTAACCCCCGTAGCAGATCGAAACAGGTGGAGCTGGGGTGGAGGAGGGTCTTCGAAAATGCGCCACAGCTTAAACAGCATAGGATGACACGGAGCTTTTAAACTGATGCGAGCAAGCACATTGCTGTCGAGGTGACGGCAAACAATGCCCTGCGCCATGTAGTTAATGACGCAGGAGCAGATTAGGTGACCCATCAGCCTGTGCATGCATAGTTTCATTCCAGAAGTTTCACTTCTATATAATTACATGACTTAAATGTCAGTTTAATGATGAATTGAATGCATCCTTACCGAATTGAAAAAGCTGAATTTGTACATTTTCATTGTAAATAAATTGTTAAACTGTCTTATGCAGCAAGTTTGATGGCAATGTAACTCCTGAATAAATGTTTATTCAAATTATGAAGATATTAGGTTTTAAGTCATTGATTCATCAAAGATCTTGCCCTCTATTGAGTCGTAAACCACTGAATCGAGACATGTTGAACCTATTCAGTTCAGTCCATTCATGAATTATTCAGATTGATTCTCACTGAATAATTACTTTGCATTTGGTTTTATTCGTCGTGCAGTTACACTTAAAAAAAAAAAAAAAGGGGAAAAAAAGAATAAAAAAACTTTCAAAAGAATAATGTCATAAAAATAAAATACACACAGAATGCTAAATGAAATTAGCATGTTCCCAGAGCCCATCGAACAATCTTCTCACTTTCAGAATCAGGACATGCGTATGCTTTATTACCCTTTATGACTCTTCCATGAATTGAAATGATTTTTGTTCACCCATGTGATGTGGATGTGTGATCTCGCAGACTGTCCCTTGTTAGGGTAAGCGAGTCTGGGGTGGTGCTGCGCCTCAGGCTGTGATTACCCATCCGTGCCCCAGTGCTTGGCATTAGAGCATTGTGGGTAACAGGTGGTCACATCGCCTGAGGGCTCGGCTGCTTTTGCCGCATCTTGACTCTTCGCTGATTCGGAATCAGCTCTTTCCAGGTTTTTCCCCCATCGTGCCATAAATATTTCAGCAGGCAGTACTGATCGTAGATCTGTAAAAATTTATGACAGCACTGACAGTCTGCCTGCCTGATGCAATAGGGTTTTTTCAGTGTTTGATTTTTGGGAGCATGGAGGGCAAGGTCTGACATAGAAAGTATGTTATCATTGATCGCAATATTTTTGTTTTGTTGCCGTTCGGTTTTTGTTGGTTTGATTGCGGGACCTAAAAAGCCCCTGCTATTAACGTTGCACTTTGTGTTTTTTGGTTTTGAGCCAGTGTTTTTCTGTAATCAAAGCCACATTGAGTGCTAGCACAAGCTGTTTACCTTTCTCCCTATGACTACAAAATAGGCACCAAATAAAAAGCGTTGTTTGCTTTATTCATTCATGTTTTTGGACTTTTGGTTTTATTAACCAGAGCTTGACACAGAATGATTCTTTTGTGCGTTTGCTGTGCTCTGCAATGGGGAAGAGTGAGCTCCTCGCGGAAGGCAATATCTGTGGCAATGAGAAATGCATTTGCCGCTTTGCTTGCAGGGCACCGGTCTCGCTTGTTGTCATCAGTTATAGTTCTGTTCTGCGAATTAGGCTTTACTTAGTCTTACACAAAGTTAAAGAGGAAAAAAATGCCCCCAGTCTTTTCTTTCCCACCATGGTTGCATGTATTTGATCAAATATTAGTAATGTTGTGAAACTATATGGATTAAGTTCTATTTAGATATTTAAAATTATTTAATCATGATGGCAAAATGGTTGACTAGAAATCATTATCAGTGATATTTTGTTAATTACTTTGTTAAATGTGTCTGTTTTGTATCTTATTTCCTACATTTTAAATTTCAAGATCTACCTCAGTCAATCAGAATACCATCAACTTTTGCCAGTAACAATAAATAGCCAAAAATCTCATGTAAATTATACTTTTAAAAATGAATATACATTTAAAAAGAATTATACATTTTAAAACTGTAATATTATGACAAAACAAATAATAGTGTGATGATGATTATTAATGTTGACTTGTAGAATACATAAATGTATAAGGAACAACAACACGTCATGATCTTTTAAGAAACTAAACATTTTTGCAAACAAAACATTTATAAAGTTGTCTGATGCAGCATGTACAGTCATAAATGTTACTAATGGTTGACTAAGCATGATGTACTATAAGACATTTTGACAAGAAGTAATGCTGAAGTTAAGGTACACAATTTGTCATTGGGGCAGTACCTTTTTTTAAGGTGCATTTTGGTCGCAACAGATCCCTAAAGGTACATATTAATACCTAAAAAGTACTGATGTATACCTCACTGTACCTTAAATGTACAAAAGTGTCCTGTAAATGTAGTAATGTCCACATATACGGTACAAAAGTGTTCCTTTTGAAAAGGTACCACTTCATTGACAGATTTTGTACCGTTATTTCTGAGTGTGGCTTCATACCAAATGCTTAGCGCTGTGTCACTAACAGTATGTTTTTCAGCTCAAGTGAATTTTTCCATAGATTTGAATAATTTGAACTTGTGCAATAGAGATGATTGAGGTGAATTGTGTTTTTGCAACAAACGCATTGCGCGTTCCTCATTCGTGCAGGAAATTCTATATTCACGCAATTTGCATTGACTTTATGTAATTTAGTATGTAATTATCACAGGAATACCTAATTTTACCTATGTTGTGAACCCAGCATACTGTAAAAAAAAATTGGTTTACATTTGTGCTGAATAAACATTTCTTTTTATATCATTGTATTTCTTTACAAGAACAAATTGAGTCTTTATTTATCTATATTTATCTTTTACATTTACTCATAATTGTGTGCCCATTGTAAATAAACTATTTTATTACTTGAAATAAAATCATCTTACTGTACTCGTTGTTTGCCATTTGTTCAAACTACTTTGATACAATACAAATGTACAGTTTATTTTTGGGACATCTTAATTGTTTTATGTTTGATACACTTACATTCGTAAAAACTAAAGTTAAATTCCTTTATGTTGTCTTAACACAAATTGATTGTGTGTATCTCTGGAACATTTACAATGTGACCCCTGTATGCATTATATTTGTATATTATAGTCAGATTGTGGAAACATCCGATTCTGTTTTGCTCTGTCTGTAGAAACATCGCCGAGGCGCTAGTCAGCAAAGGTCTTGCCACAGTGATCAGATACCGCCAGGATGACGATCAAAGATCTTCTCATTACGACGAGCTCCTGGCAGCAGAGGCGAGGTAAGTCAAAACACTGAAATAAAACCGCCAGCAGGCGGACACAGCCATATTTCCGCACACCAAGGAAGAAGCAGACTGTGAAATGGAGCCATTTTGTTGTTCACAGTAAGTCAAAGCCTGTCTGGTTAGCTTTCATTTCATGGGGCCCAATATCAGTCCCCAAGCTCATACCTCAAGCACCAGCACTAAAGCACGACTCTTTTATTCTTTGTCGACGAATATAATTATATAGATTTGCAGCGCACAGGTTTCAAGGGTGGTTTATTGCACAGAGAGAGATTTGGATCTCCTGACCGGCGATAGATGTGGCGACTCTCGAGAGAAAAGACTGCTTATCTGCCGCTCCTCCTTTTCCATTTCTATTCTTCACTTTCACATTCATACACACACATCTCCTTCGTTTTCTCGTGCTTTGCCTTCACCGGGTTATGCTTCCCTGTGGACTTAGCGGAGATTGGATGTTTGCAGGCCTCAACTTTATTTTTACTTTTTACATTTATTTGTCTTTTGAACTGCAAACAAACCAAGCTTTTCCCTGCATCTCTTTATTTACTGCTGTCACATTCCGCACTAATGGGCCCATTAGGAGAAGGTCATTGTTCTCTCATTCACCATCAATAATTATGACTGTGACATTCCTTTGCATATAGCTTTTCCAACAAAAAGCATCTCTCCAAATAGTTCTTTGATATCTACACTATAGGCATGTGGCTTAGGTAAGTGCAGAAAATACATAGGCAAAAGTTGTATATGTTTATTTATAGGGATGTGAACCTACACTGCTTTCACGGTTCGGTTACGATTACCATGTCATCAATTCGCTTCAGTTCAAAATCTCGGTGCATTGACGATGCTTTCCATACACAATTAGATTTTTTTCTTCAACACATGAAATAAATTGTATTAATCTATAAATATCTTCATATTTCCATATTATTTGTAATACAATTTTGTCCTTTAATACAAGCAGTCAAATATATGAACTGTACCTTTAACTTTGCCTGCTCAAAGAAAACACTTTTTTTGAACGCATCAAACAAAACTAGAAAGCAGAAGACAACAATGAGCATTTATAGCAAATAAACTAATGTAAATATTATCCTTCTTGCTTTTTGTGTGCTGTCGAGCAAGTTCTTACACCCCTATGATCGGTCATTATCTTCACCTGCTTAACCGAAAGGGCTGGGATTGGCTGTAAATCTGTCAGCGCTGTTCACCGATGAGTGATGCGGGAAGAACAGCCGCAGATGCAGTCTACTGTATATGCGCTAGGGTTGGGTTGATAGACAATGCCATTGTACATCGCCGATAGACATCACGATGCTGAGCCAGCATCGCAATTCTCTGCCCTGCTCCCGTCACACACTTAGGCCCCGATTACACTAATAATTACACTAATGGCATTTTCGAACAAAAACGATCCACGTCCACGCTGGCACTTCATCTAGCGTTTCTGAAAAGATCTGTCCACACTATACAGCTGAAAACGCACATCTTGTGACCACACAAACACGCTGACTCTGGCATGGGCTGCTGCATATACGCACGTCTGAGCTCCAGGCAGTCAGCGGGTGCTTTGATCGCAAAACCCCAGAGAGCAGTGCACATTGGACAAGGTTTATCAAGGATGTACCGCTGGATCGCTTCTCACTATAGTTGTTAAATGTGATATTTAACTAATCTTGTCTCTATCTAAAGACTCTTCTGAATCTGTCAGGTAACGTGTCACAGCATCCGTACACTGCTTCAACTTTTTGATTTCACTCTTGTACTTAGTAATATTAGCGAAAACCTTAGATGCTGTTGGTTGGTTCCTGTTGGTTGTGCACCTTTTTTACCAACCAAGTTTGTCGATGCCATTATAACAACACAGATCATTCTGCCTATTCATGTCAGAGTCCCGCAGAAAGTGATTGACAGGTAGTAATTTATGTGTAAATCATCTTTATTCATTTAGGATTTGGTTATGGGTAAAACGAAGACCATGTGTGTCAGGTAGTTAAAACGGTAGGCTACAAATAATTTGTTATAAATTAATTAATTAGTCATAAATCAGCATAGCTTATGATGATGCCATCGTCCATCGCAATGTACAATGCCGAATTGGTCAACATTGCCCAACTCTAATATGTGCATAATGCGCGGTTATTGAAGGTAATCCGTAATAGACATGGTAGAGAAAATTAGCAACATTCGCTTTAACAGCCGAGAGGAGAGGAAAAGTTACCTCACAAACACGCCAGTGGGTCAAATGTCCAAAGAGAGAGCAAGGCAGTGTGCTGTATTTTCTTTAGTGTCAGTGAAAGACTGTCCAGCAAACTCACAAGCAGTGAATTGTACACAATTATCTGCTTTTTAAGTAGTTGGAGCGTTTTAATTACTCGCCCTCGCCTTCTTCGCCATAGTATTCTACCGTGACATAGCGTGTAGGAGATGAATGACATCAGTACGTAATAACTGGTTATGACCTAATACTGAACCGATATCAAATTGTCAGTGTCCGCATCGAAGAAACAATAAATTTTGACACCCCGACTCATTTAGTACCACAGGGATTAACCCTAGAATGAAAAGCTCAGGTTTTGACCATATTTGGAACAGTCATGAATATGAATACGCCATGAAAGCAATTTGTGTTTCAGTTGCAAAAAATATTTGAACAAATTGAGTTGATTTCAGGTTAAATGATAATCTTTTCAAAGTGGTGAAGAGGTTTATTTTAGCTTGAAGGAGTGAGTGAGCTATCTGTATGCCTCCGGAGTAACCTAGTTTATTCCTGTTTTGTTGTGGATGAAATTTGGGATACATTCTAATTATATTCAGCAAAATGAGCTGACAGACATGTATTTATATTGTATTTTAAAGCTTTAACATGTATGAAAACACAGGCAGGCGTTAATAACAAGCTCTTTATAATGTTTAATGGTGTTACTTCACTAAAGGAAAACACAGTAAGAGCTTAGTGATATGACACGGTGCATAAACGTGCATTAAACACTAATTCTGATGTGTTTGATGCCTTGTTACAAACAAATGCATCAAATATTACAACATGCATGTTAAACTTACAACAGATACATTTAAACAGACCTTATGCCTCCTCATGGGGCGCTGTTTAATACATCTGTATATCCCAAATTTTGCGTTCTGACTATGGATTTGCATGACTGAGGAAACAATGGTGTTTGAGGCTCACGTCATTTTCATGTGCTGAAGTCTTATTATTCAGCTATGCCTAGGTATAATCAGATGATCATAATATGGCACCTTTAAGTAAATTCATTAAAACTGCTTTGCTAATATCTTCTGTTTAGCAAAATTCCTTTTTTATTTCTGTTCTCTACTTTCGCTGCTGCTCTCATGCATTCACACAGACACACACATGCATTTCCTCCATTTTCTTGTCCTTCACTTTCTTTGGGTAATGCTTCCCCGTGGAGCCGGCAGAGATGGGCGGTTTGCAGGCCTCAAATTTATTTTTAGCCAAGATTGCTGGTCGTTACCCTACATCCTCTGAGAAATAAACCTCAGGACGAGCTCCTTTCCTCTCTTTTTCACTGAACATGATTGGACACCAGGGAGGCTCCAGCCGCAGATACATCTGCCTTAAAGAGGCCAAAGACGCGTCCCTCATACCTCCTGTACCTACTGTAATCTGCAGGCGTCACAACTCAGCAAACCACTATTACACTGATCGAGCACTCAGACACACACAAAAGACACCGTATCCATTCCCATGTGTAATGCTGGGGTGCCGCTGCCCCATAAATGTGATTTGTTGGCTCTTTTGTGGCATGAGGGATGGATGGATGGATGAATGGGTGGGTTTGTTTAAGGGTTGGTTTCTCAGGCCTGGATAGAAATGGTTTTATGTCTTTTTTTGGTGGGCATTTGTGAAGATTTCGATTGTAACTATGTCTTTGAATCATTGCAGGGCGATCAAGAATGGCAAAGGACTTCACAGCAAGAAAGAAGTACCCATTCATAGAGTGGCAGACATTTCAGGGGTAAGCTGGTGTTGGGAATACCCAGTGCCACATTTAATTTTATTCGTTTTTTTTTTTGTACAAATTAATTTAGGTGGTTTAGATGCCAATTTTGCTTGCTTATGAAATATTGACTGATTAAAAGACTGATTAAAATCAATAACGCATCTTAAGTATTTATTAAAACAACTCATGACACTGAACTCATATTAAAATAACAAGGGTTTTTAGTGTGACGCTAAACTATTTGGTTAAGTTGATTGCATCGAAGGGGAAGAGCGGTGGCGCAGTGGTTAGCACTGTCACCTCACAGCAAGAAGGTCGCTGGTTCAAGCCCCAGCTGGGTCAGTTGGCGTTTCTGTGTGGAGTTTGTTTTCCCCGTGTTCGCGTTGGTTTCTTTCGGCTGCTCTGGTTTCTCCCAAATCCGCTGTGTAAAATGTGCTGACTAAGTTGGTGGTTTATTCCGCTGTGGCGACCCCTGATTATTAAAGGGACTAAGCCAAAAAGAAATTAATTCATTCATTGAAACATGCAGATTGAAAGACATGAACTTATCCCAGTACTGGGTTGCAGCTGGAAGGGCATCCGCTGCGTAAAACATATGCTGGAATAGTTGGCGGTTCATTCGGCTGTGGTGACTAAGCCAAAGGAGAATGAATCAATGAAAGACATGAACTTGAAATGATAGGATTTATACCCATTCTTAGCCATTCATGAACTGGTATAACATGCATGCTGGTTCCACTGTCTTGAATAAAGTTATAAAGAATAATAATACAAAAAAAAATTATTATTATTGTTTATTATTATGTTAAATATGTTGGCATATATGTTCACTTTTTTTTCTCTAATTTTTTTTTCTCAAATGAGAACTCATTTGACAATATTTAATCTTAATCAAAGTCAAATAATACAAATACAAACAAATCAACATATAAATAAGCCAAAATATCAGACAAATATATGTAAATTAGCCAAATTATAATGTTATTAAATTAAATGTTAGTAAATTAGCAGTATTAGTAAATAATTTGACATTTTGTTTGTCTGTGTATGTTTTGTTTTGGTTTATTTGATTGTATTTACTATTAATGATATTTAATTTGAAATAATTATATTTCAAATATTAACTAAATTGTTTTGATGATTTGTACTCAGCTTTTGGCTTTATTTTATTTATCACATTTTTTGTTTATCTTCACTTTAAATGTTGTTTAATCAGTCATTGTTTTCAACTACTAATAAGAGCACAGCATTTGAACACATTTTTAAATCATATTTAAATATTTCATTAAAAATGAATCCCATTTTACAGTAAAGTTTCATTAGTTAATGTATTTACTAACATGAACTAATTATAAGCACAACTTGTACAGCATTTATTAATCATAGTTCAACATTTACTTTTGCATTAATAACATTTAAAGTCATGCTTGTTAACATTAGTTAACGCACCGTGAACTAACAATGAACACACACTGTAGTAAATGTTGTTCATTGTTTGGTTATGTTAGTAAATCTATTAACATTAACAAATACAACATTATTGTAAAGTGTTACCATATATGACATGCATTTCAATATTCAATTCAATATTGAAATCATTCCACATACTCCAAAATCAAATATCATGAAAATACTAAAATAAATAAATCTGTCTTTTTCCTCAGCTTGACCCATGACAGTGTATTTGAAATTATGAACGGCTTTGCCAATATCTCCTATATCCCAGAATCCTCTCTCCGAATCCTTGATGTTAAAGCTTGGCCCCATGACAGCTGATTTATTGCTGCATTACGGCTCTGCCCAGTAAATTAATGAACGCCTCTCTAAAAATAGGCTTTCCTTCCATAAAGTCATCACGCTTGTAGCTCTGAAGTTGTTTTTAGGCGAATCCTAAAAGAAGTTTGTGCGCCTCAACCCAAATGAAGATTACATTTTACTTTGCTTGTAAAATGTCATTTTGCTGCTTGACAGGCCTGTGAAGCGACTGATGTTTAACCGCCGCTGACTTCGTGTTCACCTCTTTTTCATTCTCTCATCTCTGAGTTTATGAATTAGCTTCTCCGCTTTTAATGAAGTCTATGGCAGCTGTCTACCAACTTTATTATTTTTTTTTTTTTCAGGGTGTTATTTATACCCGGGTTTGTGTAGGCGGCGTTTAGAGTGAAAGAAAAAGAGCCGTGTCACTCTCAAACGCTAACATTCTCATTTCTCATCCAGAAACAAGATTTCCTCGTTATATGACTGACACTCAGAGTAATGTCGTTTGGATTGGGACTGTGTCGTTGCTCTGAGAGGACCATTTATCTTTGGATGCGTTTGTTTTTTTTGTTTTTTTCTTCCTCCTCTTTCTTTTGGTTTTTCTTGTTCTTTACGGCTATATTTCCAGCTCCAGTGGGCGGCCCTGGTGTTCTGAGTCACAGGAAGCAGCGATATTTAAAGTGAAATGTGAAGTGTCTGTGTTACACACCGAAACCTCAGCTGTCAAGCCACGAGATGGGCAATCTCACTTCTAAAAGTACAGCTTTGGCCAGAACACTCTTGAAATAGAGCTGCCCTTCTCACAATGATGGCTCACGCTATCGCTAACTCTGTTATCCTCCACTCGGCCTGTCCTTTTCCAGTCCACGGCTGAATTACAAGTGAGACGTATCTAAATGAATGCAAAGTAACCTAGCCGAGTCGGGACATTTAAAGAATTTCAATTTTCTCCCGTCGAAATGGAGAGGGATTGGCCTTGTGTTGGCAAAATTGGTGCCTGGAGGCAATGCAAATATGACCGTCTAGTGAACTCACTTTGGTGTAAACAAAGGTGGACAACAAACAAGCGTAAATGGGGGAAATGTAAATGCGTGAAGGGAACAAAAATGGAGGGCAATCAAGTCTACATCTTGTTCAAAAATTCAAGGGATAGTTCACCCAAAAATTAGTTATTTTTATACCCTTCACTTGTGCAAAATCTATTTGAGTTTTTTTGTTGAACACAAAAAAGATGTTTTGGAAAATGCTGGTGACCTATATAGTGTTTTTTCCTACTATGGAAGTCGATCAACCAGCAATATTCACAATATCTTATTTATACAAATGAATGAGGTAATTTTTGGGTGAACTATCCCCTTAAAAAGTGACGCAAGCTGCAAGTTTAACAACCAGAAAGTTGTTTAAACTTAAACCGTAAGTTTAAATGTGCGAAACCAAACTCGAGCTCTAAAATAAGGGCAAATAAACCAGCAATTGTAAACGTTAAACAAAAGTTTAAAAGTGTGAGACAAACCGATGTGTAAATGTGTGAAACAAAAACATAAATGAGTGAAGCTAGTGTGAAAACAACAACCAAATAAATGTTTCAAGCAAAAAAGCAGAATATGTAGAAGGAATAGACGCGCATGCGGACATTTTTATTTATTGTATGAGCTGAAAAATGTGTAAATGTACAAAACCAAGCAGTGTTTATTTTAACATTAATTAAAATAAATCCCAACTATGGAAGTTGATCGGTGCCAGCAACCAGCGTTCTTCACAATATGTTTGTTAATGAGGTAACTTTCATTTTGGGGTAAACTGTCCCTTTAAAATGTGATTCAGACTGAAGATGTGTGAAACAGAACAACAATAAAGTTTAAACTTAAAACGTACATTTGAATGTGTGAAACAAAACTCATGCTCTAAAACAAGAAAAAATAAACAAGCAAGTGTAAATGTCAAACAAAAGTTTAAAAGTGTGAAACAAACTAAAGTGAAGATGTGTAAAATAAACAAGTGTACATGTGTGCAACGAAAGCCTAAATGAGTGATTATTGTTAACACAGAGTAAATGCAACAATTAAGTACATGTAAAAGTTTCAAGCAAAAACCGGAATATGTAGAAGAAATAAACGTACATGCTGACATTTTTATTTTTGGATGAGCTGAACAGTGTGTGTAAATATATGAAACCAAGCAGTATTTATTTTCATATTAATTAAATTAAATCCATTTTATGGAGGATGATTGGTGCCAGCAACCAGTATTATAATTTTATAAAAATTAATGAGGTAATTTTCATTTTTGGGTAAATTATCCCTTTACAATGTGTTAAGCAAACTAAAAATGTGTGAAATGCAAAACTGAACAACAACGTTTAAACTTAAAGGTTTAAATGTGTGAAACAAAACTCAAGCTCTAAAATAAGGACAAATAAATAAACGAGTGTAAGTGTCAAACAAAAGTTTAAAACAAACTGAAGTAAAGATGTGTGAAATAAACGAATGTAAATGTGTGAAACAAAAACAAATAAATGATTATTGTTAATGCAGTGGAAATGCAACAACCAAATACATGTAAAAGTTTCATGCAAAAAAGAAGAAATAGACGTGCATGCTGACATTTTTCTTTTTGTATGAGCTTAAAAATGTGTGTAAATATATAAAACCAAGCAGTATTTATTTTCATATTAAACTAAAAGTCCTACTATGTAGGATGATCGATGCCAGCAACCAGCATTCTTCACAATATCTGCTTTATACAAAGTAAGTCATTATCATTTTTGGGTGAACTATCCCTTTAAAATGTGTGAATCAAACTAAAGATGTGTGAAACTCAAAACTTAAAACTTTAAACTTAAAACGTAAGTTTTAATGTGTGAAACAAAACTCACGCTCTGTAAAAATAAGACAAGTAAATAAACAAGTGTAAATGTTAAACAAGTTTAAAGTGAATCCAATTGAAGTGAAGATGCGTGATAAACAAGTGTAAATATGTGAAACTAAAGCCTAAATGAGTGAAATTACTGTAGTGTAAAAAAAGAAACGTACATTCAAAAAAAGAAACATAATGAAAAAATAGACATGCTGACGTTTTTCTTTTTTTGTATGAGCTGAAAAGTGTGTGTACATGTAAAAAAGCAAGCAGTATTTATTTGAATATGAATTAAATGACTGATGTGTTTTCTCTCTTCTGTCAACAGGAGACACAGAAGGCGAAACAGTTTTTCCCATTCCTGCAGAGAGCGGGCCGCTCGGAGGCTGTGGTGGAGTACGTGTTCAGTGGCTCCAGACTCAAGCTCTACATGCCCAAAGAGACGTGTCTCATCACCTTCTTGCTCGCTGGTAAGTGTCAGCCGGCCTCGACCTGTCAACTGTACCACCATCTGTGACCACATAACCACCACAATGTGGCAGCTGACCGCTGTTGCGCCACCGCTCTAATGCTTTTTGTTCACTTTGGCTAGAAAATGAAAATCCAGTCATGTTTTCATCCATATGCTGTTGTGTGTTTTCTCTTTGGTTGAACAATAGAGAAGTTTAAGCTGCTCTGGTCATATATTGAAAATGAGAAGCTCTAAAAAGCACGATAAAAGTCCTCACTATATTCTATATCAGTTGCGATATAAATAAAGTTCTCTTCACAATTCCTGCGATAATAAAGTTGAAACCCTCAATATGCAGTTTGCCTCTACAATCAGGAACTGGAACATATGGCTTTACAGTACGACTAAAAAAAGTAAGTGTACGGCAGAACCATATGTGTGATGAGGTGTTATGAAAAGGAGCGGAGTAAAACATGATTATGCAACGCTGATAAAACGAGTGATTGCTCCATATTTAACGTTTCTGTACAAAAAGGTCATGTTTCCATCATCTAGTCATATTTGCAGCTCAGAGTTCACCAAGCTGGAATGCAGCGACTTGTTTCAACCTTCAGTCAACCTGTTTCCTGTTTGTTTGTTTGAATATGAATGGAAGTCTTTGAGGTGAAAACGAGTGTGACAGCGCCTTTACTCTTCCTCAGTTCCCTTCATAACATCATTAAAGTATTTGAAAATACTTCAATAATTTTAATAATGAAAGTAAAAGCCCCCTCACAGATGGCTGCCACCTAAACAGAAACCAAACAAAACATATTCAAGGCCTGGTCCTCTCATTTTTCACCATCATCTCTCCCCCTTTTAAGTTTCCAGAGCTTTTCCATGTACCTCCTCTAAGTTACTGTTGGTACTGTTACAAGGTACTGTTGTTATGCAGATGATTCACACATAGACTGCGGGGGAAAAAAACATGTGAAGAAAACACTGGTCTATGCATTCAGCATGTTTAACAGTCATGAGCGTTAGCTGTATCGGTGCTCAATAGGAAATTACAGATATGCTGTTCTGAAATAACTAGGGGTTGAACGACTTTAGATTTTTGGAAGTCGACTTTTGTGTTCTCAAAGTCGAGTTGACATCTACTAGTTGCTGGTGACGTCATCAATAAAACACAAGATGCAAATGTTTTGCAACATGCCACAATTTGCAATTTTTGTCATGGTCACGTGACCTACCTGCGTCAGTTGCGTCGTTTCACTCCCATTCATGAATTCTCTCGCGGGGCATCATGGGATAGCGCAGCGTGCATGAGATGCGCACTTCAGATTCTCGCCGGAAGTAGTAAGTCATCCGGGTACTTCTCGCATACTGATTTTTGAATTCTATGAATTCAGACGTACTACTCTGCTCGCATACTGATTTTAGCATACTGTATAGTATGGAAGTATGCGGTTTCGGACACAGCCATTCTGTTTGACAGCTCATAACACATTGCAAATACAATGCAACATTACCAATGGCTAATTTTAGTGCAAAACAAATGCACCATCAACACTTTCATTTTGTTAATAATGCAACATTAGCACCAGGGCTAATTTTACTGCTAAATACAGATATTTTAGTGCAGAAATAATGCATACGTCCTTAGCACACAGATTCATGTGAAGTTATTCATAACACGAAAGACTAAAGCTACACTATAACGTTAAGCCACATTACACTGTCAGACTTGCTGAGACGCATATTTTACCTCTATGATGGTGCGCGCTAGAAAGACGCTCAAAATCCATCTCAAGTTGGGAATTTTCACAGTTACTGGCTCATCTCGATTATTAGACATCTCCTCGCTGCACATCTACACCGCGTTCACCGGGAATGATGTTTACGCATGCTGGGATGTTTGTCACTCCTCTGCAGCTGTGCACTTCACGGTTTCTGTGCACTTCGCGATTCATTCATAAAATATGTCAGCGTCTACGATTTGCAAAGGGCAGCAGCCAATCACATTACTTTGCCAGGGTTGCGTAAACATGATTGGCTAGCATCTGCTCTAGGGTATTTGCATGGAGCGGCCTAACTTGCATCTGTTGGACGATTTAAATTTCACTCAAAGTTCACGTGAATCTTTGACGCTGACTTAACAAAAATAACATTTTATAAATTACTTTAAATAATCGGAGGGCAGTTTCATTCGGTGAACCACCTTAGTGTGTAAAGCTGCCATGTAGTTCAGGTCAAAAAACACATAATCTGCGCAGTTTGACTAGTCGACGTCAATGAAAAAGTGTCATGGCAAAGCATTAATGTTGACTAGTTGGTGCAACTCCTAGAAATAACGTCGAGACTCGGGAACGCTATATTGCTAGACCGCCTGCTCCCATTCAAATTACACCAGAGTTACCGACTGCTGCCGTGTTTTATTCAGAAATTTATTCCAGTGCTCAAGAAATCTGTTTTTGGTCCAGTGGCTCCCATGGTACAGACGAGGGAATGCAGACCTTTACTCCGCAGTAACTATACATGGTTTAATTTCACAGAATTAGGAAGGAAGTATAAATGCTTTCTATCTTTTTTACTCTGCCACTATGGTTGTTAAATGTCTTCTGTGAGGCATATATAGAGCTTATGCATGTGGGCGCCCTCTAGCTTCCTGTATGAATGAAACCGGTATTACATTACATGTGGCTCACAACACCCATTTAGTGTAAAAAAAGAAAGGTAACACTTCTCTCTAAAGATGGAGGACGTTGTTGTCTCTCAGTGGATACGAAAGTTAATGTCTCTGATCTTGTTATCGTTATCGTAACAGAAAATATTGTGCCCATACCAGCCATCTTTACAGTATTTTAAACCCATTGAATGGCTGCAAAATGGCCAACAAAAAAGACAAACAAACAGACAGGTTTTGAAGAGAAGACGGTAAGTAAATGACAGACCTTTTTTTGTTTTGTAAACCATTCCTTTTTATTAATACTATTAATTTTATTAAACGCATCAAGTGTGTCCTCGCGTTCCCCTGCCTAAGGTTTGACGGTGAGATGCTTTTTGTAGCAGGCTTTTCTGTATCCTCAGGATGCTCTGCTTGTGGTGTTTTGAGATTGAATAGCTTCTGTCCTCCTTTTCTGACCTGCGGAGGCCGGTGGTTTCTGGCAGGTCTGGAAAGCTAGTCTTTGTGCAGGCGTTTTGTCTATGCCTTTGACCCCCCCAAAGGCAAGACGGGGATCTGAAGAGCTCAATCTGATGCAAGGTTAAGTGTCACGCTCGCTGGCTGTGAGGTCTTACTACACAGCATCTGTTCTTCCCCTTGAATTTCTGTGTGTTGGGCATATATGTACACATGTGGAATGTAAAGGAAGCACTGCTGCACGTCAGAGGTGGTGCTGGACCATCTGCGACTTTTCACCTTTTACCAGTGCTCTACATGTTGCCTATTGCCATATATATAAATATATATATATATATATATATATAAATATATATATATATATATATATATATATATATATATATATATATATATATATATATATATATATATATATATGTATATGTATATATATATATATATATATATATATATATATATATATATATATATATATTAGTTAAATAACTCAAAAATACCAAATAATATGCTAATTTCATTTTACACCTTTTAAAATGAATGCAAATAAACTGTGGTGTTACATGAGCATGATGTAGATGTAGACGTGATAAAGCCAACCATATGTTTTGTCTTTAGAGTATCTGAGAGACTGGATGTAAAATCCTTATTTATTTGATCGATTTATATTTTTGTTTCTTGTTTTGATTAACTTAAATATGCCATTAGTGAATTAAAATAATAAAGAGCCCCAATTTTGCTTTAAAAAAGATAATATTTTGGTTTTTGGGGGTCTCCAACAACTGTCTGATATGCATACAAGGTCAAAAAAACACTGTCAACCTCTTATAATATGATTTATTTTTGCTTAATTATTCCAACAACTCCCATATGATTCGTTCAGCGATTCATTTGTTCCCAAACCCCTCCTTTGCGTGAGAATAATTGGCGCTGATTGGTCCGATGACCCAGTCTGTTGTGATTGGTTGACTGGGTTCAGTGGGAGACAGAGAGAAACACCCACCACAGCTATGAAGTAGCAGAAAGTATGTGAGAGCCCAATGGAGGATCGCATTAAAGCAATGCAGTTCAACACAAGCATATTACTCTACTTTTAAACCTAACTCTAAGTAATAACAATGACCCACATTCAGTATTAATCCATACAGTGGCAAAAGTTGAACTATTTTGAAAATTGACTGCACGTGTGAGGAACAGCTGATGGTGGCCATAGCCATGACAAACGGCAGAGCATCACAAGTTCAGACACGCATTTGAATTGGTAAAGGAAGAAGCACTCGTCACGTTTTCAACATGGTTTTGTAAGCAATATGTGAATAACCCCATAAAGATTTAACCTGAGAGATACAGTACAAGCACTGATCTATAATAGATAAGTGATTACAAGCCACGCAGAGTGATTACAACTTATAAAACACAATTAAACACATATTTAGCAAACTACACAAAACGAGGCAACAATTTTAATTACACTTAAATGTTAAGAAGAAACTGGTCCAAATGAACTGTAACAGTTACTGACAAAGTCCCTGTCAAAGTCTGACGCCTGAATCCGTGGCGAATCTCTTATTGCAGCATAGGTTATTGGATCAAAAATCAGAAAAATTACAGGAACAAACACAGCACTAGGTTGGCTATACTTTGGTGTTGTTGTGAAAATGAACTTCAACCCTGTCTGTGATTATCATCTTGGTGTCATGATCAGTCCTGTGATCCACAGAGCTCCGCTAGTGTCTGAAGGGAAAGGCGCGTTCATGTTTTACTGGAACCGGCTCTTCATATTTGGTGATGTACCATATCGACGTCAATGCATTCAAGCAAAAGATCCAAATCCAACACGGTTCATTTATACGATTCTGCGTTGACTATTCAAACAGACTGCATGGAAGCTCATTAAAAAAAAAACAATAATAGGGGCTTTTTAAAAAAAAAAACGTTATATACTACATATACTTTTTATGGTGAGTGTGAACAAACATTGAGCAGTTCTGTTTTTTATCACCTGACATTAAAATTTAGGTGTAACAAAATATAATCTAGCTTTCTAGTTCAAATTCAATTCAAGTTTATTTGTATAGTGCTTTTTACATTAATTGTTTCAAAGCAGCTTTACAAAAGGTGCACATTATTGAATTACATTCAAAGTAAGGTAAAGTTACAATCAAATGAGTTATTATATACAGACATAGTTAACCTGCAGTTTCATTGCATATAGGCGACGTCTGTGTACATGTTTAATGAAGTTTCTTTGTGTATTAAGTGTATGAGTTGTCCTCTAAGTTTTTGATCGTTGGCATCATCGTTTCATGTGTTGTTTTTAAGGTCCTTGATGGTTAGCATCACCTCTTCACAGCCATTCTTGATCTCTAGAGACCTAGGGATGAGTATAACCAGGTGGAAATAGAGAACAAAGAAAGTAAACTATGCATTATCTAGCCTCAGTGATTGGTTTTATTACCTATTTAAAAAAAATTACCATCTTATCAAAAAACTATCTAAATTGCTAACTATCAAAATAACCTGTTAGTTTAACAAAGACTATTTGACTATCACTATTGGATACATTTAAATTGAAAAGATGTTTGGCCTCATACACTAATAACAGCTTTTATTATTGAATCTTTACCTAAAAAAACCCCCAAAACTGCCTGGTTCCAAGCACACGCTTCCAAAAATTCATTTGTATTTAGCCTTGTTTTAATATTAAGGAATTTGAATGTGCACAAGTTCAATATTTTGCACCTAATAATTTTTAAAAAATCCCGCAAGTCTTAATTTGTGTTATTAGCAAATGACACCCATTATTATTTGTATTCAAGTGTTCTACATAATTTTTCCATATTGCACTATTGTATTTTTAGTTTAACCTCTAAATTTCTAATCTACATGGTAAAAATGCATTTAACATCACTTATTGGTTTAGGCTTAAGGTTAACTTATTTTGACCCATGTAGAGCAGAAATATTTTTGACCATTTGCTTGAATTTCACACATGGGAACATCGCAAGTGTCTGTATATGAACATTCAGGCTTCATTAGACTACATAAAGAGACCGTCGCTTTCTTTTGGTTGCTCAGTTTCTTCCTTGATGGACAGCAGTGTCCTCCCAAACCCGACCTCGTCCTTCCTTCCACATCGCTCCGAAGAAGCCGCCGCTGACTGATTCCTGTTATTTCTGAGGAGTTTATTTCTGTCCTCTCACCATCCGGTCTAATTATTCACCCTGAAAACAGAGACGAGAGACGCCCAACTATTTCTGCATCCCTCCATCCTTCCATTATTTGTCTCAACTTCCCCCAGCGGAGAACAAACACTCTCCGCCCCCACCGTGCTTAATTGTGCATATCGTCATTGGAGATATTTCAATTAATTTGGTCATTTGCTCCAGAGAATGTCTTTTGTGTTTTCTTTCCTCCATTTGTTCCTTTTTGTAATTATTTTTTTTCGGCTTCCTCCTTATGAGGGATTTCAAACAAGAAAACCTTCATCGCTCTGCGTATTTTCTAAAATTATCCTTTTTGTTTAAATCATTTCTTGCATTTGCCTCATTGCTTTTTCTTGATTATGTGATTTGATAATGTGGGCTGTGAGGTTTGGTGCAGAAGAGGCTTTAAAAGTCATTCAGGTTTTTGGCTCCTATCGGAAATGTTCCTCTTTCACAATCACAGGTACTTGGGGAGCTGGTCTCCTGGCGCAGCTCTTTCTGATGTTTCAGGTTTCTAGCAATTGAGTGTCTGTGAAAGCCATTTTGGTGACGGAAAGAGAAAAAAAATTGACAGCAGCACCAGGGGCTGTAAAATGAGCTACGGTGCAAATGAAAACGATTCAGCAGTTCAAGAGGTTATTGAGTTACGGCACAGGGGGCAGAACACCATAAACCCACCAGTGCAGATTGTGTCGTGGTTACCTCCAAGCTCTTTTTATCATTTTATGGTTGACTAATTAGGTCTTGTAATTGTGTGGGTCAACCGGGTCAAGGTTTAGGTTTTATAGACTTGGTTTATTTATCTTTTTTTGCACTTTGTGACCTTTAGAAAAGAATATCTGTTAAATCTTATTAGCCTTTTTACAATTTTTTTTTACTATATTCACTGATGTGTTCTGTATATTCAAGGTGAAATTATTAGCCCTACTATAAAATAATTTTCCAAATATTAACCGAGTGATGTTTAAGATTTTTTTTCTCAAAATGTTTTTAGTTTTAAAAGATAATTTCTAATGACTCATTTCTGTTGTCCTGACCGCATATAATATTTTACTAGTTATTTACTAGATACGAGTCCCTCATGGTCCCTCGTTATTCCCGGAAGTTCCGTTCTAATAATAACTCGCAATAGGTGAAATCTGAGTAGTCAGCTTTATTTTTGTTTACAATTATTATAGATGTTTTAAGGCTGTAAAACCCCCTCACTACACACTTTATACACCTTTCTCAGACAGGCATTAACATTTTTACACTTTTCTCTCTTATTTAAATACTCTTAAAGTTCAAACCTTCGTAGAGAAATACATCCAGTATTATAGAATGAAACCAAAGATCAGAACCTGTTGTGGCCCATTTCCACTGAGTGGTACGGGTCGGTACGGGTCACCTGCCAAAAGGGTATCAAACCTCTCATCTACATCTTTAATCTTCACCAGCACATGTAACCTCTTGTTAGAAAGTAATAATAAAAGTAATAAGTTCATAATAGTCCAAAGGTTGATGATAATAGTTAAACATGGCAGTTTGTTCATGTTTTAGGTTGCTGAATGAATCATTTGCTCAGTTTTTTTCCGGCTTCTCCTTTGTTATTTTGCGCTTCACTCTTGCGTTCGTCCGTTTGTGAAAGGATCGGATGTCAGAAGCACTTCAATAATCACACGCACATTATTATTATCAGCTCAAATTCATTATGTCAAATATAGATGCGTGGCGAGCGATCGCGAAGTCTCTGGAGAAAGTGAAACCACTCACTCTTTTAGACGGCCTCGTAAAACACAAACGGGACACATCAGATTTTGTTCTTCTTGGCTTTGTGTCTGTGAGCTTGGGTCGACCATGGCTCGTTATTATATGTATATATTACGATTTAATTCAATTCACCTTTATTTGTATAGTGCTTTTACAATGTAGAATGTGTCAAAGCAGCTTCACATAGAAGATTATAGTAAATTGAAAAAGTCCAGTTTTCAGTCCAGATTTAATGTCTTGGCTGTGTATTAAAAAATGGAGCTTTTGTTTGTTTTCATTCTCCTGGCTTGTGCATGCGCTAGTAACGTTTGTCTGTAAAACAATAGTGTTCAGCTACATGTCTAGCTCCACCTTTTGTTGTGCTACATACACTTTAGAAAGGGTACCCAAAAAGTGGTACGATACGGTTCACTTTTTGATACCATTTGACAGTGGAAACTGCCCTAAGCGTATCCTACTGTACTTTACTACTCAGTGGAAACGGGCCATTGATCTTCATTTATTTATTCCGTAATGGCGCCCTACAGCCGCATAACTTCTACCTTCTTTTAGCATGTACAGAAGTACAGCTTTTTGTGCCATGGGTGCTATCGCAGGTGCCCTTGATGGTGCAGAACGTTTCGTCGACATTGTGGCGAGAAAACTTGCCAATATACACTACAGCACTTTAGAGTCTCACTGCTAGTGATCGAAGATTTAAGTAAATTTGACAAGCTGAACGCATTCTGTACTGTACAGGAGACAAGGCATGGAGGAGATTGATTGACAATAGTCTACATCAAGTCAGGACTCAGAACACAATGCGCTGTAGAAAAAAAAGCATGTTAAATGGCATGAAAAAAATCCGCAAAACTGCGAGGTCGCAAAAGGTGAACCGCGTTATAGACAGAGCTGTATTCAGTTTAAAGTGCATTTTTTTTAATTCGGTCAATTAGGCAAGTTAAGTTAATTGGGCAAGTCATTGGACAACAGTGGTTGGTTCTGTAGCAACAAACATTCTTACGGGAGTATATAATATTATAATAAAAAATGTTGTCATTCCAGCCAAATAAAAACTAAACAAAACAAGTTATAATTAATACTGTAATAAATGGTCCTTTCCCTGTTTAACATCAATTGGAAAATATATATATATATATATATATATATATATACAAGGTTTCCGCTACATTCATTCATCCGTGGCGGGCCGCCACGCCAAAATTCATCCCGCCACGGCTACATTACAACTTCTCATTAAACATTTAGTCGTGTTTTGTATAGCGGATTATAATCGCACTAAAACATATTAGAGGTAAACAGCGCAAACTTTTCTGCAACCGTAGTAGTGCTGTGCGCTATTTGTTCAACCCTTTAAGGTGACATGCTGGCTCTCTGACAGACTGACTGACAGGTGCGTGAGTCCAGCAAACACCGCGTAGCTTTCAGTTTAAGATGAACACAGTTTCCATAAGTATATTTTATTGATAAATGTCAATGGCTCTGCATACAATGACTTTATCTTGCTGGAGTTTCACTTTACTTCAGGACGCGTTAATGTCGGAAAACGCACAAAAACACACTAAATCGCGCTTCAGCAGCGCTTACTGGAGAGCGCACGAGAAGATCTGCACTTGAACGTGTAAATTTGAGTGCGTGCAAGAAGTTCTGTGCACGAAGAGGAAATCGGCGCGCAAGCAAAGAGATTCGCATGCTCGTATTACATGAATGCTATCTCGCCTTGCAATAATCCGTGTAATATTGGTCTTTAAAATAGTTGGCAGATCTGTGTAAAAAAAAAAAGTCCTGCCGCCACTGCTTGAAAAAATCCTAGAGGAAACACTGTATATATATATATATATATATATATATATATATATATATATTATAATTTCACAGAAGTTAATAATTTTGCCTTTTTGTTGTTAATATAATAATAATAAAAAAAAGATTTTTACGTCAGTTTATTTCTACCTGTGCTATTTCCACAACATCTCAAATGATGCATTGTTCAACAGCACATTCTGAGTGAACTTCTATTTGTTTTGATGGTTTAATTCCAAAAATTATGTATCCTAATTATTAAACACTTTTTAAAATGTTTGACACATACCGACCTTTCCGGAATATTACCGGCAATTTTCTGGAAAGGGATCATGTGTGAACAGACCCTTTTCGAAAATACCGGTAAATTCGTTTTGGCAATTTTACAAAAAGAGAAGTTGTAACATTAGCGGTAATTTGCTGGAATGCTGCTCTGTGTGAAAGCAGAAGAAAAATTGCCGGAAAGAGCGCGTTCACGATTAGAACGCACTGACGTAAGACGTCACACTCCAACCAATCAGAACATTCAAACGCATTCACATCCATGCCGTTTATGAAAATAAAAGCCTTTGAATATTTTTCCAGACACATTTAGCTGCTAGTTGTTAGTCAGATAACATTTCTATGTTCCTTCTTAATGCCAACTGTGTAAAAAATGATCGATAAAACTTATGATAAACTGCTGTTTGTTTACCTTCAAACTCTTCTTGCGCTCTTTCTGGCAATTTTCCATGTGTGTTTTTTGGCAAATTACCGCTAATGTTACAACTTCTCTTTCTAGAAAATTGCCAGAACGTATTTTCAAAAAGGGCCTGTTCACACATGATCCCTTTCCAGAAAATTGCCGGTTATTTTCCAATAAGATTTATATGTGAGAAAGGGGCTAATGTTAACACTTATTTAAAAAAGGCTCTCAAACAATTGCTTAAATTTAAAATACGTTTCTTGGAATACATGCACATTTTAGCAATAATTTTACTAGTGCTTTTAAAAGGTAGAACATTGCAATATATGTATTGGGCATTTTTCCATTGGGTTACGTTATTTCATATTTTGGGATCAGGTAGAAAAAAAACCCTAATACTTCAAAGATCCATTTAATCGCATTTTGTTTAACATTAAACTGCTTTATCTTACAATTCTTTGGGATTAAAATTTTCGAAAAGCTGAGGAACTGAATTGCCATGAGCGAAAATGGTTATCCTTCTGTTTAATTTACAGTAATTGTCTATTTTAAAAAGAAAATGGCAATGTTTAAATGAGAACCTACAGTACCAATGTCTTTTATATATATCTAATTAAAGTGCACACAAAGGGATATCTTTCCCAACATCTCGTCATTAAATTGGTCGTGGGTTTGTGTGTTTGAAAGCATGTCCATACAGACAGACAGTTCCTCTACATGATTGTTGCATGAATGAGCTCAGTACTAAATTAGACCACAGAACGCAGCCGTCCAATCAGCAGGGACCCTCTGCCTTCAGTGGTTGAAAGGTCAGACAATGCCAAAGCCCCGCCGAAGAGAAGCAGAGAGAGACAGGCGTGCTTTCTGTCACTCAACCCTCCATTACAGCACACACTTCCCTATTAGTGTTGCTATGGTGAAAGCCTCTCCACCCACAGGCGCGCCGGCAAAGGTTACCGTATTAAAAGGGCAGAAATGCTTCATTGCTCGCTTTCTTATTTTTCTTCCGCTCCCTTTCCAATTTAAATGCAGCTTTTCCTGCAGGACCAATGATATCATTGCGGCTTACTGTATTGTGGCAGTTCAACAGATGTCGAAGCAAGCTTGACGTGTTGGTGCAACGTCATGTGAAAAATAGCAACTGTGCATGGATTTTTAATGTACACTCACAGAACACTTAATTAGGTACACATTGCTAGTTAGCAGGTTGGACCCACCTCTGCATTAAAGGGATAGGTCACCCAAATATGACAATTCTGTCATCATTTACACACCCTTGAACTTGTTCCAAACCTGCAACCATTGACTTCCATGGTGGTTGTTTTACCAACTATCCATGTCAGTGGTTTACGGTTTTAACGTTCTTCAAAATACTGGGCTCTATTTTAGTGATCTAGATGCAAAGTCTAAAGCCCATGGCCTTAAAGCATTAAGGGCGTGTCCGAATCCACTTTTGCTAATACGCTCTGCGCCCCTGCACAGCACATGGTCTAACTTATTTGGTTGTGCTCATTTGCTTAATGAGTTATGGTGTGTTTTAAGCATAACATGCATTAAACCAATCTCATCTCACATTCACTTTAAGAGTCAGGTGTGTCGCGCCATGGCGCATTTGCTATTTACATGGTGGACTTTGTAAGTGGATAAACTGAACACTTTACTAGCAAGAAAACAGTTAAACAGACCATCTGCAGCGCAAGGATAAAGAATGAACCTCCTCCAATCGGCCTCTTTACTTTCTCTTTACTTTACCTTTACTCTTTACTTTACTCCTTTACTTTTGTGGTTAAGGAAACTGTGTTGTACGCACTGTGTTGTCCACTGAAGACATCCATCAGCCTACATTAATTTTAAGCGCAAAGATTTATCAAAACCATTTCTAAATTCTGTTCTAATTTCCAGCAAATTAATAAAGGAACAATAATAACAAAGTGTGGTCAAAAAACTGAGTTATATATCCAAATACATGTCCTATTCTTATGCCCCATATAGTTATGTCAGCTTTTACAATTGGTCAGTAGCGCAGAATATTTCAGTTTTTTAAAATACTGTAGTAACGTGCCAACAATGTGCCTTAACACACTTCCTTTTTTAGCGAAACACCCATGAGTCCACAAAGTGGCACAAATGTATTTGCTATTTAAACAACGTGGAGCAAAATGTGAATATTAGAGTTGTCTGAAAATACCAACAAATCGCACTAAACACTTCTTGCACCTTCTTGCGACGGGTGTATTAGGGCCCATTGTGTTCAACAAGGAAAAAAAGAAGCTCAAACTGGTTTTGAACAAGTCAAGGTTAAGTAAACATTGGCGTAATTTTTGTTTTGGTTGAATTATTCCTTTAAGAAGTGTCTTTATATTGTCATTGATTCAACAATTTGCTGGAAGCATTTCTCAGAGATTTGACATGGTATCGCTGGAGGTTTGTCTACTGCACATTCATGGTGTGAATTTCTCATTCCAGCACATCCCAACTGTGCTCTGTTGGATTGAGGTCTGGAGTTTAGTGAATCCAGTTTGAGATAATTTGAGCTTTGTCACATGGCACAGTATTCTGCTGGAAGTAGCATCAAATGAAGGTTTCACTGTGGTCTTAAAGGGATTAGCATGGTGTGAATGCTTTCGCATTTAAACAATGCTCAATTGGTACTAAGGAGCCTAAACCATGCCATGAAAATGTTTCCCACATCATTACACCACCAGCACTCTGAATTGTTGATTCAAAACAGGATGAATCCATCTTTTCATGTTGTTCATAACAAATACTAACCTGTCCATCAGAGTATTCAGACCAGACAACCATTCTTTCTCCAGTCTTCCGTTGTCCTAGTTTACACATGTGAGTGTTACATGCTCACAGGAAAAGCAGTGTCTGCTCAAATAACACACTGATTGGATTTTTTCATGTTGCAGTATACTGCTTGCATAAGCACTTCTATGCCATCATGGCAATGCTGCTAAAATGACGACTATCGACTTGTTCATAGTCAATAAAATGTGTTTTTTTATTGAAGTGATCGGTGCTTTAATCAGTTTGAGTTAGATTTAAAAATTCATATCAAATTATATTATTTAATTAAACAATAGTTTAATATTACAAAGTATTTTGGTTTCGGTTTTGACCAAGTTCAGCCCAGAATTTTTGGTTTTGACCCAGAAAATGTTCATTGATATATTCAAGAGCTGATAAATGTTTGCACCACTGGCATCGCTCCACTCCAACGACTCTCGGCCCCACCCACACTCATTATAGCTACTCAATTGACCAATCACCGGTGCATTCTGCGTCGTTGTGTGCATCAGGGTAAGGCAAAGCTGAAGTGGAAATGTAAATTGGATTTAGTGACAAAACATTTCACATGATGAAACCTTGTGGCTTATGTTATAGACCATTTTGAGGAATGTAAACAAAAACAATGGTCCCAACATATTTCCTGTTTTATATTTTTAATTTCTATAGCTTCTGAGATTCCAAAAAGAACCACGTATTGATAAATAATGTTATGATGGCTGTTTTAACCTTAAGTTATGAATGAATTGCCTCTCGTTACAGTTATGAAATAGTTTGATAACAAGCAGGACATGTTCATGGGCCAATGACATCACCACATTGAAATGGTCTATAGAATGTTAAAGTCAGTGTGGAATGAAAGATTAACAATGTTTATTTTGCTAGCGCACATTGCTAATATTTAAAGTCTGCTAAAGTTGTGTTGCTTTTCGGCTGATGCCAGTTTGACATCTTAAGCAACAATATACTTAACCACGCCCCTCTTACAGTTATTTTGATACAAGGGAATGATGCACAAAAAGATAACCCCGCCCCCTACTCAATATTCTGTTTCAGTTGGAAGTACATCAACATACTGAAATAAAAGTCTTGGCAACTTCCGATTCATTCATTCATTCATTTTCTTTTCGGCTTAGTCCCTTTATTAATCAGGGGTCGCCACAGCGAAATTAACCGCTAACTTATCCAGCATGTGGACGTTACAATATTAGCCACCACATTTAGTTTAGTTCGTTTTAGTTATATCGTTTTTTGACTCATTAAGTTTAATAAGTTAATTAATAAACTAAACCACATTAAACTAAACAATTTGTATTAGTTTAACTCTTAAAGGTTTATTTCAGTATTTGCATTTTTAAATATTACCATTTTCTGCTTAATTCCATCAAATAAATGCAGCTTTGGTGTGTACGAGAGATTTTTCACAAACTTACTCAAACTTTCAAACGGTATATGTCATTTAAGTCCAAATACTTGTGGATTACGGTGCAAAGTGACTCTGCAGTTTTGAAAAGCATGCATGCGTGTTTGTGTGTGTGTGTGTGTGTGTGTGTGTGTGTGTTAACGGCCAGCTGCATATCTCTGTGTTCTGTGTCCTGAGGTGTGCTTCTCTCCTCTCCTTGGCCTCCGGAGCACTGATCATAAGAAAAGTTCACTTATTTTGATTTTAAAACACAGTACACCCCTCACCCCCCCACTCCCCAACAGTGTCCTTCCTTCCTGCCGCACTATAAAGAGCAAGCGAAAAGAGCGCCAAAGATGGAAGATGCCGTCCTCACTTGGAAAAGAAAGAGGGAGGAGAGGATTGAAGCCGACATCAAAGAAGGGTGTGTGTTCAGCAGAGGTGTATGTGAGACGGAGCATCAGCGGGGGGGATCTTCCCTCCTCAGGATGTCTCTGGTCCTGATGTGACTTTGATGAGCTGCTCAAAGCTCAGGTGCTCTGGAGCAGGCCGGCCCGCGGTCATGTATCATGAGTAAGGGTACTTGCTGGAGTTTGCTGCTTTTGATGACTTTGAGGAATTGATCTCGATGCATTGAGCTGTGGTGCCCTTTTCTGGTATTGAAGTTCTAGTCTGGTATGAAGTTCCATTTGTTATTGTCATCTAATGCATCGGTCTTGCATTATGTGGGGTTTTTCAGTCTTTAGTGGCGAAGATCCTACTTTCAGGATGAGTCCTTAGTTGGTTTCCGTAATGCTTCTTTTCATATTTGGAGGGGAAAAAAAGATTTTCCAAGCCGTAGTGGAATATATATCGAGGTACTTTTATGAAGGAGCTTTTAGAGGAGAGATGCTTCCATTGACGTATTTTCTGGTCAGATACACGGGGTGGGCAGGACTTTAATAAAGAACTTTTTTTCTTTTTAAATGTCAGACTTTACTTCAGAATTTCACTTAGTTCTTATTTTGAGACATTTTTCATCGTGCCTATGTTCTAGTGGTTTGTGTGCATTAAAAAAAGAGAATAAAGCATCAGTTTATTTGCTTTTTACTCCATTTTTCATTTTGTCTTACTGTTATTTTCATGAAAGCCTAAAAAGTTTTCTTATTATCATGAATTAAAGATTCTTGCAACCATAGTTTTGATTTGTAGGTTAATAATGATTCTAATGAGGAGATATGGCCGTGCCCAACTGAGCCTGGTTTCTCTCTAGGTTTTCCTTTACTTTTTGTCAAGTGGTGAAGTTTTGCTCCTCGCCACTGTTGTCACTGGCTTGATTGGTTTGGTATTTGTAGAGCTGCGCATCAATAGATTTGCTCTTCAGTGTTTAAACTTTCAGCAGTGGAATCTAAACCATTTACTTTAAATTTAATAATAAACTTTAAATTGTAAAAAAACAGAAATTAACATTTTATGAATATATGAAAATGATGTATGAAAATAACTAAATAAATAAATGGGTTAGAAACAGTGATTGGTAATGACCAATCCCCCCCCCAAATAAACAATAGTATCCGGATGCAGACTTGCTCTCAATGGAGCTAGTCATGTCACTGTAAAGGGTAGGGTTAGGGGTGCACAGCAATTATTGTATTAAAATGTATAAATTTATATACTATTTGTAAAACAATTTTGTCCTTTAATACCAACAGTCAGAATAAAGGTAAAGTTGGTTTTATATTCACACATTCGTTCATTTAGAAGTCTCTATATTGTTTATCATGTTACTTTGAATATTCGATTGGAATTAGCATACAAGTAACAAACAACATTAACATTATCTAATTGACTGGGAACAATGTTGTACTTTGATAGTCATTGGCTGCTAATATGATTTCCCTATTTAGAATTTGCAAATAATACTTTTCTGAAATTATATTATTAAGGAGAATGTCTGAATATCCCAATATAAAACCAACTTTACCTCTATCTTCAGATATATAAACTGTACCTTTAAGCAACACGAGCATTTATAGCAAATAAACAAATATAAATACCCCGCTCGCTTTCTGAGCCTTGTCTACCAACTACCAAGTTCTTTCTTACACCCCTTTGATTGGTCACGCGCTTAACAGAAAGGGCTGCGATTGGCTCTTACACACTGGTGCTCTTCACAGCTGCACTCATGGGCCACAGTGAGAGAGAAATTAAGTTTACTTTCATTCTCTTAATCGCCGTGAAATAGGGGCTTTTGCTGTAAGTGTTTTCGTAGTTAGAGCGTTGTAAATAGCCTACTCGCGCTCGCCGCTCGCCTCCCTCGCCATAGTAAGCTACGGCGACATAGCGCATGTGAGATAAATGACGTCAGTATATAATAACCGGTTATGATTATTACTGAACCGATACCGAATTGTCCGCGTCTGCATCGCGGTGCACCGAAGAAACAATTAATTTTGACACCCCTAACAGCTATGCTGATGACATTCAGCTCTACTGCCAAATTGACAGCCTTTGCCAATGCATTGCTGATATTAACAGTTGGATGTCCCAAAACTTTCTTCAGTTAAACTAAGTGAAAACTGAAGTCATTGCATTTGGGAACAGATATGAGGTCCTCAAGGTGAATGCATACCTTGGGTCAAACAACAAAAAAAAAAGGTCAAGAATATTGGTGTCATTCTGGAGTCAGATCTGAAAATTCTGACTCTGGTCTTTACACTTGCTCCCAGTTACATTTAAAATAGATTTTAAAGTATTAGTGCTTGTCTATAAATTACTTAATGGCCTAGGACTTTTAATACATTACAGATATGCTCACTGATTACAAACCTAACAGATCACTCAGATCATTAGGATCAAGTAAATTAGAATTTCCAAGAGTTCAGTCAAAGCAGGGTGAATTGGCCTTCAGCTACTACAGTACGCCCCTAGCTGCTGGAATCAGCTTCCAGAAATGATCAGATGTGCTCCAACATTAGGCACATTCAAATCAAAACTTCAAGACACGTCGGTTTAGCTGTGCTTTACTGAAGAGCACTGCTCTACGTCCGACAGAGCGCACTATTCCTTTTCCTATTCATTTTCATTCTTTTTTTAACCTGTTTTAACACATTTTAATCTGTTTTAATTATTTCAAATTTTTTTTATCTTTAAAAAATGTTTTTTATTTTTGTTCATGTAAAGCACTTTGAATTACCATTGTGTATGAAATCTGCTATATAAATAAACTTGCCTTTCCTAGGTGTAGGCATTAAAAAGCATTGCATACAGCTCATTTTGCAACTGCACCAAATCTGCATCCAGACCTCTCTTCAAATAAATTCATTTCTAGTGAACATAACTTTCAAAAACCACAACAAAAAATGTATTGACCCTTTGGAACGAATACTGTAAATGTTTTTTCAACAATTTTTGTTCAACCAAATGTCAAAGCTCAAAGTATTTCATGATCAAATGTGAACAATCCTTCCTTCTCTCTCCCTCTCATGTGGGTGAGCATAGTAAAAAATTGGTTTCCGAACTCTAAACTGTGCTTGGTTATGTAAGTCCAGACATTTTCATTGGAGGAGACAGAATCTCTCTCACACACACACACACACACACACACACTCAGAATCAAACAGTTTTCACTCAAAGCTCGTGCTGTCATTGTTTTGGCAGTGTTGATGGATTGGCGTTATTGTCACGATGAAGGGCATCGCTCTGTACATCACACTATAGAGCATAACGCTATAGCTGAGAGTGTGTCATCTGTTTTCAGCCAAAAGAGTGTCTTGTCTGAGTGCTGCACTTTGTTGGTGATTCTCTTGAGGAAAAGTAGCAGGGTATTTTGTTGTGTTCCTAACATGCAGCATTCTCTCTATGCTCGGGCCGTTGAAGGCCTCGGAGTGCTTTTACAGAGCGCTGCATTTTCTGCGTTTCTTTTGTCTTTAGTGCCAAAGCTCCTGCTTTTATGGACCCGGCCTTGGCTGGCTTCAGTCATGCATCTATCTTTTCATAGATGGAGAAAGAGTACAGAGCTCCACCATTTCCCTATTGGAGAATTGAATAGTGTATGGAGACGGTGAACAGTAAGCGTTTGTTGGAAAAACATGCACTTTTTGGGGGGAGTAAAGGAAGGAAGTTGTCGCGGTCACCAATTGGACTGTTATATGTCGATTGTTGATTTAAAAAAAGATGCAAATAAATAAATATTATTAATAGAGACACACTGATACTGCTTTTCTTGGCCAGTACTGATCATATAGAGTGATATCTACAGATTGTGTGGTGGTTCTGCTTTTTATACTTTTCAAAAAATAAAATAAATAATAAAATGAGAAATAATTGCAAATAAAAAACGATGTTTGTTTATTGGTTAAATGCTTAAAAAAAAGCACTTTTTTTTTTTTTCAAAGAATAAATGAAGATTTCTTCACTTTTTAAATGTGATTCTTAATCTTACTAAGCATAGTATTTTCCTTAAGTTACATGTATAACTAAAGCTGCAAGCAGCAATGAAAGGGACCTCACACCCGAGCTCACCGCCACCCGGCGGAAATATTTGCGTCATCACAACATTTTCAACTGTGTTTTGTGGATAAAAATCTTTAACTCTTGGGACATTTTCGGTGGCCGAATATTCAGTGCATCCCTACTTTCTAGATGTGAAGTTTTATATTACATTTGTATTAGAAATGTAAAATCTGACATAGATGCTGAGAATATTGCAGTCTGCTGAATCCAACTCCATAACATGCCCATAAGATGTTTTGACGGAAACATGAAGATATTTAATGCGCAATTGCAACAATATATGGTTTATCCATGTTCAAGCCAACTTGTGTTTTTTTCATATGAGTACTTTTGTTTACACTGGATTCAGAATGACCCAGGGTTAAATATTTTGTATGTGAAAAGCCCCGTAGTCTCTCTGACGCATTGGAGAGGGTAAGGGGAAAAAAAATAAGCTTATGCAGTCATGAATAATTCATTGGTCAAAAAGTGTGGGAACTCTACGTTCATTTTAGTAATTGCTGTTTTGCCTTTTGTTTAGATTCTTTTCATTCGTTTCGGCCTCTATCTCATAGTTTACACAACCATAAAATGAACATTTTTGGAGTCACTCCCATTTTTTTGAACGTTGTGGTGGCTTTGTTTTTCTTTTCCTTTTGACATTTCCTAAACGTTCTATGCATTTTTTTTGTCCAAATCTTGGTGAGACTTATACTGATCTAAATTTTAAAACCTTTTGTGTAAAAAAAAAAAATGGTTAAGGGATTTTTAGCCATAAAAATAATGATACTGAATTCCCACTCTACTTGAAAGTTGTTGAAAGTGCTTGATCTTTAGACATCAATTCAAGGCCTGGAAAGTACTTTAAAAACAAACATAGGTACTTGAAACTGCTTGAATTTAAAGTTTATGGTCTTATTTCAACAATTGTCCTGTGCTACTTTCAAAAACTGAACGGGAAATTCTTAATTTAAAGATCTTATATTTCAATTTTACATGAAGTATGGCAAATAATGCATTTTAGCAATATTTCAGAAACCGCATTTGATTATTGTCAGCATTTAAGTCAACTAATCGTATGAAAGTTCTTTGAACGTGTCTTTTAAACGGTTGTTTAAAAAGGTGAACATTTTAAAAAGACATTTAAAAACATCATCATTATGACATTTTAATGTAAATACTAAGAACAGGTAGGATTTCATGGTGCTATATATGCTGGGGGAGTGAATTACAAAGGTGCCTGATTAAAATGTCAGTCATTTAAAAAGTCATTGATGGTCCTTCAATTTGGTGTCCATGAAAGTGTGGAAACCCTGATGAAAGTCTTATGATTATTTAATAATTTCCCTATACACTAGAATGTGTACTGCTTAATCATGATTATTTAATTTTTCAATAAAGACTTATCAAATATTTTACATTGATTTACAAAACATATTCTGATTTGAAAATGTTATTAAATTAAGTACGTGTCATAAATGTTGTTTTATTTGTTTACAAAATATAAGTGAACGTGTTCTTTCATTGTGTAACAAATATTTAAAGTTTGTTTAAAAAATATAAATGTAGACTTCGCAAAAAGTATGCACTTTTATTCAGTATGATTTCTATTAAATGTAAAATTATTGTTTTTTTTAGCAATTGATGTTGACAACAGTGTTGCCAGATTGGGCGGTTTCCAGTCCAATTGGGTGGTTGATTGCAACTTATTTAGCAAAACATTGAGTGCTCCTACTCCATTCAGTTAGTAGTGACCAGTGCATTTGGGCAAACCGCGTGGACTCACCTGCAAGAGGAGATGAAGGAAAGTTGTATCAAAATCAGACTCCCCAGACAAATCTGACTCCCCTTTGCCTGTACACGCATCACGCAGTGCCTGCAGTTACACACAGCGGGTTAACATGACACTTTTATCTATAATTTTTTACCGCAATTGACAGCAAGAACAAACATAGAAGCATTGTCTGATTGACAAACAGCACCGAATTATATTCAAAAGAATTTAAAATACCAAATAGAACGAATTTATACCCCATTTCGAAAGTAAAACATACTCTAATAGGTAATGTAATCTACACATTAAGTGCAGTGTGTGTGGGTGAGAGGGGGCAGTGTTTCAATGTGATCCAGTTATGTTGTGGTTCTGTGACTGCTGGTGTTGGCTGCTGTATGGTTAAAAATGATGACCGTTAAAGAAACTAGGTTGATTTTGATTTAAATAAATTTAAATTAAATAAAATATTTATCTATTTTGGGTGATTTTTGTTTGGGCACGTTTTGGACCGATTGGAAAAAGTCAGCTATATCTGGCAACACTGGCTGAAGTAGTTTACTACTTGTTTAAGTAGTTGTTAACTCATAGTTCAGTGATTAATTACCATCTAAACAGAGTCCACCTGCAAGTGTATCTGATATAAAAAAAATATCTAGTAACCATCAATATTAAATGTATGCCCAAAAAAGGCATCAGAAATGGACAGATGTAACACAAGCCAAAAGCAGCAGTGAACAGCAGTGGAATTTGTGCCATTCTCAGTGTGAATCGCTTCGGTTGAGAAAATCCCCGCAGTTGAAAGCCCCTCTGCAGACACGCACAGACAGCTGCCTACAACTGTCAGGCCTTTATTACGACCTCTCTTGAAGTTATTAGACACAGTGTTCCTGTCTTCAGCCGTCCTCGTTTAAATCTCCTCTTGTCTTCTCTTCATTTTCCGTCTCTGCCTCCACAGGAGCAGCCGGCAGCGTCTTCTGTAACAGAATGTTCCGGATCTTCCCCTCGCTGTGCGTGTGTGTGATGGTAACAGGGAGCAAGTTATGATGCAATTTGATGTTTTACTGTATATTAGATCAGGAGGGATTGTCAGAAAATACCATTCTGACAAAACACTCTTAACCTAGTCTGAAAAAACGCTCGATAAGTTGTCTTCGTTGCTTGCATAAAACATGATACTCTCAGAATTGGCTTTTGGATGCAGCAGTGCTAGCCATGTGTAGATTTTGCAGGTATTTTTGAGATCTACTGATGATATTGGATTTTCAGTGTGAGTTTAACTAGGTTAGGTCATTTTTAATGCAGTGTTTCTCAACCACATTCCTGGAGGACCACCAACACTGCTTGTTTTGGATTTCTCCTTTGCCTGTCACACTCATTGCAAGTCTTTCTTTCTCTGCTATTGAGCTGATGATCTGAATCAGGTGGGTTTGGTTAAGGAGACTTGGAAAATGTGCAGAGCTGGTGGTCCTCCAGGATCATGGTTAAGAAACACTGGTTTAGTGGATGGTTGAAATGTTGATAGTTTATTGGTTGTGATATGCTGCCTCTGAATTTATTAAATGTAAAAGTTAACACCAGAATAGGAACATACGTATTTTGCACTGGCGGAACTTTTGGAAACACTGACATGCAAATGTTTAGCCTGATACCGATAACCCTTAGTATTTGGAAGAATTAGGTTGACACATAATTCACTCAAAGCTTCACTAAATCAGGTGAGCACATGTGACATACGTGGAAACTAACAAGTAAAATTTGATGGAGATTGGACCATAGGCACCATAATGTAAGTCATCTTATAGTTCTCGACTCCCTAATTGCAAATGATTTGGTGTGGATCAACAAGCTAAAATAATCCATAACTTATTATACAGGGTGTCCACAGGGTCTTTAAGTCTTAAAATGTCTTTCATTTCAAATCCTACATTTTAAGCCTTAAAAGTCTTACATTCACTGACGTATTGTGTTGTAGGTCGCTTTAAACGAGTAAAGCTACTCAATTTGGGCCGACATCCATCCAATGTCCAACAATCCGTCTTAATAAAACCTTATTTTTTATATTTAAGTTTTTTATTGGAAAGAGATGCAATTCACAACAGCTGTTAGACATTTTTACAGCAAATTCCCCAAATTCCCTAATCAGGGAAAAAAATAACTAAAAACATTTTTTTTGATTCCTCATGATAATACCAGGCCATTAGAAAAAAAACACTGTATTTATAAAATGTCATTCTTAAAGGTCTTAAAAGGGACTTAAAGTCTTAAATTTGACTTGATGGAACATGCTGAAACTCTGTCATTATCCATAGTTTCATTATATCAGGCAGACAGTTGTTATTTGGTGCAGGGTTTCCATGAGTCATGGAATTTCTGGAATATTATGGAATTTTAGAATGTCTGTTTCAGACATTGAAAGTCTGGGAATTTGTATTTATTTTTTGTCAAAGTCATGCGATTATAAGGGATTTATTTTATTTATTTATTATTTCCACAATCTGTGGTAAATTATATATTGTTATTCTCATAGTGGCTATTAAAAGTCCCGTAAAATAATTATCGAACTAAAACCATTTTAATATTTACCTGTTTTTCCGTTCATTCGATGTTATGTAATTTCAGCTTTTTAATCAGTGAAAGCGTAAAAGAACTGTTTGTTTGGATAATGATAACTTTAAGCATTTATCAACCAATACCGATATGGCTATAAATATATTGTACATTTCTAATAGAAACTCTAATGCTTTTATGCTGTCGTCACTGTTGTTTTTTGTGGGTTCCACCAAGAGGAAACATGCACCATTTTAGCCAGAGGTGAACCACACACAAACACGCTAAAATAATACTAAAAAAAAAAATAAAATGCCATTTAAACTGCATGAATCCTCTGTAACACAATTTCAGTGTGATTTCAATCTGGAGGATCCCCTGATTTTACTATTTTTGGTCTTGTTTTAATAGCAACTGAGTGGGTTACCTACATAGACCTGGCATCCCTAAAAACCAATACCAATGAAGTGTCAAGATTTTCAAGAGCGGAAATAAATGGTACTCTTTTAGGCTTCCGCTCATAAATATGAACAAATGAAATTGGAACAATGGCATTTAGCCATCAGGTATATTTCTGTCAAGTAGAAGGGCATAAGTTATTTTATGCAAGTAATTAAACAGTCAGTAGTAAAGAATAAATCAATAAAGAATAGTGATTTAAAATGGTGGTTTCTTGTTTTCTTGTGGGTATCACAGATATTCAGGTGAGAATAGTGGCAAGCATATAATAATGCTGAAAGACTTAATTGCAAGTGTAAACTTGTATTGTGTTGCATTCCGTTTATTAATGTTTGCTATTTAGATTTATTTATTTCTGGGGTAAACCAACTCCATTGCAACTAAAATGACATTTCCAGTTTTATTTAACTTTTATATTTCAAATACATTCTTATTTGGAACTTTCTATTCATCAAACAATCCAAAAAATATGCATTGTTGCTGTTTTAAGGATTATTTTATACATGTAATTCTTTTTTTAAAAACAAACAAATGTCGTTACAGTACTAAATCACCATATTCGGGGCAGTTTATGTATCGTGTCTTGCACGCACAAGTTTGGTATTTCCAACACGACGTGACACGCTGAAGTTTTCCAGGCGCACCTAGTTAAAAGTATCTGAAATTTCAGAATGCTGCAAATCATGTGATACTTAATTAGTCACCCGAATGTTGTTATCATCAGCTCAACAAAATCGTTATTTCAAATATAGACGCACGCAAGAAAGCTAAACCGCTCGTGGATTAGACGTCTTTGTAAACAACAACGGGGCACATGGTGCTCTTCTTGGCTTTGCGGCTGTTCTTGAAGAAGATGACAAGGTTTGTTTAAGCTCTGCTTGACCATGGCTCATTATTATATGTATATTATTATAGTGTAATGTCTCGGCTGTTAAAAATGGCACTTTTGTTTTCGTTCTCCTGCTTGTGTATACGTTGGTGACGTTTCTCTGTAAACCAGTAGCATTCATCTGCGCCTTGCTCCACCGTTTGGTATCCTTTTGTTGTGCTAGGTACCCTTCCGAAAGAGTATCCAACAAGTGGTATGGTACGGTTCGCGTTTTGGTACCTTTTGACAGTGGAAACGGCCATAAAAGCGTACTGAACCGTACTGTACCATACCACTCAGTGGAAACAAAATTAGGGGCCAAAATTACCTCAAACAAACGCAATGCGTACCCTATCACTGCTGTGCTTTTTCAATTTCTCCATAAATAAAACTTGTCTCAGAGCTACAACAATAATTTGGCAGTTTGTCATCCTCTGAGAGAATAGTTGAGGATTGCCTAGCAACAACAGATGCCACAGGATTGTGCAAAGCGTTGAAATTGAAGGAAACTATGTCCCTCACAACATGTGAACAGCCCCTTGGGATAATTTTTGGAAGATCATGTGACACTGAAGACTGGTGTATTGATGCTGAAAATTCAGCTTTTTATTAAGATGAGTATATTTTAATAATAGATATTTGGTCCACTTTATATTAGGTAGCCTTAACTAATATGTACTTGCGCCGAAATTAATTATTTGTTACAATAGACTTGTTGTGTAAATACACTTATGATGGATTAAATACATTCATGTGATAACATCAGTCATTTCTGTAATTAGATTTGTAATTACACTGAGCATCCTTTACTCCTTAACCCACTCTTAAACCTACCTAAACCACCAAACCTGTCCCTTACCCTAACTGTATCCCACCTCAGGAGCACCAGAAGTGTTCTGCAACATTATAAGCACAGTAAGTAAATTGCATTTCTTTTTCTGCTGCAAGTACATAGTAGTTAGGCCATCTAATAAAGAGTGGGACCAAATATTCTAACATTTAAATTCTTTTAAAAAAAATTTATATTCATTTCCCAACATTACGAGTTTTACTGTATTTCTGATTAAATGAACGCAGCTTTGGAGAACAGAAGAATCTTCATATGTGACTTTTGATGTTGTGAAGGGTTAACAACACAGCCTGCTAGGTACTACCAGTACTGTAGAAAGACTGGTGTTATAATTATCAACCTGGTGCCAGAGTAGTGCTACTTTTGTCAACCCTCAGTAGATTGGATACAAACCCTCTCTGTTCCATTTCTTTAGTTCTGTACGTCTCCTGTGAAGAACGGAGATCTTGGGCACCAGAAAGGGAGAGTGCCTGTGAGTTTGTGTGTTAGTTCTCTGCAGGAGCTCTGCTGCAGTCTCCTCAGAGAAGACACTGAATATTCTGCTAGCTGTAATTGTGGTGGAGGAATACCGAAGTGCTTTCTGATCTTTCGCTTGTTTAAATATCTCAGCGGAAACCCATATTTTTTCTCTTGCTAGCACCCTGAACTACTTTTTCGCAGTATGATGGCGTCCTTTCCAAGGACAACTATGTGAATTTATAGGAAAAATGCTAAATTTCTTTGGATTGCACTTTACTTGCACTTCTACATTTTGTTTTCTGGGTTCTTTAGTGACTGGTTATTGAGTTATGATATTCTTGCTTGTGGATAAAGCTCAAGTATAAGGAATTTATTTATTTATTCTGCACATTTTCATTTCTATGTCGAAAGAAAATCCAATGTCGTCACTTAAATAGTTAAGATGCAGTTATATTACTGTATTTTGTAGGGCTATTGTAACAAATCCATAATTTCACGGTTTATTTCTGGCAGCTGGGGTGCCAGAAAAAAATGTAAAATAACGACTGTTAAACTACAGAAATTTACTGTAAATAGCGGACATTAAATTACAGATATTTCCTTAAATTTGAATTTCTGGTAAATTTCTGTAATTCAACCTCTGTTATTTTTATAGGTGGGCATAGATTAATTTTTTTTAATCTAGATTAATCTAGAGATTAATTTAAAAATTAATCTAGATTAATCTAGATTAAAATGGCTCATTTGAATTCTGCTGAAGGCATTCAGAATATGTGTGCTACCCAAATAATAAGTCTTTGAGAACGGGTTTCTCAAGCCAGGTGACGCATTAGACCAGGGGCTCATCTCCTGTTTCCAAAATGCATCACAAACTGCTTGAGAAACTGTTCTACTATGATAATTGGTGATAATTTGCTTCGCAAAGGCAAGTTCACAGAGCCCTGACAGTGTCAAACATTGAGTATGTTTACATGGGCAACAATACTTTAATACGATTTTAATATGATTAAAACAATACTCTGATTAAGAGTCTACCATGTAAACAGCGATTTTTGATTACTTAATGCGACTAAAGTCATAACTGCACTAAACAGAAATGGAATTGAGACGTGGAGCATTTCGACAAGATCCACAGAGGCGGCTGTCAGTAAAGGACTGCACAGACACACAGACGCACACACAAACACACACACACACATCGCGAAATGCGGAAGTTTTTTTTCTTCTCATTTGGCGTGCGTTATTAAATTCCATAACACTCTCACCTGTCCTTACTCATTTATTTGCGTCTAATACCCCAGTTTGTCACGAAGGCATGAATTAAATGTTTGTGAGTTAAAGTGAAACTGCTGAACTGCAGTTAGAGTCAGGCATCCTGCTGATTTGATTCAGAAGGGCACTTCTTTCCCAGACGGTTCACCGGTCAGGTATACATCCGCGCTAAACTATCAAGGTGAAAGTCATCATAGCCTGCGTAGAAAAGACCCAGCTTTCACCCAACTTTGAGAATAGATTAACGGCGATATTTTTTTTTTTTTTTATATCGCGCGATAAGAGTCTCGCGTTAACGCCGATAACGGCCCAGCACTAGTTATTTTACAGTAAATTTCTGTCATTTAACGGCCGTTATTTTACGGGTTTTTTTCTGGCACCCCAGCTGCCGGAAATAAACCGTAAAATTACAGATTTTTTTACAGTGTAATTTTATATACAGTGCAACAAGCATGTCACTTTTAAACCAGGCACTTTTTGTTCCAGTCTTTACTGAAATGCTTCATTTTTGCCTTGTCATTACATTACAACAACATTATATCTGAACGCATTTTATTTAAAGATACATTCTATGTGTATTTCTTATTGTGCTTGTTGTATTTGCTATGAACTGTTCAGTAGCAACCTTTTTAATGTAAAATGAATTCGTATTATGTCATTTATTTGTTTTTGCAGTTTTAAATCTGCAGAGTTTCGTTTTTAATAGTCATTTTTCCATTCATTTCTTTTTTTATGTACTGGATCCAAGGGAATTCTGGTGAACGGGTTACTTGTTTACTTTACTCTTTAGTCCTAAAAACACTTTTGTAATGACACATCTGGTTTAGAACCAGATTTACTGCTGTCGAAAATGTAGGCCTATTTTATGTTGTTAATAATATATAAATATATAGAGTATATTACACATATGTTACTTTTAAACCAGGCACATTTTGCTGCGGTTTTTACTGAAATGCTTCAGTTTTGCTTCATCAATGAACAATAATCTGAAAGCTCTTTTAAATTTTTTATAGGCACTTTCCCATTAATTTCTTTTATTGCACTGGATGCAAGGGAATTCTGGTGAACGGGTTATTTGTTTACTTTACTCTTTAGTCCTAAAAACACTTTTGTATTGACACATCTGGTCTAGAACCAGATTTACTGCTGTCGAAAATGATTTTGTAGGCCTATTTTGTATTGTTAATTATACATAAATGTCAATTATATCACTCAAATATCACTTTTAAGCCAGGCACTTTTTGTTTCGGTTTTTACTGAAATGCTTTAGTTTTGCCTCGTCAATGAACAATATTCTATCTGAAAGCTCTTTAATCCTAAAATGTGTATTTCATATTGTGCTTTTTGACACTGCCATGAACTGTTCAATAGCAACCTTTTAATGTAAAATTAATTAGTATTATGTTATTTATTTGTTTTTGCTATTTTAAATCTGCAGTTTTTTTTTTTATTAGTGATTTTCTCATTCGTTTCTTAATGTACTGGATCCAAGGGAATTCTGGTAAACGGGTTATTTGTTTATTTTACTCTTTAGTCTTAAAAACAATTTTTGTATTGACACATCCGGTGTAGAAAGATCACAGTCAGCCTAATTGGCATGAACTGATCATGCAAAAGGTTCAAACACAGACTCAGATTACATGCGTCTTGTCAAAGTAAATACATTCGTCTTAATACACAAACCAAATAACCTCCAAACATTTCCTTGCAACGGACGTCTGTGTGCACAACGTGACACGTCTGAATCAGCAAGGCCAACAATTGTTTGATCGTTCCATTCTAATTGAGGAAGTCAGGGTTGAACAGGTTGAACTGCAGTGTTTTGTTCGCGGTGCGTATTGAAGCCTCGTGCCCTGTGGTGAAATGCCATTTTTTTTCAGGGGCACGAAAGGAGGCGTCGGCTGTTAGAAGTCATTACGTCTGTATGAGAGAAAATCACTTATACACACAGCTCCTTTCATTGAGAGCTGTGAGGAATCAGAAGAAAAAAAAAAAAAAAGTGAGACATTTTTATCATAACCTTGGAACTTTTTTTACAAATAGGATTTCAAATATTTCTCTTCCCAAGGCTGCAATTTCATCACACGTTCTCATTTTTCGAATGCTGTTTTGATGAGTGCGTATAACCGCCGCTCTGTAGATAATGTGTTTATTTGCAGATCTTTGTATAAACGGATTTCTTTAACAAAGAGTTCAAGGCCTGATAGGGCGGTGGTATTGAAAGTATATAAAACGTCACTCCACTAAGAGCCTGGAAAAGTGTCGTTTTTGAGATTTCGCTCACTTGAGGCTGAGAGACGGATTCGTTTATTTTTTTCAGCCTCGTTTCTCATCCAGTGTCGCTCTCATGTGCTCTTCATCCAGTGTACAAACGTCCGTCTCTGAAAACACTCCTGTTATTGTCAGAAATTGTGTTCTGCCTTTGAGCAGATCGGACGCCCGGAGCAATTTAAATGCTAATTTTGGGACTATTTACTGACAATTACCAGATAATTGAGTTGTTTCAGTGGGTTCTCTTTCCTTTTCTCAGAACTGGATAATGGCGATTGACTAGTTATTGTAGTTGTGTTTTTCGTTATTTTAGGGTATGAGAGAGGGATTTCTATTATAATAGAAAGATTGCCTCTTGTACTGAGATCTTAATGTTTTTTTGTAAGTGTATTTTCATTGTTTATTCAGTACAGAATTATATTATCAACTGGTAAGGCTAATATACAAAGCCAAGGTTTGCTCTGCTGCGTTTCAGGTCATTTTGTGTGTGTTAATAAAAGGAGATGGTTTATGTTTCAGAGACCATTGTGCGACAAAGGTAGTAGTCAATTATTATCTGGAGCAGTTTTACATGTTTTTTGCATTACTAGCGTTTTTTTTCCGCCCTCACTCTCCAATTGCTGGATCCTTAAGTTCCATTACTCAAATATTGCATTTATTTTAAGTAAAAAAAAAAAAAGGTTGTATAAATCTGCTTGGTAAAGTGCAAGTCAAACAGCATTCTGTAAAGGAAATGAACTCCCGAGAATGCTTGTATCATAATTGGAGGCAGATTTGTTTTTTCTAATATAGGGAATATCTTCACTTGTTAGTGTTGCCAGATATTGGTAGGAAATGGAACTGAAGAACAAGTCCATAATAAACCTAAATAAATAAAAAATACTTGCACTGCAAATAAGACGAAAAAAAAAAATCGCAAATTGCATCTGCCTGCTTTCACAGCTCCATAAACTACATCACCATAAACTTTATGAGCCAAGCCCAAGGATGCTTATAATAAGTGAACTTGGCAACACTTACAAGAGGGCGCTCTGCGAAACACACTTGACTATAAACAAAACATGAGTCTTTGGTGACTTGGTTGGTTACTTTGGTCCAAAAATGTAATTAATAAATAAATTTAGCGCCAAGGCGTAGTTATGTTTACCGCTGTATACGTGGAAGTTCCATACAAAGACATTGATAATACTGGAAATTCACTCATTTCAATGAGTTGTGACTTTTGAAATACAGTGGTCCCTTGTTTATCACGAGAATTACGTTCTAAAAATAACCTGCGAAAACTGCAAAGTAGTTATTTTCTACAATTATTATAGGTGTTTTAAGGCTGTAAAACCCCTCACTACACTCTTTATACACTTCTCAGACAGGCATTAACATTTTCACACTTTTCTCTCTTGTTTAAAACTCCAAAATTCTAACTTTTTTTTTGAAAAAAAGTCCAGTGTTATAGAATGAGACCAAAGATCTAAACTTGTTGTCAGGCGCAAACATTCATAGCTGTCATCAAAAGGTTCATCAAGCTTTTTAGCTTTTGTGCGGATAATGTTGGCATCCAGCGTATTGTTCTATTTTCCTGAAGTCGCTGATCCACAATGCAAAATCAGACTCCATCTTTAAGGGGGGTCACACAGAGGATGTGCCGGGAATATGGCAGTTCAAAGAAACACACCTCGCATGTTATTTAGTGTAATAATTTAGTGTTATTTCGCTAGCGCTTGGTGATTTATGTTAATTTGGCAAGTTGAACGCATTCGGTACTGTACCGGAGACACGGAGAAGATTGATTGGCAATGGTCTACAGCCAATCAGGACGCAGAATACAGTGCGGTGTAAAAAATAAATAAATAAAAGCAATAATATCAAATTGCACAAAAAAAAAAAATCAGCAAAACTGCAAGGCCGCAAAGGTGAACCGCATTATAGCGAGGGACCACTAATTAGTTATGTAATGAAGTTGACGTCAAACAAGCAAAACTCGGTGTGTGCATATTGTTTTGAAATAAAATTATAAATTGAGACTTGCGTGCCATAAACACTTTTTAATCTTCTCAGCAATTTCCAAATGTTATCATTTTCTGGTAAATATGGTCAATAAACTTTATAAATATAGTGGAATGTGGAAAAATATCAATTGTTAACCATGTCAAAATAAATGTATAGTTTACAACAGACATTTACTCTTTTATTATATTATATTATATTTTATTATAACGAATGTAGAGGTGTAATAGGGTGTTCACACCAGATGCGGCTTCTGTGAATAAATCGTACTTTTCACGCGTAAATAGACGTGTGAATATTTTGAGATTACTCACTTCACAATAGACGTGGATTTGTGTCTGGCGGGGCTTCTGTCTGCTTAGTGACTCCAGTTTCATTGCTAAATGGTTAACATGGATTTTATTGAGAGAGTAGCTTTGCTTTAGGAATTTGTGTGAATCGCGTCGTTCGCACTGCCTCGTTCACGTGATTGGTGCCGCAGAATGTCTATTTGCGTCTTTGCGTTGACGCTTCATCCACATCTTGTGTGAACGCACCATTATGATACACAAGTCACAATTCGATATTCATCTCGATACGTTATCTCTATTGTATGCTCAAAAGAGTTCAGTATTAATATTATTATTTCTTAAATGTATCGTAAAAAACAGTAATACTATAACATGCCTACTGCTAGTTAAAGTGCTAGTACATGAAGATGGAATTGACGTTTCTTCGGATGAATTTTACCTTTTAAATATAGAAATCTCACTCTTGGATAAAACAAGCTCTATATTACGAATCCTATTGTTTACATCCGTGATGAGCATCATAATTGTTTACATTTTTTAATGATGAGTTATGATGTTGTTACACCTTTAATTAAATTTATAGGTTGTTTAATTGAACAATGTTGCGCATAAGTATTAAAAATAAAGGCAAAAACTACAAGGGTATATGTGTAAATGTTTAGGATTTTAGTTAAAATTAATCATTCTGTATTTTTTGTGTGTATATCTTTAGGTTTGAACTTGACGTCTATTTGAATGCAGAGCAAACAAATCAATGAAAGGTTATTTGTACAGACTTGCACTTTTCATGAAAGCATTTCACAAAGCATTTTTCACAAAGCGACTGTGATTCTGCTTTACAATTGAAAGTAACGTAGTTATCAAAGGTTATTATGTCAAAGAAATGTCTGCATTGCAGAAATGTGCAGTTCAATCATGCAGGTAATGATGCTATTCAAGCAAGATGATTAAAGTGACAATTACATTCTGAGATCATGATCACAACGTAAGGAAAGTTGCACATTTTAGAAGTTGATTTGAAATTTCGAACTGGAGCTAGTATAATCTCTGGTTACTTCACGATGGGTATCCCAAGGTAGAATAAAAACCAAAATAAACAAAATTGGTCAAATGTGTCAGTTTTGATTTTTGGTTCAATCCAAGTGAATCAAGAGAACTGAACTGTAAACGTCAGGGTTCTTACACCTTTTCCAAAGTCAAATTTTGCCGTTTTTAAACACATTCCAGGTACTTTTTCAGAAATTTCCATAACTTTACAAGTGTTGCAAATTACATATTTATATACTTATGCATATTTCATCACATTAAATGAAATGCTAATTATTGTATTCTATAATATAGGAGTGGTTTCCAGGGAAAAATGTTGATGGCGTGTTTGCTCCAAGCCCAGCATTGAATTACTGTCATTTGTTCTTTTAAATGTCATTTATTTGCATCTTAAATGTCATCTTTCTTCTTAAATTTATATTTATGTTAATTTTAAAAGGCACAAAAAAAAAAAAAAAAAAAAAGACAGGCAGATTAAACACTGCGGCCCATACGAAGATTACAGAGTTTTTATTTCATGCAAAAGCACAAATAATGTATTTTTTTATGTATGTTTTTTTTTTATATTTTTTTATTATTTCATTTTATGCTATAGATTTTTTATTTATTTTATGATTTTATTTTATTTTATATTGTTATTTTATTTTTTATGATTAATTTATTTTACAATTATTATTATTATTTTATTTTTTATTTTATATTTTATATTTATTTATATTTTATTTTTTATCTATTTTCTTTTTTATGATTTATTATTATTATTATTATTATTATTATTATTATTTATTTATTTATTTATATTTAATATTTAATATTTTTTATTTTATTCCATTTTATATTTTTTGTTAATATTTTTTAGTTTTTTATAAATTACTATCGAAGCAACACGATTACATTTTAAAGCAGTTACAAGTACTTTATCCAAAACCTTAAACTAAAATTAGACTAAAATTCAATTGTTTTTCAAGAATTGCCATCACCCGTGCGAATCCTGAAGTGTGAACACAACAAAATGGACACTGAAGACATGCACATCTTCTTGTTTTCATCAAAGCTTATACCACAACCATATTTTTTTTTTTTGTGTGTGTGTGCAGGAATCGAGTGTCCCCGAGGGTCTCGCAACATGCCAGGTGGGATGCAGGTGGCAGAGCCGTACAGTGAAGAAGCCATGCTGTTCACCAAAGAGCTGGTTCTTCAGAGAGAGGTAAAGCTCCTGTCATTTACACTCGCTTCCTGTCGCTTTACTCTTCTAGACTTTTCCATTTGGTGCGGTTGACATGACAGCGCCTGTGATGTTTTGGTCTCGCCGGTCATTTCGTGACAACTATCTGTCCGTTCTCTTCTTGCTCTGTCTCCTAACTGCTGTCTTCCTTCACTTGAGAGACTTTTTTTTGCTATATTCAGAGCTCTCGGCTATCTGGATGTTTCAGTTACTCTATGAATAGCGGTCACAGGAATTACACAGAAATTGAGGAACTGCGGATATGATGGTTCAGACGCTTTATGAGAAATTCACACACTATTCTTACCTTCTCCTGAGGGTGCTTGATGCCGCGCGGGTGCCGTTTCCATTAATGTTGTGTGAATGAGGTTGGCGGTGCGCTCTGGCTTAATGAGAGGAGCTTTTTATAAGAGCCTGACTTGAACCTTGGCTTTGCTGAGGGACTGGACGCTGCTGAGAATTACAAAAGAGGTACCGGAAGCCGGAAACATAAGAAAAGAAAGTCCTAATGACCTCCATCGCCCCCGCATTGAAACAAAAGCCAAGCTTGTTACAGGCAATAGAAGTTCTTGATGGAAAGAGTACGCTGTCGTCTACTTGGGAAAGTGGGAAGTGTGTTGACACCGACTACGTTTACTTGGACATCAGTAATCAAATTATTTGCTTAATCTGAATCAGACATTAGTAAGATTAGGGTGTTTGCATGAATGTTCCATTCATGTTTCTGTTTTGCATGTTCTAGTACATAGTTCAATTAAAGTCGACATAAACTAGAAGCTCCGACCGTTTTTTTTCTTCTTCGTATTGTGACACACTTCCTAGAGAAATGGAATATCAAATGAGAAAACAGTGAGCGTGGCTTGATATTTCTACTGGAAGCTGATTGGATGTAGTAGGCATTTCATTCTGAAAGATCCGGAAATAAGTTCTCAGAGTTATTACAACCTAACAGGCGTCTCACCATTTCTGTTTGTTGTCAAAACTTACAGTTGGAGGGGCGGGGTTAAGTATGTTAGCCACGCCCAATACCGAAGTCGTACATAATTTGACTATTTACTGAAAAAGAAAACAAAAGGCAAAACAATTTTTTATTCTTAATGACATGCACAGATGAATTGTTCACCACAAAATATGGTTAGTTTTGATTACATTTGTACTTTAACGTCGTCACGTCACTATTCAATGATTGTTTCCTCTGACGTTTCTCGAAACAACAGTTTGTGTTCGTCATGACATCATGTGTGATTTTGGGCATTTTGTTTTTAATTTTGTGATGAGTTCAACTGCACTTAATTTCTCACACTATGCGTGCAAACAGACGGTGGGGGATACAAATTCTCAAGCAACAGGCCACCTCTGCCATTTTCATACACTTTTCATTCATGGCCCCTTCACAAACTCTAAAGTACTAGATTAGAGTACGCAGTAAGGACTGGTGGGAGAAGTCTCAGCATTGTCATATCAGATGAGGATTTTTTTCTGGAGAGACCTTAAATAATATATTATTTGAATTCTTCCATTTTTATCAAAACAAACCGTTTAGATTTTTATCTTATATATTATTATTATTATTATTATTTATATTTTATCTTATTTTATTGCTGTTGCTGACTTTTTATTGTTTAATATTTTAGAATTATAGAAAAGTGAGATTTCTAAAATGTGGTAAACTTTTGAATACATCAGTTTTTTTTGTTACCATGACATAACCAGAGAATCTGATATGGCAATAAACTCAAAACTCTAGTTATCATAGTTATCATTTCCCGCTCGACCAAAAATGTGCTATCTTGCTTGAAGCCATTCTCATTTGTTTGTTGTCAAATGCCTGACAACCATGTGTGCATCCTGTCACAAAATATTGTGAAAAGTACTACAAAACAGTAATAGTTTGTAACAGTAATAGGTGTTTACATGTCTGTACTTCACTTCAATAATGCAACAAACATTTGCATACTCCGCATGTCTTTAATTTCTGTTTGGTTCAATCATGACTTGAATCCAAAATCTCTGTTTACATGGTAGACTCTTAATCGGAGTATTGTCTTAATCGTATTACAATCACAGTATTGGTGTCCATGTAAAAGTACTGACATGGGGTGCATCAATACAGATAGCTCATGGTTTTAGGTTCACAGTTTCACATGTTTTAGGTTTGGTTTAGGTTCACAGTTTCGATATAGTTCGGAGTACGATGTGTTTAGGACACTGTCAAAGAAAAATAATATAAAACTCTACAAACAAAATAGATACAATACTGTAAGGATTTATGAATGTATGATAAAGTTGAAAAATATGAAGCAAATATGATATAATTTATACATGCTCAATTTCATAAGATAGAAATGTGGTTGAAAATGTCTGACTGTTATTTATAAGCATATTTTTAAGTTTCATTAAATGATGCTGCCCTGCAAAGAACGGTCTAAGTAACTAAATATGCAATAATAATGTTTCACTATGCATAATATAATAATCATCTTAAAACAAGAATCCTAATCCATGACCTTTCCATAGCTGCTTCAGCTTTTTTTATTCATTTAATTAAACAGCACAAAAAGCATGTTCTGGTGAGTGTGTCTGTGTAAAAAACCTAATAAAAATATGAAAATATAATAATTAAAAAATATGTAATATAATTTTGTTTTTATTAGCACAGATTTATTAGTTTTTTTTTTTTTTTTACTATTTGTATGTCAATAAAAAATCATGCCGTTGCCAGACTCAATAGCTATGTTTCCATCCAAAGATGCAAATTAAATGTATGTGCAACACAGGAATATCACATAAAAGACATGCAAATTAAGCAGCGTTTCCATCCAATGAGTCAAAGAGAACAAAATCGTCACTTGCTGAATAACTAGCGCTAAATATCAACAGTAAAAATGGAATTTGCTGCAGTAGAAGCTGCGTGAATCTTTTCTTTAGTTAATTGCGCCTCAGAAGACAATGCAATGAATGCGTGGTGGCGTTTAAAGGCATGAGAAGCGGAGCATAATTCTGGAGGTAATTATTAATATAATAACACTAATACTGAAATGGTTAAGCTGATTTCTAATGGCCAAAACAATATTTCAGATGTTTTACAATGTTCTCAGTCCATTTACACACGTTTATCATCACCTGATCTCTTATAACAAAATCACATGACTTTTTTTTTTTTTTTTAAATGCACATGCTGGAATTTGTTCGGTAGAAGTGTTTCCAACGTAGTTAGTGTGCATTGTTTCTTATCAAATAAAAAGTTTATCCTACTCAGTTACCCACATATGTTTTTTCCAAAGTTTATGCTCATTTTGGCATTTCCATTAATCGTTTTTTATGTGCTTGTCGAAAATGTGCTTAATACGTGGATGGAAACATAGCAAATGTTAGATTTATTTATTTATTTTTCTTATGGCCTAGTTGGGCTAGTGATAAAGATTTTTACTTGCCCTGCCAAACGTTTCCCTGACCCCACACAGACACAAAAAAATACAAGTAGTTATGTCTTAGCCACATATTTATTTGTGTCAAAGCAAGCCAAACAAAGTTTTATTATGCACTTTTTATTCAGTATAATTTTCTTTGAAAACTATTGATATTTTTAAAAACTATATCTATTTATCTTATAATCAAGAAGCAACAGTTTACTTTTGTCATGCCATTTCTTGATATTTATTAGGCATTTGAGGGTGTTTATTGACAAACATTCACAGGCAAATAAGATAAACTTTACTGATGAGTAGGGCCAGATAGAATCTGCGGACATTTTTTGCTATTTCTCCGCAGAATATTGCAAAAAAAAAAGTCTGAGGAATGATTTTGGGAGTATCGTAACTAAATTTTATATGTTAAATAAAAAAAAAAAAAAAAACTTTTTAAACTGTTTAAATGTTTACAATGCAAATCCTATTAGATCCATTTATTTGGCAAACAAAGCAAGTCTCTCATATCTCTCATATCAACTAAAAGACAGAAGTGATTACTTTACAAACTGTATTGTAAGTAAATCATATGAACATTTTCATATTAGTCAATAATATTACTGAAATTAATTTAAAACTCAATAAATATAAATGTACACACATTTACACACAACTAAATAAATAGACTCAATGATGGGCTGAAAATCTGAGTGGGCCTAGTGATGAGCCAGAACTAGACAGATCGAGCAACTACTAATCCTATCTTCTACCAAAAGCATCTCTCAAATGGACCCTAGACATCAGGCCATCTTTATTGTCAAGCCCTGATCATTAACTAACAAATATAAAAAGTTCACACCATCAATAATGCATCCACAAGGGCGAGTATAAAACAGACGTTCTGAAATGCGAGTGCCAAATTTCATCATTCTTTATAAAACAACACATCTGAATACCTAGGTGAATTGTTTGGATACCAAGTAATTAAAGAATCGACCTTGTATCCAACTAACAAAACTGACTAATCCGTGCAGTATTTCAGGAGCACATACAACATCAGTGCTTTTGTTTATTTCTCATGTTTTTTTTTTTTCCTTCATCTTTCCATCCTTTTCTCTATACACTCATCTGTGTGTGTTCTGGAAGGCGGTTGTGTTTGTGTTACCCCTAAAAGTTGTTGGTCTCTCAATCTGCCTCTAATCTCTCATGATCTGAAGAACGTAATTAAACTGGCATTTCTTCTACCCGCGCACACACACACACCTCCTGCTTTTGAGGTTTTCACCAAGTGGAATTAAGACTGTAGGCTTTGGATTTTCTTAAACACACATAGCAAGCTGCGGCAGAAACACTGAACGGCATCTGCGACTGTCTGTGCTTTCATTTAGTTGAACAATATATACATTAGTCTATAAAAGTGTACAATTAACTGACCTGAGGTGATCAGACAGACTTGATCTTAAAGGCTTATTCATTTCTGATGATATTATGTATATCGTGTAGCCGTGTCAGTGTATATTAAAATGTTTTTGTTTAGTTTTTTCTGATCCAGAATAAACTGTATATGAGCAATATTACACTCGTAGCAGTGTGATATGGCTATATATAGGCACTGGTGGAAGGTGTGGGTTGGCATGATGCTGCAGCCATATCGCACTGCTACGAGTGTGATACTGCGTTTATACAACAGCTCGACATCATGATCTTGATATAAAAATTGAAATCAAACATGGAGAGTCTCAGAATCCTTTAGTTCTTGGAACTACTTCCACCATTCATTTACATTTGCAGCTGATGTCAGAACAGCAGAAACCGCTGCTTAAAAATACGTCACATTAGTATTTGAATGATTCTCTAGCGTAATGTCTAAAGTGATGACAAAACAGGTGATTTCGCTCTCATTTTAAGGTTAAAAGGCTGAACAGCATGAAATGCCATCAGTCTACAGAGATTTCACAGTATTTCTGTTGCAATCAGGAGATCACAATAATTAACCCCGAAAAGCCAAAGCAAAGCAAGTATTAGCAGATATGGTAAAAATACAGCACTGCAATATACAAAAGAGAGATTTAATATGTCACTTACCTGTTTTATAATGATTTGATCAGCTGTAGTTTGAAATAAGAAAAGAAAACGCTGAGTTTTTCTCCCCTGAGGACTTATTATGCGCTCTCTGTTGCCATCATGTAGCGCAACTGTCTTTGCTCCGCTCAGAATGACAGGCTAATGTCTGCTGATCTCCGAAATTATAAATATTTAAAATAGGCACTGTTCTTATAAATAAACTGCATAGTTGCAATCTAAACGACTATATTCTCCACTAAAAAAAAGCCTCAAAATCACATTGTTTTCCAACAGCAGCAATATTTGTCAAACTGTAGCAAGTATTAAGTCTTGATCTGTTGTCACTATGTGGGCGGAGTAATACACAAGGGTGAGGAGGCTGTAAGAGTGCTGGTATTGCAGAATATCGCAAGGCTATCAGCCAATCAGATTCGAGAACCAGGCAGAACTGTTGTATAAATATGCATATTTTATAATAATTATTTCAGAGCTTTTATTTATTTGTGAAGATGTTTGATATGGATGGCTGACTTAAGGATTGATTAATAATATTTTTGTGAAACTAAATATAATTTGATTGCATTTTAGCATTACATTCTGTAGCATAATTAAAAATAACAATATTAATAATAGATGTTATCAATAATAATAATAATAATAATTACTATTATTATTATTGCTATATTATTATTATTATTATTTTGTTGTTGTTGTTTGCTAAATCTGTTTGGAAATGAGACTATTGATGGGAGCTCATGCAGAGGCTCAAAAGGTAGAGAGACATAGAGAATGAAAGGGAAAGAGAGAGAGAGTCATGACTCATCCTTATGTGTGCTGCTCCAGCTGCCTCTCACTGATCATCCAAACTCAACAAATGACCTTTTTGTTCAAAACCGCTACGTCTTACACAAACACACACACACACACACACAGACATCTCCGTAGTGTTTCTGTCTGAGTGCATCTCTCTGCGTTTTGTCTTACTCATTTACATGGTTTGTGAGTTGGTGTTGTAAGGTCTTACCGTTTGAGTGTTTGTTTTTTTGTGTCGGTATTTGAGCATTTATTATGTCATCTAAGGCTTTGACATTCAAATGTAGTTTGTCCATGTTCATAGACCAAAGATTGTTAATCAAACTTAATCTAGTTGTGGTGTAAGTGATGAGCAACTTATTCTTTTTGTTATAGTTTGTGCAATACTGTAATAATATTTATTGTTGATGTTTTAATACTTATTAGATAGATATTATAATTATTGTTGTATTTATTATTATTATTACTAAGATATTATTATGATTATTATTATTCTAATTAGTGTTAATAATATTAAAATAAATATTAATTAGAAATAACATTATTACAATAAATAATAATAATAATAATAATTATTATTATTATTATTTATTATTATTATTATTATTACTATTATTATTATTATTATTATTATTATTATTATTATTATTATTATTATTATTATTATTATTAAATCATTTAAAATTATACATTAAATTTTTTTCTAAACCATTTAACTATCATTGGCTGTTACTTTTTCAATTTGCCTGTGACAAGATAAACCAAAACACACCATTTATTGATTTTAACGTCTTGCTTTGCAGTATGTGGGAAATAAAAACATTGCCGTGAGTGTAAACGTGGCATCCTAATTTAATTAGGACCTAACAAACGACTGCTGCTGCAGCTCTTCTCCAAAAAAATACTACAGAGGCTTTGATGTGGACCTTTTTGACTCATGCCTGTAAGCAACGGCACAGCAACGCTTTGGCAAACACCCATACAACCCACAGCATGGAGTTCTGCCATTACATAAGCCGCACATCCCAACATCATTACTTAAGATCATCTCCATTTCCATGTCTCTCGCTGGCTCTCATTTGTTCACTGTTGCTGATCAGTGGAGCCCACGATATCTCTCTCTCTCTTTCGGTCTCTCTTTCTCTCTCTCTCTCTCTCTGAATAATTAATGGTGTGTTTGACAGGCAGGACACACTCTGGGCGGCTGAGCTCCTCTGGGAGAGAGCCTGTGCTAGGCTGCGTTTACACTCGTGCATTCTTGTTTTGAAACGCAGAACTTTTGCTGCCGTTATGTCGGGTAAGCACACTACTCTATAGTTTCGACCCCCGAAAGTAGACTTACAAAACCTGTTTTAGTCAGTGTTGACGAATCACTGCACGGGCTACGTCCGAAATCGCCTACTACTCGAGTAGGTATTGCATTTGAATTTGAATTTACTACACGACCGTTAGAAAAGTACGTTCTATACAGTATGAATGTGAGTAGTATGAATGGATCTCGGACGTATTACATCCGCCATTTTGTCATGATCACGTGAGTTCTGTCGCTTCACTCCCATTCATGAATTTTCTCGTGGGGCATCATGGGATAGCGTAGCATGCATCGGATGCACACTTCAGATTCTCGCCGAAAGTAGTAGGTCATCCAGGTACTTCTCGCATTCTGATTTTTGAATTCTATGAATTCGGACATACTACTCAGCTTGCATACTGATTTTAGCATACTATATAGTATGGAAGTATGCGATTTTGGATGGAGCCACACACTGTTGAAAAAGAATGCGTGGTTACACATTTACATATTTACTCTATGATTGGCTCTTTTGAAGCATTGAATGTCCTTCACAGATTCGTCAAGCATATATACTCATTTTTTTGGGAACTGCGCCACATATTTTGTATGTTTTCTTGATTTCAAAATGCCTCAATGTTGTTGTTTTTTTTGTTTGTTTTGTTTGTTTTATTACATGTATTTATTTTAAATTTGAATTAAACATGTCGGTATTCAATAATTCAGTAATTCATGACAATGAATGTGCACAATATTGATATCATTGGTACTTCAGGATACTGTAAGCAATTATTTGAGCTTTTTGATTTTTTTTAATACAATATAATACAATATTTACATTGTATTTGCAATGTTCAGAACCGCACAAAATGCTTGGAGATTTAATTGATTTGGCTTAATAATTCAAACATAAATGTTTATATCTTAATCTGGCCTATTATGCTAAACTATTGATATAATTCTCTGTTAATAGGACTATTGTACACTGTGCAATAATGCTCCAATAGTTAACTTTAGCTCATTTAAATAAACTCACAATGAAAACTACAAAATTCTAGGTCATGTTAAGGTCATATTCTAGGTCATGCCTAATAATGTACACTGTAAAACCCAAAAAGTTAAGGTAACTCAAACCATTTGAGGAAACCGATCTCAACAAACCATTTAAATTCAAAAACTAATCATAATAAGTACTGTGAACTTAATCCATTTGAGTAAACAAAGCAATTTAAACGCAGTAAACCTCAATAAATGAAGAGAACTCAAACCAACTGAGAACTGTAAAACTCAAGTTAAGGCAACTCAAACCATTTGAGAAAACCGATTGCTACAAACCGTTCGAGTTAAAAAAACTGATCCATATGTGTACTGTGAACTTACTCCATTTAAGCTGAAGTAATGAGGTATTTAATTAACTCATTACCTTCAACACTGAGTTCAAAACCCTTTTCAAATGAGTAGAATTAACTTTCAGTACATTTTAGGTTAACCACACATTTCGATAAAGTTGACTGTTGGGTTTTACAGTGTATTTATTGTCGTTTTCTGATTACAAATTATTATATTATTTAAGTTCTAAACACAGTAACTGTAATAAATCTGGCTTTTTCTCACTGCTTCTCATTGTGTTCGCTATTGTACTTCATAATCCTTTTGCAATTTAATTAGTTTGAAATGTTTGTTTTTCTGAACATGTATATACAATAAACAAACCGTAAAATGTGGATTAAAAAGGTCAAGTAATTTTTTCTGCAGTTTAAGTCAGTACTATAATTCTGTATACCATGATCAAAGCTTAAGCAATGAATCGCAAAAAGATAAATTTGTGTAAATAAATGTTTTACAAGACGTTTTTCTCTTGTATGTGTAAACCAAAGATTTAGTATTTTTCTTTGCGTCTTTTAATGACAATCTGTTATCGTGCCGAATAATAGCTACTTTTATTTGTCAAGCAACTTTTGGTTAAATGTATATTTTAACCAATGTAAGATTGTAAGATTAAGATTTAAATGTAAGATTTAAATGTAAGATTTTTATACGCCTACATACTCAACCTATGTTGTTTATAACAAATGCCATTACGTTTGTGTGATTTAATTTTATATACACTTTCAATTTGTTATATCGTTCACTTACTGATAAAAACACGATGTATATAGCCCTATAGTTACATTAGAGATTAATCCTGGCCACACACATCCTCATAAAAGTTTGCCGGTGGCCTGTTGTTTGGGCCCAGTGTGGCCGTTCATACATATTTGAAGTACAGCAGTCATGGGCTTTTCAGATTTGTGCTGTGTTTGTCCTGCTGTCATGAGTTTTAAGTATTAATGCGATGAAAGCGAGTTCATAAGATGAGATTTGGTCTCGTTTCTCTTTGGTTCCACTCTATGATTTTAGATTTTTTTTTATCTTTTCTCTACCGCCGCTCTTTTAGCGAGGTCTGACTAAGTCTTTTATAAAGGCACATCGTTATTTTTAGATTAATAAATGCAGTCATTTCAGCGCTGTGCAGGATTTTAGGCTTTAAGAGAGGTGAAAATTGAATCTGAAAGCAAATATCAAAAGGTCCCACTGATCTGATATCAGACGGTATTAAAATATTGGTTCATCGTTTCAAGTCGTTGTTAAAGTCGAAAACAAATAGTCTGTAGCTTATTTGGTGATTTATGCTGTTCCAAAACCATTTAACTTGGGAAACTAATGTCACTTTCAGATTTTATCATTTAAAATTGAAATCAGATTTGGAAGAATGGTTAGTTTCTTATATTATATGCATTACTGGTATTTAGGGCTGCACAATATATCATTTTAGCATTGACCAATGTGTGCATCTGCAAGAGTCACATCGCTGGATTTGCAATGTTGATTTGGGATATAGTTGACTAACATGACCATTCAAAAGTTGTAAATGCATATAATTGTAAGTCAAGATTACTTGAATCTATTTTGTTTAACAACTTAATGTGCTAAAAAGTTGGGATTACTTGTTTAAATGTTGTATTATATTATATTAATTTAAATATTAGTGAGAACAGTTATTGCTTTTTACATTGTAGGAGCCACAATTAAAAACATACAATATTGTGGAGTACTGTAATTGCAAAGTTTAACCATAAAGTTACCAAATATATAGAGCATTTCAATATGGTGATGCCATTGGCCCATGAACATTTCCTGCTTGTTGTCAAAGTATTTCATATCTGTAACAAGAGTTGATTCAATCATAACTTGGTGTTAATATGTGGAACTTTTTGGACTCATACACCTAATACTTTGGGACCATTGTTATTGTTTACATCCCTCAAAATGGTCTATAGGTATATATATTTTTGTGTGTTAAGACCTGTGGATGTGTAAGCATTTTAAGCCAGATTAAAGCATTCATGCACAAGAAATGTACATTATTGTAATTTAAAGAAAGATTAATTGTATTCATGTACGGTATATAAACACAATGAAAATTATACAGTGTCATTTTACATTTTATTAGTTAAGTTGTATAATTAGATGCTTTTTAAGGGTTTTCTGGGAGTCTAGTAGTGTTTATTTCAATTTAACTTCACTGCATTTGTCGATTTGGTTTATTACATTTTATGCATGCAGGTATGTGCTCTACTACAAAATCATCCTATTCAATCTAATATTATGAATTCTTTGCAAGTGGAGCTATTCAACTCCTCTGGTAAAATTAAACTCAATATTAGAATACGTATAGCAAAAATAAATAAATAATAATAATATTGTAATGTCAGTTTTTTTTTTTTTTTTTCAATATTGTCCAGCTCTACTGGTAACCAAAATAATAGAAATTTTCATTCTGTCACATTTAATGTGATAGTTTGTTTTCCCCCCACCCCCGAACTGACACTTTTTTTATTTTTTTTATTTATTTATTTTTTTTAAGGTCATCTAATTTACGAATGTTCACATTGTTTGTTACAATAGTTACTGTTGTACACTAAAGTTCCATGCATTTTGGCATTGCTACACACTAAAAAGTGCTGGTTTAATTCAGGCTAATACTGGGTGTATAATTTATTTATTCCATTAATCTATTTATAAATCTGTTTAATTTCAAATAATAGGACCAAATTTAACCCAATATTTGGGTTAGTCCATATTTTACCCAATTTACCCAGCATTTCCTAGTGTACACTGAAAATAAATAAATAAATGCTGCATGTTGAAATTCTTAAAATAAGCTGAAATTATACAATTCTTGTTTTTTTTTTATGTTCAATTCACTTAAATTTGTTATAACAATTATGCTAATTTAATCTAATTGTGTGGAGACAACATAACACTTTTTGTTTTGTTTTTCGTTTTAAGACTTATTCTGATCTATGATGAATTGTGAGGAATGATGTTGTTAAACTTTGTGAAACATCAAATTGCAACTTTTTGTTGTTTATAACTTAAAAATAGATCATTTGTACCATCAAGATAATTGGGTGGAAAAGAAAATGCTATGAAAATGCCTTAAAAGTAGTCCTTTTAAGACAAAATGCCTTGTACAGTGCACCTGGATTTTTGGTTTATTTGAAAGTCATATCAAAGATGAAGCCGAATCAAAGGATAATAGCAGAACAGAGTGCTTTATTGATGCTTTTTCTTCTTCTTACAGTTTGTAAGACCTGAATGTGTGAATCCCAGTGTTTTTTCTGCATTTCAAACCCATTTCTGCTGCAGTCTGTAGTCGTTTTGTCTGCTATCTCCCAATTTTGTGCACAACTTATTTCTTTTTTTTTTTTTTTTGAGAGCTTTTATTGTGTTTGTGTTCTTCATCTTTCTTCATCTAACCTAGTCTCAATGCCACAGTCTGAAAGTTTTAGACACAAGTCTTTCCTGGTGTGAATGAACTCATTGTTAAGTGCATATTTTGTCCATTGTCTCCACCCCCCCCCCCCCCCCCCCCCCCCCTCCCTTCTCTTGGACTCGCTTCTTTTTCTTGCTTTTGTTTGTCTGTTCATCCACTGGTTCAGTGTTCACTGTATGAGGAGCTTGCAGGGGTTTTTAAGTCGCTAGTTTGTTGCTAAGTGACTAGATGAGAGAGAGAGGCCAAAAAGAAAACTATTTTCTCTCTCTCTCTCTCTCGCTCTCTCTCTCGCTCTCTCTCTCTCTCTCTCTCTCTCTCTCTCTCTCTCTCTCTCTCTTTCTCTCTCTCTCATCTTTTGAATGGAGCACTTTAATAATAAAGCTTAAATTCCTGCTCACCATTTCTCATTTATCTTTGTGCTTGCTTTGCTTGTTGTTTTTTGTTTAAAATCCCTTTTATTCATCTTTGCCCAATTATGTTATTTATTGCTGCAGTGTGTGTTTTTGTGGTTGTTTGACTTCTCATTTTAGAGTCTGCAACAAATTAAGTGTACAAAACCCTTTTATGCACAAAGAAAGCATATTAATATTTTTTTATGGCATATTTATGGCATTTTTGTTTAGTTGTTAGGCAAATAATGTCAAAATATTTATGAAATGATATACTATTGTCATTTAGCCTAACATATTTATTTATAAATGTACAAATTCCTGCATATTCTGACTTTATATATAATAGACTTCTGTGAATCATGGAAATAAAGAATATATCTATTTTTTAAATATATTCAAACATAATAAAAGAGTAATTAAATAATTTTTGTATATTTTTAAATGTAAAATTATTTTATTTTATATATATATATTATTTTTTTTACAGTTTGTCAGGGCTGAATGTTTGAATTCGTGTTATCACCAAATAAATGAATAAATAAATAAATAATATATTTTAAAATATATTAAAAATAATAAAACAAAATAAAATAAATAAATGTTTTATATATATTTTAAATATGTAAAATTGTTGTTATTATTATTATTATTATTATTATTATTATTATTACAGTTTGTAAGGCCGAATGTTAAATAAATAAATAACACATTTTTTAATATATTAAAAATAAAGTAATAAAATATTTTTTTATATATATTTTAATATGTAAAATTATTATTATTTTTTATTTTTGTATAGTTTGTAAGGCCTGAATGTTTGAATTCCAGTGTTTTCACCAAAATAAATAAATAAATTATATATATATATATATATATATATATATATATATATATATATATATATATATATATATATATATATATATATATATATATATATATATATATATATATATATATATATATATAAAATAAAGTAATAAAATAAATTGTGTATATATTTTTAAATATATTAAATTATTATTATTATTATTATTATTATCATTATTATTATTATTTTACAATCTGTAAGGCTGTTTTCACCATAGATATGTATATTTCTTATAAAGGAAAGTAATTTAAAGGTAACTATTATTTTTGTGGAAAAAAAGCTTTATTTATTTATTTGGATATAAATGTATGAATGAAAGTAGCTTTGAGGGTCATATCATTTGACGTTTGTTTTGCAAACATTTTACGTATTCTTGATCTTTTAGCATGTGCATGAAACTTACCAGTATGATCGCATGCTGAAAACGTCTCCTTCCGTACACCTTCATCAGCATGGAGATGCAGTTTGATGGCAATGCTCATGTCAGTGTGAGTTGAGGTGAACGTTTCCTGCAGAGGGCACACAGACCTCCTCTGAGCCTAAACTCAACGCACTGTGCACACAATTAGCCTCCCAGCTATTTTTTTCCTGCTAAAATAGAAGCAAATTAAAATGCTGTCATTACCCCTTCCATGGAGGGAGCTGTGTGTCCTAAGGCTGCCGGCCGTGCAAATGAGACACTGGTGGCTTTCGTTGAAGCCCCTGTTGCAAGTAAAAACACTCAATGGTGTGTATGTTCATGCTGGATGAAAATGCAGCACTGCATGTCTTGATCTAGCATGGTTCTCCATCGCAAATACATATAATAGCAATGGTACTTGACCCTATTTTCCTATATATTTTTTTATTTACTTTAATTTATGTATATTTATTTACTTTGTTTTTTTGTTAATGTAAAGTGTGGTCAGCATATAAATACATTCATAAACCTTGTACTTTCTTTGTATTGATTTCAAATTGAAAGTGGAACACTGCGTTAGATGCTTTTTATCAAGTGGGAATTAATCTACGTAAGAGTAAATACCAACAATAGGCTCTTTAATCAAAATGTCAAGACTAAAGGTCAAGTATCCTGCTGACAGGTTTTCCATTTTTATACATATTTATATGTGAGAGATGATTTTGTTGTCCATATCAAATAAAATTAGCATATGATTTTATATTCATTTATATTTATATTCATAGATTGCATATTAAACACAAGTGACTACTGTTTCATGTTATTTTCAGTCAAATTGACATATATAAAATATATCTCTATATGTGTGTATTAGGGCTGTGCTATAAAATCGATATCGTTATTTATTGACCGAACGCCATTGTCAATATTAATAAAATAAAAAAAAAAGATTAGGCATGTAGTTTCCATTTGAAGCACCATAGTTTTATTAAAATGAGTCTGCTGAGCTCGCGTTTTGGAAGCAATGCCAATAAGCTTTGGATGTAAGTTTGTCATTTCCAATGGAGGAGCGCGACTTGTACAACGCGCATATGGGAGCGACGCACATTTTCCAGTTACACCTAGTTGAAAACATATAAACTTTTTACGAATGCTGCGAGCTGCAGCAATGGTTTGTCCATTTGTCATTTTCTGAGAAAACGATTGATGGTCACCTAGTTACGAGAGCGCAAGCACGAGCGCAAAGTCCATAGTAAATGGTCAAAGAAACCTTGCGCACGCGCTTGTCACTTTAGGCCAGAATAACAACACACGTGAAAATGAATGCGGTGGCTAGCAGCAGTGAGGAGATTGTAAATAAAAAGGGATTTAAGGCTGTTGCCCAAGTAGCTTTTTGGTTTCTTTTCTTGGGCATCCCAGCCACTAGCTCCCCATCTAAAAGATTTTTTTTTAGCGTAGGGGGTAATATAGTCATGCAACTTCACAATTTGTAATGTTGCAATATGTATTTGATTAATGATGCATTTGATTATCATAATTTGTGTTGTTGACAGAGTTTGAGGTTTACTGTATCATTATTCACACCTTAATTTTTCTTGGATTGTTCAGCATTTACGCTTTATCATTGCACACACTTGGTGACATTTTATTTATCAAGTTTAGGAGTCTCTTAAATACTTGTTTATTTTATTATAAAGAGATATTTTGTTTACATATTTTAGTTTTTGACTATTAAAACTATTTGCCTTAGTAATGCTGGTAAATTAAAATAAAAACTCGAATGAAATGAAACATGATATTGATTTTTTTTTTTTTTTCGCAATGTTATCGTATATCGTATTTTTTGCCCTATTATGTCTATAAACTAACCAACTAGCCAAAAAAAAAAAAAAAAAATCATGTTAAATTTGATTGTTTTACAATATTAAACGTTTCATTCTGACACAAGGGAAAAACCTATTGGTTAGAAGGATAGAAAGATTGAAAATGGCATTTATTTTGGGACTGCTCTGTAAGAAAAAAATCATTGATACTGCCTAAAACCTTATAAATAAGGTCAGTTTTGATTTCATGCAGACTCTGACTATAATGTTAATAAATAAAGCTTTCTAAAAACATACAGGTAAATATAATTGAGGAATTAAAACCATAATGATAATAAGACAGAGGGATAATATCACAGACAAGATGGCGGTGCGTACACTTGCGAGGCTCGATGTCTCTAGTTTTTATTTGAATCGTAGATATCCACTGCACATATACATTTGTAATTGTTCATATCTATCTGCATACTTAGGATTATTTGTAGCAACCTGTACATATATTCATCTATTGTAAATCTCTGTTCATAGTTAATACAACCTGTATATAATGTTCATAGTACATTCATCTGTAAATATCATCTTAGTTTTCCTATAATTGCACTTTATAACTTATACCTATATTCTGCACTTGCTGCTATTGCACTCCTGGTTAGACCTAAACTGCATTTCATTGCCTTGTTTTTATACATGTGTAATGACAATGAAGTTGAAATCTAGTCTAATCTAATTTAACATCATTGATATTCACTTATTTTCAGTCGATAAATGATAAAATCACGAACAACCAGTCATAATCTATTTTGCTGTAATGATTTAAATCTCCAGCACATGCACTTGTAATAAACAGAATTTTATTTTTGCATTGGTATGCATGCTAATTTGGTTTTATTTATTTTTACAGACCTTCACAATCATGCCTTAATGGTTAGTATTAGTAATAGTCAGTGTTACGATTTTCGTCAGCGTTCAGTAAAACTCTAGTGGCAGCGTGTAGACCTGTCCTCGTTTCTCCTTTAGCATTTCCAGGTGCCAGCAGTCAAATCCCTCTGTGTCCTTCCAAAAAGAGGAAATGCCCTTCCAAGAGAACCCCACTCCATATACTCACATTCACGCGGCACAGCTTTTGTCTTTTTTTATTAAAGAGGCCACGAGAACACCTTTCATTGTGATCCGTTTTTCATTGCTTGTCTTTCTTTACCCCAGTAATGTCACCGTGACCCAAATACAATTCCCCTTAAACTTCCTGTAAGGGCTCTTTGTTATATGTACAGTGCTCAGCATATGTGAGTACACCCCTCACAAATCTCTCTTTTAAATTCATATTTTTAATAGGAATACAATATTATATTTGTGCATTAGATCAGTCAGTACTGAAGCCAAATCTGGAGCTTATCTAACAAAATAACTTAAGATTACGGTCCAAAAACTAGTACACCCAAATTTATATGTTATAGAAAAACATTATATACAAATTTAAAAAAAGAGGAAAAATCAAGAGAAGCAAAAAATGGAAAAATTTAGTTGAAATTTTGTAGGCTGTAATTTGTATTTTTTATTATTATTATTATTATTTTTACAATATTTTGCTTGAATTTAAGTGTATTATCTTTCAATTTCTAAATAAGTTTGGTGACTAAAACATTATTTTAATAAATATATCAGTTTAATAAATCTGTTTTGTTTAAATGCACCAAAATACATTGTCTGTATTCAGGGTGCAAATTACAGGGGGGGACTGATCCTCCTATTTAAGCTTTGATCCCCCCTAAAGAACATCAAAACAAGATGAATCTGAGAAAAAGCTAACTCTGATCTGTATTTTAAATAATAACGTTAATAATTAAAATAATAGATATCCATTTGACCACCCCTATAACTCTTCATACTATTGTGAATGCATAATCACGCCAATCAGTCTATGCGAGGAAAAAGTCATTCAACAGTCTGAATGAAACAGATTTAGATCACTGTATGAGTTCACAAGACTGATTTCTCAAAAAATAGGTGTTTGTTTCTACATAAAGCCTAAAAGTAAAGTCAAATTAAATGTTTAGTATGTATAGTTTGATCTAAAGTAAGCCGGAAATAGCTAATCAGGTCAGAATACACTAAATATCTCACAAAACACTGAAAACTGAAATATATTTTATTAATAAATTAGATATAATTTAAATAAATACATAAATTTGAAGCATGCATTACACAAACTAGCATTAATGAAAAAGTCGTTAAAAGCCCCCCGTCCACCTCCCTATCATCAATGTATAATTCGCGCACTGCCTATATTCACTGAGAAATGGATAAAAATATTCATTTTTAAAATGGGGTGTACTCAATTATGCTGAGCATTGTATATGGCAGAATATATATTCATTTCTAAAGATGAGGAGCTTAAAAAAATGAGTTTTAGAGGTTTGGAAAAGTGATCCAAATTATAAATGTTTGTTTGTGTATTTATTTATTTGGGAGGTGAAAACACCGCTAACAAAGGCTGCATTTATTTGATCAAATCTACACTCATAACAATATTTTTGTGACCAATTGATATTATGTAGTTACAATATATTTTAATTTAATGTGATTAATGAAATTATAATGTCTAATTATGTGTTTATAATATGTTATGTATTCAGTGTCACATGATTTTTCTGAAATCGTTCTAATATTTAGGGTTCAACGCTAAGGATTTTTTCTATTGGTCCGATTTGGCCAGTGGTTCAGATTTTTACTTGCCCCTGCCAAAATTTTCACTGGTCCCACCAAAAAAAAAAAAGAGAAGAGAAGTTAATAGCTATTTTTAGACACATATTTTAAATGTGTCAAAAATAATGTCTGTGAATCTAGAATTTCAATACTTAAAAAAATGTAAATAAATGTTTAATGAGCAAAATTTAAAGTGTTATGCAAACAAAAAAAAAAGCAGTATGAAAAATGTGCAGGTATTTTATTGCAGTTCAAAATGATTTAACAAAAGGTGGTTGACTTGTCAAACTGATGGCAACTTGTGTTCCCACGTAAATGTCTGCTTCCAAGACATTAGAAACAGACATTTTCTTTTAGTCTTATAATTCAATGTAGCCGCTTCTTCGCTGTACTGGTTGTTACCAGGTTACGGAAAAAATAGCATGCTCAAAACATCAAATCAGATAAGAGGAACCGAAAAGCAATATGGTGTTTACGACATCACAGAGAATCGGGCCAGTAGTGATCCTTTCTACTGTCCCAAGCGTCTCTCATGCTGGCCCTGGGCCATCGGGCAGTCCTTATTGTTGAGCCCTGAATATGCTGACTTGGTGATGAGGATCAAAGGTTTAAAAGAAAAGTGTATGATTTTGGATCTGGTTCATGCATCTTTGATGAACAACACATCCCCCCCCCCCCCAAAAAGGGCTCTATTAAATAAATAAATCGAAGACCTCAATCTATAAACATGATCGATAGTGTATGTTCTGCTCTAAAATATTCATAGTTTGTCAAAAAAATAATAATATTAAAATACAAAATGTGAGTTGTCAGTGAAATAACAGTAATAATAATAATAATAATAATAATAATAATAATAATAATGTGTTGTATGAAAGGAGAAAAGGTTAGCACTCCCCTTGCCAAGGATGGAGGAGGTCCCAGTGGCCTTCAACCCACGTACAGTTAAGGCATTGCCACCTACTTTGTGGCATCTCTAACCATGTTTTTTTAGGCGTCACGATCGCCTCACAGCAAGAAGGTCGCTGGTTCGAGCCTTGGCTGGGTCAGTTGGCATTTCTGTGTGGAGTTTGCATGTTCTCCTCGTGTTCGCATGGGTTTCCTCCGGGTGCTCCGGTTTCCCCCACTGTCCAAAGACATGTGCTATAGGTGAATTGGGTAAGCTAAATTGTCCGTAGTGTATATGTATGAATGAGTGTGTATGGGTGTTTCCCAGTGATGGCTTGCGGCTGGAAGGGCATCCGCTGCGTAAAACATATGCTGGATAAGTTGACGGTTCATTTCGCTGTGGAAACTTCAGATTAATAAAGGCACTAAGCCGAAAAGAAAATGAATGAATGAATAGTAATAATAATAAATAGAAATTGTAATGTCCTTTGATATTTTCCATTCAGTTATTTGCTCTTTTCCAAACTTCCTTTAAAACCATTCCAACATGGTGGGCAGATTTTTATAATGTTTCTGTAACCCTGTTGTCCCCATGACCGCTTTTTGAGGAACGGCTTTGAACAACTTCCCGAAGTGAAGTGGCCTTGAGATGGAAAGAGATTTAGTTAGCCCTCATTCATGCTCCTGCCCTCACCCCTTGGCCCTGTAGCCGGTCATACGTGTTTTATAAGGCCTCTAAACTGATTCAGTGTGGTAATACAGGCAGCCATGTTGTGTGCCCGCTGTTTTATGACATGACTTTACTGAGTCGGGTCACACACAAACACACACACACACACGCATTGCAGCTTTATTGTTCTCCGTCCCTCAGTCCTCTCCGGCTCTTTCAAGACAGTCTTTAGCTCGAGCCTCAGATGGAATGACAGAACAGAGTGATAATTGTCGTAATTGCTGAGGGAATTAAACAGCACAGCCGCGTTGATATAACGCCCCTCACCATTTCCGTCCTCTCCATCTCACTGTCGTTCTCTTTCAGTGGCTCGCGCTCATGCAGCGCTGGCGTAATCTTTTAATCAATGATATCGAGCCGTGTTATTGTGGTTAGGAGTTTTATTCACCTCCTTCAGTGGTTGAGTGTGAAAACCTGTGGCGATTCCTCCTCGTTTTGAGGAGAATTGAGATATTATGTCTTTCTGAAAGGTGCCGTTGTGTGTGAAGGGGCCATTATCCACTAAAGAGCTGTTGGGCTAATGCTTGTTTATGTGTGTAAATGCGTTTATGCGACGAACAGCCAAAGGTGGAAGTTTTATAGGTGCTTCTAGCACTGGATTGAATGGTTCCCATGACAATCAGGTTGTTGGTTGCCATGGGAGCCTCATCCCGGTTTCTACTTTGGCCCATTCACACTCGACAGCTGTCATCACACACAGATTTCCTCAAGCCAGCCTTCCTCTTCCCCTCCCGTGTTTGATCAACACCATTGCATTCTCTCCTCGTTTCACTCTGCAACTCCTCCTCCTCTCCTTTGATCCAGTCTCCCATCCCTTTTCCTCTCCTTCATTCCGGCAGTCTCTTAACTCCTTGTGTGTGTTCGCTCATGGGTATTCCGACTTTTCTAGCTAATTAAGAGTGTGTACAAAATGAAGCGAGCGTGTCGCGTTTCAGGTGTGTTATATGCGTATGTGTGTGTGAAGTTCTAGTCCCCTGCTGTGGAGCCTAAGGGCCTTTCTATCCTCAGGAATCAGCTCTGGGAGTGTAATCCTGCAGTAGCTTACTCTAGCACAATGCCTGACCTCTTCTGGCAGACAGGACACCCTGACAACCCAGAGGCGAGGGCCTAATCTTCCTCCGAGCGTTCCCCCACCCCGGACGGCTCGAGAGGAAGGGCACGCAGGACAGAATGCATCTACAGACCTTGAAATCAAGTTGAAATTTACCCTAATAGTGGAGAAAATGAGAAGATCGATTTGTCTCTTTGTTCAGGGTCTGAAATTAGTGACGTTCCTGAAAAAGATGTCCTAGAAATTGAATCACATGTGCAGACACTTTTGTGACAGTTATTGATAGGTTTTTAGCAGTAGACACTATTAGTGGGTGTTGTATCGGTATATTGATATCAGGATCCTCAATAGAAATCTTAAGTTGGGCCCTTGGTATAACAACACCTTACCTTATGTATAAATTGAGTTCATGTGTTTGTATTTGTAGTCGAATGTCTAGGTCAGTGTGGATTTGTTAATGTATTGTAGACGGTAAGTTCGTCACAGGCGATTGTTCAATTACCGTTGTCCTGAATAAGTGTGTATCTAGGCTCATAATGGTCTCATAGCTCTCCCTTTAGGCAGAACAAGAGCTCTGCAAAGTCACATTAACAAGATGGCTAACCCAACATTACACATTACTTTCTGATACTTGCAGCCATAAACTTCTAGCAGCACTATTGACCGATGGTGCAAAGGCAAAGCTATCAAGGGTAATTGGCAAAAAAAGAGATACCATATGGTCTGGATCATAACGGTTGTTAATCCAATCCAAATAGTTCTCTGTTCTGCTTCTGCTTACGTTTGGATGAGTCTGTTAGCGCTGTAACGTGCAATAATAATACAAGTATTAATGGCAAAAGCATCTGCTTTTTAAAACGCTCCACAAAGAGCACCGGTTTCACACAAATGTGTTTGCAAGAAAAACATGTCCGCGCTTCTGAGAGTCTTCTCATCATTTGTGTTCCAGTCTGTGCCTATAAATGAGTTCTGCACAACTTAAAAAAGAAAATGGAAATAGCTGCAGCTATGCTGACATTTTTGCTCAATTACACTAATGAGAGCATTAGGAGCGTGTGCATTTGTGGCTCCGCCAGCCAGAACTCTGAAATGGAGCTTTTTCACGCCTGAGCAGGGAGGTTCAGAGAAAGCCGTCTTAACTGCAGAGTGCACGCTGACAGCAGGTTGCTCGCTAGGTATAGCGTTTGGCCAGAGGAACACCATCGCTGTTCTTTCTCTTTATTGCTTTTCTTGAGCACAATCTTGTGCCAGAAAGCGGCTGGAATTTGGCCGTGGTCGTCTTGCCCTCCTCTTTAAAGTGATGCAGTAAGCTTCCTGTGCTTTGTGTTTGTCCCCACAGGTACATTTGCCTCTGTGGCTTTATCTTTCCTTCACTTCCAATGGCCTGCTAATGGCTGTGTTTGTCATGATCTAGACACAGTAACGTGGCTCATGCCAGTGGAATTGGGAGGTGAGCCATGTGCCGGGGCTGCTCTATTCACCCCTGCTGCATGCCAGCAAGAGTCCCGACATTATCCGAGCGTCTTGCGCACAAAAAAAAACTTGCGCCGTCTGCCAGCGCTGCACGCAAAATCTGGCACCAGGCACGTCTTGCGCCACGGGCCTGGGGGCTAAGCTCTTGATGTTTATGTTCGGCAGGAGTACTGTGGGATTTGAGCTTGCACAGGTGCACGGCAAGCCAAGTTTGTGTTCTTCCAGAGTTTTAGCATCCTAGCCTTTTTATGAAATGGAAAATAGTTTGAGCATGACCCCTTTCTGGCGTAGCCTATGCATCAAGTGCATCTTTTCCATTTCCCAGAAGCCTCTGGGATGCTGACTTAGATTTACAGCTGTATTAATCTACTCTATGTATCCAGCGGTCTTGGCATCAGTGCTCGCATCTAGAAACGAAGCCGCCGCCGCTCGGCATGCTGTCACCTGAGCTGATTTAGCAGGTGCTAACCTCTATCAGCCAGGAAATGTCAGTCTGCCTTGGGCTGCGTTTGTGTGCCGCATCCTTAAGGGCAATGCTCGCTGATTAGAGCGTGTGCCTTTCAGAGCGTTCTGAAATATGACCTGTTTCAGAGACGTGCCTCATGTCAGCATACCTACTACTTTGCTGCACTTTCCTTTAATTAGCATGTCACAGGTGAATGTAAACAAGCTAGTGCTGATCTGCATCCCAAAGAGGCGCCCCCTGTTGGTAGTTATAAAAAATATAGTTCCTTCCTTGAAAACACTAGGTATTTGTTTTTGCCACTTTTTTATTATTTACAGGTACTATGAGCACCATCTCTGAACGTTTAAATCCTGGGAATACTGATGCAATGCACCAGCCATGTTTCCTGTTTTCCCTGCAGGGTTGCCGGAGGAAGCCCATTCTTAGTGCTATGGGCAAAGAGATGAACTCAAACATCTTGAACAGACGTTACAATGTCTGTCGATCACCAGAAGCAACGTTGGTTCACTTAGCACTCATATTTGCAACACCCAAGGGAGTTTTTGGTCCATAGGAATACAGCACAATTGCTGTCTGCTTGAGTGAGGAAAGACCAAAATCTCCTAAACTGTTTGTAGTACCTCAAGGGTGCATAATATTATTCAAAGCTTTTGTTGTGCATCTCTTTGTGGTAGATATATTACAATGTTGCACTGGCAGACGCCACCCAATGGAAACATTCATTTGTTGGAATTTGAAGGATTGGTATTAGTATATGTATCATTGCCATCTGTCATCATTGGTCGACACTTGTTTTTCGCCAATGAGTCATGTTCGATTGGTGTGGTCTAGGGTTTGGCGATGTTGATCAATTTAGCATTGTACGATGTCTAATGTGAAACATTGCGATGGATGATGACATCGTCTTCATAGGCGGAGGTGAATTAATTATTTATGAATAATTAATTAATTCATAACGAATTAATAATTTCTAACCTACCGTTTCAACTACCTGGTCTTTGTTTTACCCATAACCAAATCATAAATAAGTAAAGATAAGTTACACACAAATTACTACCTGTCAATCACTTTTTCCGCGGGACTCTGGCATGAGTAGGCAGAGTGATCCATGTCAGTCATTTGTTTGGTGCAGTGGATGGCAAAGGGGTGTCGCGGACGAAAGTGAGCGGCGCGGGGGTTGCTCGCGAACAAAAGTGAGCGGCGCTGAGGTGTCGCGGACGAAAGTGAAGAGGGTTGGGGAGTCGCGGAACAAAGTGAAAATGAACAGTGGACAGGGGAGGAGGGCGGTTGAGCAGGGAGATCGGTAAAATGAGGTTCCGGATCCGGCATGTTCTGGCACAAATTAAGCCCTGGATAGAGACAAGATTAATTAAATATCACGTTTAACAACTGTAGTGAGACGCGATCCACTATCATTCTTGATAAACTGTCCGACGTACACTGTTCTCTGGAGCTCAGACGAGCGCATGACAGTGTCTGTGGCTGTGTGTATGTGTGAGGCTGTGTGTGTGTGTGGGTGTGGTCACGTGATGTGCGTTTTCAGTGGACGGAGGGCTGTTCAGAAATGCTAGATGAAACGACAGTGTGGACGTGGGTCATTTTCGTTCTAAAATGCCATTTTAAAAGTAAGCTGTATTAGTGTAAACGGGCCTTAGTGTGTATTTTTCACGAGCGGGTTTGCGACGGGGGCGGGGCGATAGATCGCATGGCCGGCTCAGCATCGTGATGTCTATCGGCCATTGGCGATGGACGATGGCATCGTCTATCGGCCCAACCCTAGTGTGGTCATGTAATGTCTGAGAAATTCGGTTTTCTAATTTGGTTATTTTCGTATCAAATTTGTCAGTGCAGTAAGCCTTTAGGGAACTTGTGATACATTTATGTGATAAAATAAATGTACAATTTAAAAAAAAAATGTATATTTATATTTCTATATGTGTGAGGTCATGGGATGGTGCCAATATGGCAGATGTGAAAACTGATTTTATTCTAAACCACAGGCTTTCAAACTCATAGTACACACTTCAATAACAGCCACTTTTTAAGCAAGTGCAGTATATTGAAGTCCAACATTTTGAATGCAGCTATTGTCTCAACTCTTGAACCATTTATGTTGATTGAATATGGTTCTGGATTGTCTGTTTATAAAAGATTGACTTGAATGACAGCAGCATAAAATGGGTTTTGCTGTGCTCAGCATATTGGCCATATACAATCTTTTTGTTGGTTACATTCTGAATTGTTTTGTGGTTTCACTGTCCCCTCCATCAGAAACTGCATTTTAATGGAGCCTCGTTGTTAAGTCTTCATAAAGATATCCGAATACTTCTTTGTGTTTCCTAAACAATCTCATTTAGAGTGCGCATTTTCATTTTTCTCTCACTCTATTTTTCAAAAGTGTTTATGTTGGTCCATTAAAAACCAGACACTGCCTGCCTGCTCATAAAACCGTCTTAGAATTGCATAACTGCTCTCACTGTATCTTAATATATTGGATTTGAATCCATCACCTTGAATACCGCGTTTACATTTAAGCAATTATGCACAGTTCAATGGCTTCCTAAATGGTGACAATAAATAAGAGGAAAAATAGCTTTTAATGACCTACAAATCCCACAATGCACCACCCTGGTTAATACCCCACCATTTAATGCATACTCAATCATTATACTCATGATTATTATTTTTTTTAAAGGAGGCACAATATATTTTCAAGCACAGCGTGTGGGTAAAAAAAATGACAAAGATTGTCATAGTAGTCTAGCTTATTATTCTATATTTAAAGACAGCTTTTGCAGCAATGTAACGTAATTGAAGTAATATGTAAACACTACAAACAGCAATCCAAATGGCCCACATCCCCCCCTCCCTATCTCCTTTTTTTTTTCCTGGAAGCCATGTGCCTCTTTGCCATAGCAAATCAGAGGGAATTTGAGACCTACTGTCTGGCACAGCTACATTGTTTAATTTCCCCCTATTGAAGTCGCATGAGCTGTGTGTCAGGCATCATGAAGAAAATGCAAAGTGCACCAAATGGAGTCATTTTGCTGCAGTGTTTGCGCTCAACTCAGCATCCTGCATCTGAAGCACATGCCCTCTGGGTCGTGTTTTAAACATGTAGAGGACGAAAAGGGCACAATTCTTCCTTGCGCTGCTTCCATTTGCATGACGTTAAAATGGAACAGGCTGGCACCAGCTAACCTCCCTCCCAAAAATAAAGAAAAAAACTCATACGACACCAGAGGCATGTGAAATGGCACCAACGAGATATGCAAATGTGTTACGGAGAGGGGCCTATAAACCTCAGATAGATTTCTACTTTAAACACTCACTAAGGGCTGTGCTGGTGTGTGCACGCTGACAGTTTTACTACTTGCATTGTCTATTGAGAACCCTAGGCCTGTGTTTTTTTTGGTCTTCAGGCGTAAATAATGATTTTATAGCGATCTTTATGTGAAGTGAGTATTATTTGTGCAGAGAGTTCCTTGATTTGCAACTCTGTGAAGAAACTGAGTAGCTACGCCTTTGTGTTTACTCTTTTTAAGTGCTCGGGCGCTTTCAGTATGCCAGCTCTGAGGTTAACAAATGGTGAGAGGGAATCTGTGCACCGGCCATTAACCGTAGACGGTGGCATCTGAATTAATGACGGGTGACTTGGTACCCCAGCACTGCTCTTTCCTGTGTTTACTTCATGGGTAATTGGACCCTCTTCTCAGCGTTTATGGGCAAGGGTACGGATAGAACAAAACCTAACAAAACGGTGATTAACGGCGCTGTCTTTCATTTCGGAGGCCTCTGTGGCCGTCATAAAGCCACTTCTTTTATTTCCGACCAGAACTGAGGCTCAGACAGAATTGCAGCCAGTTAACATCTGTTCAGGAGCTCTCATGGGAATGCCAACGAGAAGGTCAGACAATGACAAACGCTCTGTTAGCTTTTTGTAAAAGAGCTGTTTTGCAAAAAAAAGTAAGAAGGTACAAATATTCCCATTTAAACCACAGCAGACGAATGCACAAAGTGGATTATATATGCTAACGATCTGTTAGAAGTTAGGGGAAGTGTAACTAGGGGAATGTTGGCAATGCCAACCAAGGTCATGAGTTTGATTCCCAGGAAATGCATGGGCTGATCAAATGCATAGACGTTTTATGTATTTTAATTAAAAATTATTCATAACTTTTTAGCACAAGCTCAGCAGTCCAACAAAATGTTTATTATGTAGCTTCTGTTAGTCAATCAAACACTTAAAGTTTAGAATTTGGTGTTATGTTGAACTCTAGGTTTGCAAGGTAAATGAAATGCTGCCGTTACTTTGTTTTGCCATTTGTTTTATTTAATTTACATTGGATGGTTTATTGGCTTGTTATTTTTTGGACTTGGTCGTAAATTTTAAATGCTTTTCTTGTTGCAAAAAATTCATGTATTAAGGCTGGGGCTGTACAATATATCGTTTCAGCATCCATATCGCAGTTTGCGCATCTGCAATAGTCACATCTCAAAGATAAGGTTTTTTAGTTATTGTTATGAAATGATTTTCATTTGCCCCCTTATTAAAAAGGCAATGGTAAAAGTACAATTTATATGTAATGAAATTACTTTAAAAAACTTGTACTACAGTTAAAAATGTGTTTTATTTAAAATGTATCAAAGTTTCAAAGTAACTTCGTGGTAGTGCTGCACAATATATATCGTTTCAGCATCAGTATCGCAACGTGCGCATTCACTATAGTCACTTCGCAAAGATATGCAGTGTCCAGTCTGAATTATAGTTGACCAGGAGCTACAGAATTGTATATAATCACTGTATTTATACATGTTATGATTTATGTAAAAAAAAAAATAATAAAAAAACGCTTGCGTCTTTCTTAGTCCAAATATCTACATTTCAAAGAGAAAACAAGATTATTTTGCGTACCCCACTGGCAGATAAAACAAGCAAAAAACTTTTAATTTTCACTTATTTCTTCTGACGATGGAGTAGAAACCAGACAAAGTAAGAAAAGAACATTTTTTTACTGTTAGATTCACCAGAAAACCATCAACTAGAGCTATCCAATCCATCTTATGACACTGTATTCATATCGCAATATTTGTCGCATAAAATATCGCAAAATCAGCTTTTTCAAATATCGCAGCCCTAATTTAAGGCATAGTTCTCCCAAAAATTTACTCATCTTCAAGTGGTTCAATGCCTTTGAGTTTCTTTTTCTTTTGAACACAGGATTTTTAGAAAAGTGTTTGAAATCTGTTATTCTTGACTTCCATAGTAAGAAAAGCAAATACTATAGAAATGAATGGTGCAAGTTTCCAACATTCCAACAGAAAAAAATGGTACTCAAACAGGTTTGTGACAAATGAAGGGCGAGTAAATGGTTTTCAGTTTTGAGTGAACTATTCCTTTAAGTTTTTGTTTAAAGTATTAAGAATAATTAATAGAACTGGAAGTGCACTTCAAATTATATCAAGTGGATCTTGGTAACCGATAAAAAAGGCCATATTTCAGCTGTTTATCTGTCTTGGAGATATCGCAGTCTATCACCTTTAATTGCCCTAATAAATAAAATGCATCGTTTATGTGTGGGGGGACAGAAATAAACTGTTAATGACCCTTTAAAGCACTAGTAATGAACCCATACAGCAAAACATTCCAGCATAATGGAGGCACCACAGTGATGTCATACCCTCCCTGCGAGGTATAGGCCAGGTTTCTCATCCCACTCTTCCTTCATTTCTGGGATGTCTATCATTGACCCTACTACCTACATCAGATATTTAGTTTAGTTTATCAACTCCCATTCCCACTTCATACACCTTCTCCAGTGCAACCCAATCATCACAGCAGTAATCTTCCTCTCTTCAGCTCTAGCTGGCAGTCTTGTCTCGTGCTTTCACTCTGAAACCCCTCTCCATCATACGGCTGCACATTTGCTCCTCCTAGTCCTTCGCAGTCTGCTTTGAATTTGATGTATATTTTTATACAATCATATGTTGAAAGCACTTGTGTGCAACCTAAACCCTCCACTACTCTTCTGTGTCATTTCTTAACAGCATCCTCTCTGTTCCCTGTTGTTTGGCCTGATAATCTTTTGTAAATGTCCGCATCATGAGCCACACTGCATCTTAGTTCCATGAATAGGGGTCGCTTTCTCTCGCCGGTGGGCTGAAGAGCATGAAGGGTCCTCAAACCCTGTGGCAGAATGTGCCATCTTTCCTTTTATTCTCTTTTTTTTTCTGCTCTTATATGCTGCTTGCTCAAGGATCCACTTCAGCCCTATAGAATGCTCCATTAAAACCCAGACTGGCAATTATAGTCGTGACGTTCGGCTGCATAAACGCGCCGATCACTGGCTGTAATTGCAGTTTTTAAAGTTATTGCAGCAACACCGACATTGTTTGTGAAGACACTGGAACAAGGGTTATAAGTTGTGGAGTGTGATGTGATAAGAGGATGCTTTTTTAATATCCATGACAATTGCACAGAGTAAGGTTTGAATGATCTGATGCTTAACCAATACTGTGAATTTAGGTTTTGGTATATTTGGTAGATCTTTTACGGACAAAAATGTAAAATGGTTCCCTCAGTGATGATGGAATTTCACGTTTTAGATCTTTTAAGTATTGCGTCTATCTGCTGCATCAGTTAAAGCTTGAATAAATGACATATGTATGTAGTTTGGAGTTATTTACAGTTTTTTCCAAGACGCTTTTTATGAAAGAGAGCCAGAATTACTGACAAAGACCTGTATACGAAAAATACTATTGACTTTCTTTTAAAAAAAAAAAAAAAAGCACAGACACAAACAGTACGAGACTGGTCTTAACTGGGGCGCTGCACAGCCTACAGCCACAATCATTTTTGTTTGGTGTGTGTGCTTGCTAGTACAGTGCGTGCTAGGCATACAGTTGTCTCGCTGTGTCCAGATGTCCCAACTTTGTGAAGGGTGTGTGTCTGTGCGAGCTGGATCAATTATCATGTAATCAGCTTTAATCTCCCAGGCAGCCTGTATGCACTCAAGTCAATATGCCCAGCAATGCAAACATGCATTATAGTTTATCATCCTTTAATACGCCATCAATTTGTGGCCTAATTCTTTTCTATCACCCATTATTTCTTATTCGCGCATTTCAATTATTCAAGGTAGAAAACACTTGCTGACAGTCAAACAAGCCTCGCTGAACGGGTGAGAGGAATGCAATAATGTACATGTCGCAGTCAAAGCTTACGAGTCTGTGCAATATGTCATGACGCACCTCTTCTGAGCATACAGAAGATGCTTGGTTTATGATGGCTCACCGCCTGTCAGAGCCTAATGCATTGGCTCGTAAATGAGTGTTGGAAACACATAGTGATTTAATAAAAGAAATTCTAAACATCGGTTCAGAGAATATCAATGTCTATGCTGTATATGCCATGGTTTATCAACAAATATTTTAGCTCTAGTAAAAATACATGGGGTTTAAAAGAAGTGGATGCCTTACTCAAATTGCTTAAGCTTTGAACAAACTGCTCGAATGTGCTAAAAGCAAAGCCAGGCCAGCTTTTTTTTGTTCAGACCCCTGTCTTTTTCAGTGTCTTTTAAAACCATTTCCTGGCAGAAATTGTAAAAACCGCCATATTAAATTGTTCTACAACCTCCCGTTTTTTTTTTTTTACCTCACAGTAACAGCAGAATTTGGTAAATAAGATAGTGGAATGTCTTTTTTTTGTTATTATTATTATTATTATTTTAACCAGCCGTCTCTTGTGATGGAAAATCAGTTCACAAGTAAATTATATAAGCTCAGTTAGTCCACTGCAGCGCTAGAAAGCATACAAAAGAATAAAGAAAACCGAGAAAAGCAGCCCCTGCCCAGCCTTTTAGACTTGAGCGGCACCCAGCACTCTGAGGGTTAAAGCAGAACTGCAGTGAGTCCTACTGCAGTGTCTAAAGCATTTGGCTGATCGCAACAGTACATCAAGAGACGGGGTGGGAAAAAAAAGCTAAACGGTGGTCCTTTTTTTTTTTTCTTTTCTTCCAAAAATCCTTTTATTGCATTTGTAACATTTGGCACAGTACAAATTCATGGTGCTTTTACAAGATAAACCTGCAAAGATCAACATTGACCTTTATCTTTTATGTTTAAAAGAAAGACTTTTCAGTATAAATGTTGTTTTCTTTTGTTGTTGCTGTTGAAATTTTCACTGCATTCTCTGTAGCATTGTTTAGAAATCACACAGAATGCCCTTTTTAAACAAGACTACCCTCGTTTCTTAAATCCAATACAGCATCTTAAAACAACTCATCTTTTAAATAGGAGTTATAAGTTAGAAAATAGTTTCAATTTATTTTTTTTTATATAATCTGCTTCTCTATTACCAGCCCATGGTAGTTTGTTTTTCCATATATATTTATTTATAAGCATGTACAACAATAATCAGTCTTTAGGAATTGCACTCTGTACAAAAAAAGTAGCTCCTGTCTTTTTTTTTTCTCTTGTGCATTCTATTGCATGTTTTTATGCTGGGGTGATGGTGGGCTTATAAGAGGGGCGAGAGGGTCATTTTCACTGAGGTTCTGATTTGTTGAGGGCCAGGCTATATCTGAGTCTCTTGTACTTTCTCCTTGGTGTGAGTTTTTATAACAAGGGCTTCAGGAGAAGCTGTGATAGCGCTGGGCATGGTTCGAGGCAGAGAATTTCCAATGCTGTTGCTTTCTGTCCATTTGGCACTGTGGCCTGGTGGCTTGTAGGTGTTATATTTGGGCTTCATAGTGCTGTAGTCCATCTTATGTGGGCTGTAGTCCATATTATGAGGGCTGTAATCCTTTTTATACTTGTGAGGGCTGAAGTCACAACTGACATATTCCGCTTTGAGGGGGCTGTAGTCTGCCTTGAAAGCACTGTAGTCAGGTTTGAAAAGGGTACAGTCTGTCTTGAAGGGGCTATAATCGGGTTTGGGCTTGGGCATATTGTAGTCAGTTTTTGATTTCGGAACACCGTAATCTGCTTTGAAGGGACTGAAGTCTGGTTTAGGAGTATGAGATTTGTAGTCCGGTTTGTGGGTGCCATATCCATGTTTGTATGGGCTTTGTTCAGGTTTTTTGTGTACGTGGTAATCCGGCAAGGACTTGTGTGAATAGTCCATGAGTTTCTGAGAGCTGTATTCCAGAGTAGGTTGGTACATGTAGTCAGTTTTAGGTTTGTAAGTGTTATAGTCCGACTTGGGTTGGTGGATGCTGAAATCTTGCTTGAGCTTATGGGTACCGTATTCTGGTTTTGGTTTGTAGCCATAGTCAAATTTGTGGGTGTAGTCCGCTTTGTAAATACTGTTATGATTCCTTATTTCTGGTAGAGGAAGTGGCCCCTCATCTGCAATGTTGGCAGCAGATGCCGATGGGGGCAGTTCTTCATCTACCTGAATAATCTCCACAGTTCTGGCTGCAGCCACTGTGCTCCTCTGTTGATGCCTCTTTCGTAGTTTATAAAACACAATTAGCATGATTGCTGCTAGCAAGGTTACTGCCACAAAACAACCGATAATGATCTTTGTTGTCTTCATCACCTCATCCAGACTGGTACTGGCTGGATTGGGCGGCTTTCCTGTTGTCGCTTTCGAGCCAGGTAAAACAGATGGACGACTTGGTGGAGTGTCTGTGCTCTGAAGCAGGACTGTTGGTGTTGAGATAAAAACTGGCTGAAAGACTGAAGGCGATGCTGTGGTAGTGGTGCTGGCGCCTGCTGTGGTTGTGGTGGTTTTGGGCTTGGGCATTTCAGATGTGGGGCTCAGCACCTCCACTGTGACTGTGGTAAAGTAACTGAGGTTGGACGTGTTGAGCTCAGCCGCACTTACATTTAAATAGGCTGAAGCATTGGAATTCCCAGCCGCATTGGACACCATGCAGGTGTACATGCCAGTGTCACCTGCAAGTACGTTTGAAAAATTCAAAGTCCCATCATTTAGCACGGTTAACCGTGGGTGACTTGATGCATGAGTTAGAATTGTCCCGTTTGGTAGGAGCCATCGTACAGCAGACATGGCGGCTGTTCGACACCTCAGTTCTGCCACACGTTCAGCTGAAATATTCAGGTCTCTTGGGGCATCTGCGATGAAGGGGGCGGAGCACTGCATTGCACCGGTGTCACCCCGATCCAGCTCTACCAACTGGCGGCCTCTCATGTGTGCAGGGGAATGACAACGGCCGCAGCATGTCGAGTTGGTGGGTATGTACTCTCGTAGCCAACGTGCTAACCAGAGTGAGTCACAGCCACAGTTCCAGGGGTTGTGGTGGAGGTGAAGTTCCACCAGGTATTTCAGTGGTGTATAGAGGTCATGGGGCAGTGAGCTTAAATTGTTGTGGGCCAAATTCAGCTCCACCAAAGAGGCCAGGTCATCAAAGGCATTTCGCTCAATTAGCCCTATTTGAGAGTTCATGATCCATAACTTTTTGAGTGAAGACAGTCCTCTGAATGACCCTGGTTTGATTTCAGGAAAGAGGTTCTCAGAGATTTCCAGCTCCTCCAGCCCAACGAGAGGTGTGAAGTTGGGCATCTCCCCTCGAATGTTACACATCCCCAGGTTGAGATACTTGAGGTTAACTAGACCTTCAAAGGCCCCATCAGAGATGTACTCCAGTTTTCTCAGTTCACCCAGATCCAGTCTCATTAGCGATGGCACTCTGTTAAATGCGTACGATGGGATGCTTTCAATGGGGTTATTTCTCAGCCACAGCTCTCTCAGCTTGGACAGATACTCAAACGCCCCACTTGGCACCACAGTCAATCTGTTATCAAATAGTTCCAGTGTATTGAGATTGGTTAACCCACTGAAGGCACCTACTTCAATCTGTCTGATAGCATTGCGGCCCAGCTGTAACACTTCTAGGTGATGGAGGTTGCGGAATGAGTCGACCTCCACAGACTCTATGGCGTTTTCCATCAGGTTTAGGTGCCGTGTGGTGCTGGGTATGCCTGGTGGTACACGAGTGAGCCCACGTCTGGTGCACACCACCTTGCTGAGCTGGTTGTTGCAGGAGCAATCAGTCGGGCAACCCTGGGGCCCAGCCGCGGCCACCACCTCCACGCACGCTTGAACCATGAGGAACAGGACACAGAGCAGGGCGGCTTTCCTGGCTCGACGCACAGCTACCCGCCCCAGGAGACTCATGATGTGGCACATTCATAATTCAGCATCGTCTGGGGGGGCGTGGGGTGATGATGGTGGTTGGGGTGGGGGGGGTAGTAAGCGGGGAAGGGGAGGGGTTCACCTCTGACTAATGAAGCCCTACCCTGGGTTAAACAACACTCTAGATTGTTTTTCCATTTACTGAACTGGAGACTAAACGTTGTGTCACAAGTATTTGAGTAACGAAGGAGAAGTGAAAAGCCAAGGAATAATGAATAAAATAAAAAGGGGGATATATTTTGTGGATAAAAATGTTTGGAAAGGCTCAACACCTACCTCAAAGGTTTTACACGTCCAATTTTTGCAATCACAAAACAGATTTTTTCCCTCAAATTCCTATATTCCCGTGATTAGCAAAGCCGTCTCTTTCATATGTCAGAAAACAAGAGATGAATGCCAAAATGGCCCCTAATAAATCCACAAAGGAGCTTCCGAGGAGATGTGTAGTGGCTCTGCAGGGCCTCAGAGCTTTAGGCTACAGTACCAATCCAGTTTGGCTCCTATAAAAGTGCTCGCTCTCGCACTATCCACAGATGCTTGTCCTTGGATACCTCCGCTTGACGTTGCTACTAAATGCCCATGTCTCCATAGAGGACCGCTCACACATGCTAAACCAGAGTAGGGGGAGGAAAAAGGGAGGGGTAGTTAGGGAGGGGGGGGGAAGAGAGGAATAAGAATGAAAAATCCAGTCTTTTCAAATGTTCTATGGTTTTGTTTTAAGAATAATAAAAGTGCGTCTTCAATCTTTCCACTCACTTTACTTTGTCCGTCCCCCTCTCAGTACATTTTGTCCGCTCGATTTGTCAGCACCTTGTCCAGCTGAAAAGACTGACACTGCGGTCATTAGCGCATTTCTTTCCTTAAGTACCTCCGCTTTCCATCTCTGTACCCGCACGCTCGCATGCAGAGAAGGCTGTAGGGTTCTTTATATATGCTTCCCAGTAATCCTTAATTTTTTTCTGTAAGAAGTTGATCATAAGAGCCAGTGAAGGTGTACCAGTGCAGAGACAGCTCCATAGGAAGGCTCATTCACTGGAGAGAGATCGCTCTCTATCTGCCTCGTTCTCCTTCGCTCTCTCTCTTGCTTTCTCGCGTTTCTCCCCCGCCCCCCTCAGTGTGACGTGTCGATCATAAGAATCCGTATATCGCTGCAGTGCCCAGAGCTCAGTGCAAAGTAGGAGCTCTCAGCTTTGTCAGCGGCACAGCTGTCCGGCTCAAGCTGGTGGACGAGCGCTGAGGCAAGGGAAAAGTGGCTCCCCATGGCAACATCTTTCCTTGCGCCCTCCTTTCTATGCTTTTTATTTTTAACATTTTTTGCCCCGGGTTAGTCCTTCTTCCTACCGCTATGCACCGGTGTTTTCGCTGTGTTCTGTGGTGCAGTAGCAGGCACCCGGGACGCAGGCTTGCATGCCTGCTCTTCTTTTTGTCCTTTAATGAAAACGTGAATGTATGCTGACGCATCACACTCCAAGCAGTGCATTGGTTTAATGCATTGGTTTTAGTACGTTAGCTCATCTGTGTCCGCCCCCTCCTCTCTCTCTCTCTCTCTCTCTCTCTCTCTCGTGCATGCTCTCGCTCTCTCCCTGCTCCCACTCTTTTTTTTTTCTCGACCCCCCCCCCCCCCACCCCCCCCCCCCCCCCCGTTCTCTCTCTTTTCTCACACACACACACACACACACACACACACACACACCCCTCTTCCCGTCTTTTTTCCCACTCTCTCTTCAAGATTCTTGTATTTTGTAGACCTGTTTAGAGTTGTTGGAGCCGATTGTTTCTGTTTCTCAGATAAGCGCGGTCCAATTGATGAATGATTCTACTTTGTCCTCCACACTCCCCCCTGGGACTCTCTTAATACCTTTCAACCCTCACTTCCCCCATACACAGTCTGTCTTCTCTCAAGTTGATGTGGTGTGGTAGTGTGATTTGCATTGTCTGATCATACATTTGGTTACAGAGACTACTTTTTAGACTGAACCTGGTGTAAATGAGTGCTCCTACTGGACGACCGGTGCTTTTAGCCCACAGGGAGTTATGGGAGGGGTGCTGGACAGCTCAGCATGTGTGCTGCCAAAGGCTATTGCTCTCTTCAGATGGATTAAGCTTCCTCTGGATGCAGTAGAGGGAGTCTCTGTACTGTGCAAAGCCGGGCCAATGGTGTGACACTCTCACTTTCTCCCTCTCTTTTATCCTCCCTTCCAAGATTAAAAGATCTCCCCTGTCATGCATAGGAAGCTAAGATGGTCCTCACTCTAAGAGAATAGGGCTCACCATTTTAAACCATTTCCTCTACAGAGAGAGCTGCTAAGCAGTGCTCTTTTAAAGCTTTGCCTTGTAATCACTCTCTCAAACCTTGGGCATGTTGGCTTTCACCCAATGTTAGCCAGCAGGTGAAAGGTACTTTAAAGAGGTGCTTGCAGAAAGGTTGCATCTCACGCTTGTAACAGCAGATGTCATAGAATTGAACAGCAGTGCTAAACAGCACGGCACCCCAGGCAACCGATGGCTGGCATTTTGACACGCCACTGTGTATGTGTGACAGCGAGAGTGTGATTGTGAATGTCTTTGTGAATGACACCCATAGCTTGTGGTGACGCCTTGAAACTAAGTAGGGCACTTTGAGGGATTTGTGACCCCGTTGCGTAAAGCGACAAGTGTCTGGGGACATTATTCAAATCCATCCACACATGTGACCCACAGGCTAACCCTCATGTGAATTATGACCTATGCGTGCTAGAATGTGTAATGTATATTTGTTTGTGTCTGTGGACTACACCTCTTAGTGTGATATTGTGGGTGGCCATTGGCAGGCCTCCACCATCATTTGGGCCATTCCACTCTTTCGCTGTGACTTTGACCCAGAACACCATGAATATAGTGGGGACGACGACCCCCCCCCCTTCCCTCTAAACCCCAGGCCTTTTGGAATGATCTTATGCAGGCGGAGAGGGCAAAGCTTGCCAGCTATATTCGCCCCGGGCTGAGGGACGCAGGGAGAGGTCTGCTATGTATCGGCACCAGCGACCCAGTTTGGCGGGTTGGGTCTTGTCAGTAAGTGGGCGAGTGAGGGCAGGATGGTAGCCTCTGGGTTTGCCAGTCTATCTGGGATATAGGGTCTGCTGCATGTAGGTCAGCCTGCTTCCCTTGTCCAATTCGCTAGAGAGGACCAATACTATCCTACTGATATTTGTGCTTATTGTACTGTAAAATCAGTACATCAAACCTTTCACAGCTAATGTTGGAAAAAGGTGGGAAATCTTTGCATAGAATATGTGGCATTCAGCTACATTTAACCCTCACTTTAAAAATAAATACGTGAAGCAGCACGGGATGCATGACCTGATTTCATTGATTCATTTCCATAAATCTAGCAGTGCCCTGGAGACGCTTTTGCATTTAACATAAATATGAAAGTTAATGTTTTACATATTTGAAAATACATTATTAGATAAATCAGACAGACAGACTTTGGGATTTTTCAGTGTCTAATTAATTGCAAATGGAAAAAACCCTACGTTTTCAGTTGTCACGTTTTGCAAGTAATTAGGCTTGCATGAGTCTTTTAATGCAGATTTTAAAGCTTATAACATTTTTTTTTATTTATCCACTTATTATATATATATTTTAATAAGTTGTTATTATTTTCCTTTATGACTCTGAATCAATCTGCTTAGGCCAGGTGAAATTACCAGTGACCTTGATGACCTTGGGGTGGGATGAACAGATGCTTGCTTTCAATTCCATTTCAATTTCCAGGAATTTATTCTAGAGGAGATTAGTTGTCACACTAACCTGGGCTCTCTATCCACTATCATTCACGTGATATTGTCCAACTCTGAACAGCTGTTGGAAAACGCGTTCAACAATTTAGATGTTTATGTATAATTTCACCATCACCTGTCTTTGCCTGTTTCATCCTCTCTAATCTGTTCCGGTTTTTTGGTTTTGTTCTCAATGGTTTTTGTTTTCTTCTCACAATCCTCCCCACTCTATTTTAACTGTCTGTAATATAATATTTGAGGGCCAGTGGATGGTTAATGATATTTGTCTTGGTTGTTTTTTTTTTTTCCTGTGATGGATTGCCTGAGCTCGAGACAATCCACTCCGAAGGGATGGAGAAAATGTCATCCCTCCTGCCTCCTGCTCCAGCACTCTTGTAATGGCTATTGTTTGCAAACTAATGACCTTCATTAAACCTCTCTATGTCTGTTAGAATGTTCCAGCCTGGATTAAAAGCTTATGCAGTTAAGTTAAAGAGACAGTTCACTCGAAAATTAAAATTCCGCTTATTTATTTGCTCTGTTGTTGTCTCAACCTTGTGTGACTATTCTAAAGAGTCCAAAAGGAATTTTGAAGACTTTGCTGATTGAAAATACATGGTAGACTGAAGCTGCCAATGAGAGCACCATCTTTCGGAGAAGACGTTAAACCGAGGTCTTGACTCTCTGTGATAAAAATCCCATGGCACTTCTCGTAAAGAGTAGGGGTGTAACCCTGGTGTCCTGGCCAAATTCCCTTCATCGGCCCTTACCCATCATGGTCTCTCAATCATCCACCGGATTGGCTCTATCACTGTCTCTCCACTCCATCTACAGCTGGTGTGTGGTGAGTGCACTCACACCATTGTCCTGTGGCTGCCGTCGGATCATCCAAGTGGATGCTGCACACAGGTGGTGGTGTGGAGAGACCCCCCTCTATGTTGTGAAGCGCTTTGGGTGTATGGCCATACACAATAATACGTTAAATAAATACTCATTATTTACTGTCAGTTGTTAAAGAAAAACACTATTCTGCATATTCATGTGTGACATAGAAATGTTTGATTTGTGCACAACCATTGTAATGTTAAATTTAATGAGACTAAATATGAATAATTAGTTCATGCATCTAGTTCTAGAGTTTAACTCCCTAATCTAATCAGAAGGCACTGACCTGACGCCCTCTTATATATACACATTCCTACAGATTTCATCTGTCAGTTATAAACCTGTTTTTCCAGCAATCATCATGAGTGATCACATTTCTTGTTTCAGAGTAGCGTCTTGTTTTGCTCCAAACTTATCTTAACTGACAGCTGATGCACCTCTGTGGATATGTTGAAGGTTCCTCACGTCAAATTGACTGACTCACTTTTTAATGAGATATACAGCGCTGAGTTAAATTTTTTGTTCTCTGGTGGTTCTTGAGGCCTGATATAGTGTATTCATTAGCAGAGAAGAGTCCTTATTTAACTGCATATTAAATGGACTCCTTTTTTTTCCCTTTAACATACACACTGAAATGGAGGGTAAAACTATATCATCTCATAGTGAGTGCCAAACTGCAGTGTTAGTGAATTGTTTGTTGGATGATGGAGAATGACCTTCACTCAAACATCACATCACCTTTAAGATCAGTAGGTTTTCTGTAGCATAACCAAGTCTGGCATGCTTAGTGCTGGGGGATTCATCGAAATGAAATTGCTAACATGATCATACCTGAAACTGTCATGCACATCTTGTAAGGGAAGCACGGTTGTGTGTTCAGTAGTAAATCTTCTCCGAAGGCAAGGGTGTGTTCTTGTGTGTTAACTCCAAATATGAATTAGCCGAGAAAATAACTATAGGGATGCATAATAAACAGAAGATTTATCAGCGTGCCCAACAATGACATGAATGCTGAATTATTTCAGAGCAAGATTTATTTCAAAGACACGAATTAAGTTATTGTTGTAGAATAAAAACTTTTCATATGTGGTATTTTCATGTGCAGCATTTACTACATACAGCCATAATACTGAGACACGACAAACCACTTTGATTTCGATTTGACTATTCGGTGTAGTAAACGCTCCTTCATCTGAATCTCATGCTGGAGTTACACTAAGGCCCAATCCCACCTCTACCTCTTAGACCTTCCACTTACCCATACACCTCATTTTGCGCGTACAGATTAAGGTGTAGGGGTGTCGTAATTCTCTTTAGCTTAAAGATGTAGGGCTAAGGGGAAGGTCTAGACAGCCCTTGAAACTGAGATATTTCAGAACCACACTCAAATCAAGGGGTACAAAAATGTCCTAGAATACACCATCTACAACGGCAGTATGACTGCACATGGAATGAGTTTTTTAGAGTGTCTGGTAAAATGTTAATGTTGTTTTCGTGTGTTTAGATGAATATGGCCACGGTGTAAACGGTTTTGCCACATTATATCGTTTTGATATAATGCCTTCAGTGATTTAGTGAAGATAAATATCAAAAAATATTGTCGATCTCATGAAGGACGATCTCACGATGACATATAGTGACGTGTGCAGGTTTTGTAGTGGTATGTCATTTCTTAGGGGTTCATTTTGAAGCGGGTAGGGGTACAAAGATAGAATTGGTATTGGGCCTAAAACTGCCTTTACTGACAAAATACACATTCAAAAGTTCACCTTCAAATAATCATCTAGCCCTAGCAGCCATGTTCTTCATGCTACAATAATAACAGCCTTACATGTGTCATAAAAAAGCAATTCCATTGATTTGCATCATAATTTGTCTGTACAAACGGCATAAGAAGTTCAGTGACCAACCTTTTCAGGAATGTATTAAAAGGTCATTTAATATAATTCTCAAATCAGGCAGGGCTTAGCAGCACGGTGATTGGCTAGACTTGCTTTGCATTCTAGAACACTCAGTGCTCATTTCCACTGAGCTGTCATGCCACCCAGCATCTGTAAAGCCTCTTTCTGAGAATGCGTGGGGCTCCGTGAATAACTGGCCATGCTTTACTGAGGGGCTTTAAACCTCTCTGACTAAACGGCTAGAGAGGATGGAGCAAGGTCTTCTTTCTGCCCCTGCGCGCACATACACACTAACTCACAATCAGGCAATCCCATCCATCTTCTCTCAAATCGAATCCCATAGTGCAAATAAATCCCACCCACTCAAACTTGTGTTTTGGTAACTCACAATTGAGGATAGTGTTCTTTGCTTCAAAATGACTTGTCTCCATTTCAGTTCAGCAAAAAAGAATTAGTTTCTTCTGACCGACGAAAAATGTATTTTGTTGTATTGCAAGATCTTATATAATATATAAAACAAATTGCATACTGTATAGACAATATTCATTCTTTACTTATCCCTTTATCATTTTATCAATCTGTTTTTCATTCATTCTGTAGTTCTCCATGTCTACCATCCAACTATTATTTTGTCGGTTGTTTATCTATTGGTCATTAAATTGTTCTATTTATTGGATGTGCAGCCTTTCTATCTATTGGTTTTTCATTTTATTGGTTGTTCTATCTATCAGTCATTTGTTCTTTCTATCTGGAGGCCGTTCGTTGTTTCGTTCTGTTTGTTTCGTTCTGTTGTTTCGTTCTGTTTGTTTCGTTCTGTTCATTTAGTTTCATTCGGTTCATTGCGTTTCATTCATTTCGTTGGTTTAGTTTGTTCCGTTCGTTCCCTTTGTTCTCGTTCCAGTTCGATCTTTCTATTTATTGTTCGGTCCTTCTATCTACCAGACAATAGTTTTATCGGTCATTCCATTTATTGTTTGTTCTATCTATCAGTCGTACTTTCTATCTATCGGTCAGTTGTGCTCTCTATCGGTTGGTCATTCATTTGTTCTCTCTGTCATTCATTTTTTTTTCTTTTTATTGGTCAGTTGTTTGTACTGTCTATTGGTTATTTGTTTATTCTCTCTATTGGTTACTTGTTTGTAGGGCTGCACGATATTGGAAAAATCTGACATTGCGATATGAATAAAATTTCACCAGAAGAACTAAATGGCTTTATTTGGAAAAATGTTTGATCGACTGGGATGATCAAGTTTTTTTTTCACGCAGTGCAATTGCATAAAATATATTACAAGCAAAAATAGCAGTCAAACAGTAATCAAGTGCAGAAATTGAACAATCGAATGTAAAATAACATTATTGTATTAAAAAGTAATAGTTAATATTACCTTTATCTTTTAATCTTTACTAAATAATCTAATCCTGCCATTTGGCTATTGCAGATACACACAAATTGTGATATCGATGCTCAAACGATATATTGTTCAGCCCTACTGTTTGTTCTATTTGTAAGTCATTAGTTCGTTCTGACAGTTTGTTCGTTCTGTTGGTCAGTCATATATTTTAACTGTCAGTTGTTCATATTATCATTCTGCCCATCTATCGTTCTATCTAGTGTTGTCTCTGTCATTCTGTAACACATTCTGTTGTTCTAACCACCTTTGTTGTATACCTGTCTTTATTCAACTATCAAAAAATCACATCAGTACAATTGTATGCATGTTCATAAATGTCAAGTTGTGTGTGGTTATGTTGTACAATCTAAATGTCATTTAAAAGTGTTGTTTCATGTACAGCTTTTAACAAATGTTTGTGCAATTTTGAGACTGCTTCGTCTTTGCTCCCCAGCTAGATAACGTTACCTTGGTGACAAGTATAAGTAGCAGAATTCACAACAACAGTCTTCAGTGCACAAACATCAAGTCGGAGAAAACGGAATATTAAAAGGGAAAAAACGTTTGGTTGGAACTCTCGTTTTCGTTGAAATCACCAGAATTTGATTGTTACCAAATTTGTCAGGTGTGTCTCATATGCTATAGTACCTCACCTCATGCATAGCGAGCATTGATTGTGATTAGATTTCACTCTCATTGGTCAAATCTCTCATATGAGGTCAGCAAAAGGCCATCTCATCGGCACCGCTAGTCAGATTCCCACTATTGCCGCCGCTAGAAGTTCAGAGGCTCTGAGCAACGAGATTTTGGCGCAATCTTTCACAAGTGCTTTATATTGGGGTACATAATGGAGCCTAATATATTCCAATGGCACCATTAAGCTGCAGAGTTACAGGAAGATTGAGGTCTGTTGGATTTAAACGAACAATATGCCCACAGCCTTTTCTGGATGTGAAGGGAGCGAGGGAAAGCCGCACAGGCCTAAAGGCAGAGGTAATAAGGGTCTGGTAATCTAATGCATGGGAAATTATATCCACTCGGAAAAGGCAAATCAAGGTGAGCTTTTACAGTGGTGGAAAATATAGGTCCTCCATTAAAGAGGCTAGCTTTTACTTTACACTTAGGCCCTGTTTACGCCTGGTGTTTTCGATTTTCTTTGATCTGATCACAAGTAGAGGACACTAAAGCAGATGTAAACAGTATAAAACAAACAAAAAAATGCATACAGTCAGATTGTGGTCAAATGGATTCAAACAGCCTGTGAAGACCTACTATTCTCATTCTTAATCATTACAGGATATTTTTCTTGAAATGCACTGGCTAGTAGAGCTTCAAATCTCACTGTTTGTAATGGCAAGTTTGATTTGAAGGCGAAAAAGTTAAAAGCAAATATTCTCTCACTCATTCTAGCACAAGCTTACAGCATTTGAGATATAGCCTACTTGTGCAGCTATCAGAGTAAAGAAAAGCTGTTGATCTGTCTATGTTTTTCAGTTTTTTTACACTTTAAAAAATATTCCATTGCTTTAATAATTACCAAAATAATAAATAATGTGCTGCCTTTATGAAGTCTTATGTGATGTAGAGCAAACTAAAATGCATGCTTGAGTTCCTCAAATCCGTTAAATTAAAACTTATTAAAATTATTGGTTAAATTAATAACAATAAGTATTGCAAGAAATGCAAGTATAAATTCATGTACACTCATCAGCCACTTTACTGGGTTGGACCTCGTTTTGCCTTCAGAACTGCCTTAATCCTTCGTGGCATAGATTCAACAAGGTACAGGAAATATTCCTCAGAGATTTTGGTCCATATTGACATGATCGTATCACTCAGTTGCTGCAGATTTGTCGGCTGCACATCCATGATGCGAATCTCCCGTTTGATCACATCCCAAAGATGCTCTACTGGATTGATATCTGGTGACTGTGGAGGCCATTTGAGTACAGTGAACTCATTGTCATGTTCAAGAAAACAGTCTAAGATGATTTATGCTTTATGACATGGCGTGTTATTCTGCTGGACGTAGCCATAAGAGGAAGGCTACACTATGGTCATAGAGGGATGGACATGGTCAGCAACAATACTGAGATTGGCTGTGGCGTTGACATGATGCTCAATTGGTACTAATAGGCACAAAGTGTGCCAAGAAAATATCCCACACACCATTACACCACCACCACCAGCCTGAACCGTTGATACAAGGCAGGATGGATCCATGCTTTCATGTCGTTGACGCCAAATTCTGACCCTACCATTCAAATGTCGCTGCAGAAATCGAGACTCATCAGACCAGGCAACATTTTTCCAATTTTCTATTGTCGAATTTTGGTGAGCCCGTGTGAGTTGTACCCTCAGTTTCCTGTTCTTAGCTGACAGGAGTGGCACCCGGTGTGGTCTTCTGCTGCTGTAGCCCATCCGCCAGAAGGTTGGACTTGTTGTGCATTCAGAGATGCTCTTCTGCATACCTCGGTTGTACCGAGTGGTTATTTGAGTTACTGTTGCCTTTCTATCAGCTCAAACCAGTCTGGCCATTCTCCTCTGACCTCTGGCATCAACAAGGCATTTGCGCCCACAGAATTGACGCTCACTGGATATTTTCTTTTTCAGACCATTCTCTGTAAACCCTAGAGATGGTTGTGTGTGAAAATCCCAGTAGATCAGCAGTTTCTGAAATACTCAGACCAGCTCGTCTGGCACCAACAACCATGCCACGTTTAAAGTCACTTAAATCACTTTTCTTCCCCGTTCTGATGCTCCGTTTGAACTGCAGCAGATCGTCTTGACCTGCATGTCAACATGCCTGAATGCATCGAGTTGCTGTCGTGTGATTGGCTGATTAGAAATTTACGTAACGAGCAGTTGAGACAGGTGCACCTAATAAAGTGGCCAGTGAGTTTATAAAACCATTAATCACTAATGTGCTGTTTGTTTTCAATCATATACAAATACATAAAAATAACGGTGATTTCCACATTTTAAATGAACAGTTTGGTAAATAATTGGTTGTTTGACTTATAAAAAAAACATGGTCTACTAAGATTTATGATGTTCAAATAAAATGGTGCATAAAAGCTCAGTCAAGCTTATACTTTTGTATGAACAAAAACTGCTAGTAATTACATCGGGTATTTCGAGTAACTGTATATAAAAACATACTTAGTAAATAATAAAATTGTAAAGTAAAGGGCGAATAATTTGCTTTATCATCAAATTGGTATTGGATTCATTTGTATTTGTAACCCTTAAACTATAGTGACCTTTCATAAATCTTTCACCCCTAGTTAGGGTCACAACCCCTAGGTTTGGTCCCACAGTGCATCTTGTTTGTGTGTGATCCATTTAGCCAAAACATCTTTATATCAGGTGTTAAAACAGGGTCTCAGTAGAACCCCCCCTATTAGCTTTTGTATTTCTGACATAAAAATGACTGTCTGCATATAGAATGTGGGGCGAATATTACATAATTGGCTAGAGTCTTTACTTTTAATAAGCGAAGTGTGTCTACAGAAATATGTTAATTCTAGGTTTATCTGAGGCACAGTTGCGCAGCTGCAAAAGTGGGGGGCCGACGGGGTCCTAGGGAATATGCTGGAAAACTCCAGAATAAATCCCCTTAAACGGTGGGTTGTGACCTTTCTTAAATGTGTTTTGTGTTGTGGTGCAATGTGGGATTTCCCTCAGGTGAATGCATTCAAAGCCCAGCTCAATAAAACAGCGGCCATTCCTCGCTCCGGCCGGAGTTCAGCCATGTTCGCAAACCTTCCAACAACATGAGCGCTTGATGACGTGGTGTGAAGGAAACAAAGGGGCAAAAAGTAGTGCATATGAGTGATGCCCCTTCTGTTTTTCCTTTTAAAGCTCTGCAAATGCAAGCAGATTTGTTACAGACCTCATTCTTAAAATCCTCTTTTATTTATATATATGTGTGTGTGTGAGAGTATGAGTACTTATTTATTATTATTTATTTTTAATCATGCTTACATATTTAAAAATCCATGCGTGGTCTTGTTTTTGCCAACCAGAAGGAAAGAAATTAATTTTAATATTTATTTTTTTTATAATTCTAAATTTTTCAAAGTGAATAATGTGGGGGGAAAAGATCTTATCAGTGTTAATATTTAATAGAGAGAAGTTAAAGGATACTGTTGTTTCTAGTTTATTCTTTTGGGACTCATAAGACTTGAATAAAATATTTGCATATGTTATATTTATAAAACTTTTACTTTGTAATGCAGGGCTTTTCAATCTTTTAGATGCAATGGACTGCCAAATATGATCATCCTCATGTGAGGATCCCTAGTCCTGAAATGGAAGAGACTTCTATATAGAGTTCTTGTTTATGAACACTTGCTTTATTCACCCCATTCTTCGCGTATGAGCGGGCACAGCCATTTGAATCTTTTTGGCTCGAGACTTCCGGTCTCATCCCCCTCTTTTCATTTTTAGACGTTAAAAACAGCTTGTTATGCTGCTTGATGTTGCTAACTGACATTTTCTTATTATATGATTCTGCTTTGTCTGTATAATCATGCAAACACTATTATTATTATTATTATTATTATTATTCCTAGTCACTTCTCTTATAGGCAGCTGAATCGGAAGTTCTAAAACAATCGCAAAAAGGGGCGCACTTCGGCATTGAAGAATAAGGTCAATAGCATGCAACAAATTATAAATTAATCTATTCTAAATACTTATTTAAAATGACCTGAAACGCAGTTATTGAGATTTTTTTAGGGGACAACTCAATTGTATGTTCAATCAACTTAAATTTGTAAAAAAAAAAAATAATAATAATAATAATTTAACTTAATTCCTTCATGTTTCCCCCAAGTTTTCCACAAGTCGATTGTGTGGAACCTAGCATTTTTACAGTATATTATGTTTATTTATATTTATATTATTTTATTAATACCTTTCATTTTTATTATGTTGTAAATATTATATAATTTGTAAATAATATATGCATAATTTATTATCAAATATTGTTAATTTAGATAAATATTTCAAATTATTTAATTGCATTTTTATTATAATTTGTATTATTTAATTGCAAGATCCCTCGTTCTGAAATGGAAAAGGCATCTTTATAAATTTCTTGTATGAAGACCTACTTTATATCATGAAAAATATTTTTAGAAATTGTTTTAAAATATAGTTTGTATATATTTACATTGTATTTTTCGTACTCCATACATTTATTATTGTAGTTTAGTTTATTTACAATTATTTATGTTTAGAATTAAATTTATTTATAAATAATTTTCATTTTGATTTATTTGTTTGAATTGTTCATTTTATTTTATTAACTTTTATATTGTTTAAATTAAATAAATTGATAATTTATAATTAATTAGAAAACGTTATTAGATGGATGGATGGATGGATGGATGGATGGATGGATGGATGGATGGATAGATATTTTTTGTACTGGCAGAATTTTTATGTATCTATTAAAATATTTAATAATTGAAATATTTCTACTTAAAAAATGTTAATATATGTTTAGTCAGTAAGGTTTTGACATGCTGTAATTGAGCAGTAGTTCTCCTCTGCTCTTGTGTGGTTTCTGCATAATATAGTGCTTTAAGAGGATCTTGTTTTAAAATTGACACGCTCTCGCTGAGGGCCAGATCAGTGTCCTTCATGCACTCTGAGTGCCGTGCTGTATTTATTTCCCTTTTTTTATCCTCTTTTTCGAGCCATATAGGCATCACTCAGTCTGACAGAGCTGCAGAGTAGAGCTGTTTTAAATATTATATGAAGAAACGTATGAGCCCCTGGCCCACACTCTCAGACACGTGTGCTGTCATACGACATCATGTTTGTCTGAACTGATCCCTATAGCAGGAGATTCCTGCAGAATTACGCTTAGTGGCTTCTCTACTCCACATTTTTAGTCATGGGTGAAGGGAGTTGAGATGCATTTATACTAAGATATACTAGGATACTAGCATTTATATTTTTTAAGGTGAGTGTTTAAAGTTTAACAGTTAATCAGTGTTGTAAATCGAACAGGAAGTCAATGATGAAAATATATGTAATTGATAATTATAATAATTAAAATAATATTAATGATTTGGTATTGTACCTCTTCTGCAAAAATACATTAGCTTCCAAAAATCCCAACAACAATAACAACAATTATGAGTAATTATGATAATCATTATACTACTACTACTACTACTACTATAGTAGTAGTAGTAATAATAATAATAATAATAACAATAATAATAATAATAGTGATTTAGTGCAGCAAATAACAACAGCAAAAATAAATAAGCTTTTGCACACTGTGCAATATTAATTTGAAAACACTCATCTTAAATTATACAACAATAAAATATATTATTTATATTGTTATTAATAATAATTTGCTTTTGTACACCTGTTCTGCAAAATTTATTTGAAAAAAGGACAAGACGTGGCAATAATAATATTATTATTAAAAATAGTGATAATGATGATGATGATGATGGTGAAGATGATAATAACAAAATTAATAATATTAATAATATAAAAGGGACTAAGCCGACAAGAAAATGAATGAATGAATGAATGAATATTAATAATATAATTTGCTTTTATACACCTGTTCTGCAATTTTTTTTAAAAAAGAACAGACAAGAGGGTGCTTTTATAATAATAATAAAAATATTATTATTATTATTATTATTATTATTATTATTATTATTATTAATATTATCAATAACAAAAATAAAGAATATTTGCACTATTACTAGTATTAATAATAGTTGTCATTATTGTTATTATTATTACTATTGTTATTATTATTACTATTATTAATAATAATATTAGTATAATTATTATTCTCAGTAATAATAATAATAATAATAATGACAACTATTATTATTATTATTATTATTATTACCAGTAATACCAAAATTAAAGAATATATGATAATCAAAGCACTACTAGTTGTTGTTGTTGTTATTATTACTACTATTATCATTATTAATACTAATAATATAATTATTATCCTAATAATAATAATAATAATAATAATAATTATTATTATTATTAATATGATTATTACCAATAACAACAAACATAAAAAATATGATAATCAAAGCACTACAACTAGTAATAATAATAGTTGTCGTTATTATTGTTATTATTATTATTATTATCATCATTATTAATATTATTATTATTATTATCGTTATTATTATCATTATTGTTATTATTATCATGATTACTACTACTTGTAGTAATATAATAATAACAATTGTAATAGTAATAATGATAATAACAATATTAATAATAGTAATAATAATAATTATTAATAAATTATGCTCGTCTTGCATATTCTTGCATATTCTTTTTTTTAAGATGCATTTTGCAGTGCCATATGCAGGTCATCCATATCTCTCTCTCTCTCCCTCTCTCTGGTGAAAGCCTTGTCTGCAGGCAGTGCGTGTTCGCTCTCTTCTTCAACAGAACATCAGGCAGGAACAGGGAAAACTGAAAGAGGGAAGGGGCTGAAAGTGGAGGAGTAAAAGTGTAAACTCCACTCATCCCCAGAGCTGCTGACGACAAGGCCTACGTCACACACACACACAGACACACACAGACACACACACTCTCTCACCGCACAAGAGCAGCTCCATGGCCCCCAGCTGAAAGCTTTATATAAGACCCTTTATACGACCTGAGAGAGAATAATATGAAACTAGAGCATATTTCCTCACTGTCTTACTTGCGGCAGGTAGAAAGATGCAGATAACAAAAAATTATGAGCTATTGATTTAACAATGCGTCAATGCTGAGAGCTTTTTGATGATAAAATACTACTTTTTCAGTGTAAACGCTCCAAGTCAGGCATTCTCAACTTGGCCACATCTATAGATTTAAAAAAAAATGTACATTAAAAGAGTCAGACACAAACTAAATGTAGAGGGGGAAAAACACCCACGGTTTACCTGTCAAGTCTGTCTGAGGGCGAACGCTTTCGATAGTCATCAGGGCTTATAATTGTAAATTTTGAATAATATGTCTTTATGCCGTTGTCAGAAACCATGCAGCCATGTAATTATCAGAGTTTGTCTTGCGTGTCTAAAAGCAGCTTCTCATAACTGATTTGCTGCTGTCTAGAAGACTCGTCTTTTTTATAATTGAAGGGTGAGTTGTGAGTTTGAAATTTTGGCTATTACTTTGCATACTTTTTAAAAAACTTTCCATACTTGTTGTTTTTTTATTATATAGTGATGCCTTAGAACAGGGATGTCAAACTCAATTCCTGGAGGGCCGCAGCCCTGCACAGTTTAGTTCCGACCCTAATTAAACACACCTGATCAAACTAATTGAGTCCTTCAGGCTTGTTTGAAACCTACCAGTAAGTGTGTTGAAGCAGGGTTGGAACTAAACTGTGCAGAGCTGCGGCCCTCCAGGAATTGAGTTTGACATTTGACAGTTTAACTTTTTATTTCAAAAAGACTGTTTTAGTGAGCAGTTCTTTAGTGTAAAGATAAAGACATTTAGTTCAGTTTGATCTTATAATAGACAAGTGAACAAAGACCGAACATATAATCAAACTCTTAAATTAAGGAGCAGTTTCTAAACAAGTAATTTCAGAAATCATTCAAAATTAAGTGTTTAATTTGACTTAATTAAAATAAGTTTGAGTAAACTTAATTCAAAGTGGGTACAAGTATTTATTTATATATTTAAAATGCTGCTATGATTTAAATGCAGCTTAAAATAGTTCAATTTTTTAAAAATTAAAATCCATAATCACTGATTACTGACACTTTCTCTTACTTCAGTCCAATTGAAACCAGTTGATTTAAATTTCTTGTTCATTTATTTTGTTCTTATTTTCTATTAGTTAACCAGCTACATGTAAAATAAAAACATGGCCACAGAAAATACAACACAAGTAAAACGTTATTGGCAATTAGAAATAATTCTATTAGATAACTTAGTCACAGCACTTAGGTATATTTAAAACTTAAGGTGACACTTTAGAATAATGGTCCATTAGTCAATGTAAGTTAATGTACTTACTAACATTAAATAAGTATGAATAATTTTGCACTTATCAATCTTAGTTCAACATTTACTAATTTGTTATTATTGCCATATCACCCTGCAGCCCAAGACCGGTTACTCACTGAAGCTAAGCAGGGCTGAGCCTGGTCAGTACCTGGATGGGAGACCACATGGGGAAAAACTAGGTTGCTGTTGGAAGTGGTGTTAGAGAGGCCAGCAGGGGGCGCTCAACCTGTGGTCTGTGTGAGTCCTAATGCCCCAGTAAAAGTGAAGGGGACACTACACTGTCGGTGGCCGCCGTCTTTCGGATAAGACGTTAAACCGAGGTCCTGACTCTCTGTGGTCATTAAAAATCCCATGACACTTCTCGTAAAGAGTAGGGGTGTAACCCCGGTGTCCTGGCCAAAGTCCCTCAATCGGCCCTTACAGATCATGGCCTCCTAATCATCCCCATCCACCGAATTGGCTCTATCACTGTCTCCTCACTCCACCAATAGCTGGTGTGTGGTGAGCGCACTGGCGCCGTTGTCCTGTGGCTGCCGTCGCATCATCTAAGTGAATGCTACACACTGGTGGTGGTGTGGAGAGACCCCCCTTATGATTGTGAAGCGCTTTGGGTGTATGGCCATACACAATTAATGCGCTATATAAATACACATTACATTACATTACATTACATTAAACTCAAATTGTGTTTGTTAACATTAATGCACCTTGAGTTAACATGGACTGTTATTTAACTTAACGTTAACAAAGATCTAATAAATGTATTACTAATAGTTTATTCATGTTAATAAATGCATTAACTAATGGACCTTTATTTTAAAGTGTTACCAAACTTAAAGCTAAAACTCTAAACTAAGACGCTGCAACTAAACTTGTTTTAATTGGATCACTATTTACTCTCCCTCATGAGGTTACATGAGGTTGTGCTGATCACAAATTAAGATATTTTGAAGCTGAAGACCTGTAGCCATTGACTTCAATAGTAGGAAAACAAATATTATGGAAGTCAGCTTTCTTCAAAATATCATCTTTTGCAATAATGATTACAGAATTCAAATTTTTAAGTGAACTATGCCTTTAAGGACACCATAACCAGATTTCGGTGTGATACTGAAGCTAAACCATAAAGAATATCTTGTCTACCATTTTTTTTTCTATTTATCTCCTAATGATAAAGTTAAACAATAGTTTAGTGTTTAAAAATATTGCAAAGACAGTATCAGCACTGAATTTGAGCACATTTTAGTTACTTTCAAGTTGTTTTCTATTATCTACTGTATAATCAGCCTCACTGAGTATCGAATTTCAATACTCAATACCATGTTCTTGTAATTTTACTCTATGGTAGTCCAAAGATAGGCTAATTAATAGTCAAAAAGCCATAGACAAAAATAAATAAATACAACTTTGGTGTCTGTCAATAAAAAAAGTTAAAGTCTCACAGATTTGTTACACTTCATTTTGATTGCTTTTTGTTGACTTCACATTGCAACGATCTCTACAGATTTATAAGTGATTAGATACTTTCTCTGATAATTGTAGTATTTTGTTCTGTTGAACACAAAAGAAGATATTTTGAAGTGTTTTGGAAAGCATTGACTCGCATAATATTTGTTTTGTCCTACAATGGAAGTCAATGGATTTTCAGCTTTTTTAAAAACATCTTCAACAGAAAAAACCCAACAACCTCAAAATCGTGTGTTACGTCCCTGATGTTAAATGTAGGGAAAATTTTAAAGTTGGTTGGGGTGAGTGTGGAGCAGTCCCCTGCCTTCACGACAACACATCAAATTCAGTTAAAGAATTTAACAAAAAAAAATGTACAATAATAAAACAATCCCACAAAAACTGGGAAGCAAAAATAGGCTTTAGGAAGGGGAAAGGCCAAGACAACAAATAAAAGTACACTTTAGCTAGTTAGGGAGTAAAACTGTCTAAACTGACAAAGTAAGATTAAATTAATGCAAGGCAAGTTTATTTATATAGCACATTTCATACACAGTGGCAATTCAAAGTGCTTTACATAAACGGGAATAAAAAAGACAAGTGTAAGAAAAAATAAAAACAGATAATAAAAAAACAGATAAAAATATGCTAAAACAGGTTGTAAAAGAATGAAAAAGAAGAGAAAAACATAATAGTGCGCTCTGTCGGACGTAGCACAGTGCTCATTCAGTAAAGGCACAGCTAAACAGATGTGTTTTCAGTCTGGATTTAAATGTGCCTAATGTTGGAGCACATCTGATCATTTCTGCCAGTTGATTCCAGCAGCGAGGGGCATAGTAGCTGAAAGCCGATTCACCCTGCTTTGACTGAACTCTTGGAATTTCTAGTTTATATGATCCTAGAGATCTGAGTGTTCTTCTAGGTTTGTATTCAGTGAGCATATCTGTAATGTATTGAGGTCCTAGGCCATTTAGTGATTTATAGACAAGTAATAATACTTCAAAATCTATTCTGAATGTAACTGGGAGCCAGTGTAATTAACAACAGAAATGTACACTAATTCCCTAACTAAACATAAACAAGAGAAAAGGGGTTTTAGAAATAAAATGACACCCACCTCCCGACGGCTTCCAAACAGAAAGTGAAGTTTCAAAAGCATGTTTAAGCGGTTTCAAATGCTTTACAACAGATTTTGACCTCAGTAAGATAACCACAACAGCGACAATAATCACAACACAACCAGGCAGGAGAAGCAAGCTTCAATGTGGCTTGCAACTGATCAGCATTTAAGCTTGCAGGGCAACGAGCTGCAGGTGCAATTAATTAACCTCCTCTCCTCCACACCTAGCTGAGAAACAGGTAACAGAAAGAGAGAGAGAGAAGAAAATAAAACCAAACACAACAATACATTCAAAACACCATGGAATGGAACATTTGGAACAAGAGCAGGGTGAATTTTCCTATTTGGGTGAGCTATCCCTTTAACAGTATTTGATTCAAAGCTTTATATATGATATACAGTTTGATTCCGTTGTTGTGACTGCTCAATTTGTGACCGCTCTAGAAAGCAATGTGCACCGTATGAAATGAACAACAAAAGGTTGCTCCACGTCTTCAGCACACATCAGTGACCTGCGATTGCATAAACCTTGATAACGTTGGTGCAATGTTACGTAACGGCGACCACTCAGCGCTTCTCCTGCTTACCAATAAGCACACAACTCTCAAAGCTGCTGGCATAAACGCTGACGGGGCCTTCGCTTCATGGCAGATTTTTCCACCGGCACGTCTCATCTCCTGCTTCAGATGTCTGATCAGACCCCTTCCCACTCGCTTTTCCCTCTCACATTTGCTTTTTTCCTTATCGTGCGTCCCGTGCGGGATTCTAAGAAGGGTAATTCTGACTCAATCACAGTTAAACCTTGCTTTCTCCTGGATAATGTAACAGATGACTGTAACCGACTTCTGCAAGGGTTCATTGTATATCAGTTAGGGGTGTATGGTATTGCAAAAATTTGACCTCGCAATATTTATTTTTTTCTGCGATTATATATTGTGATAGTCATGCAATATAACCAGATGGATTGAATAACTCTATATAGAAAATAATGCATTATTATAGAATGATTGGGATGGTTTTGTTGGGGAGTAAATCTGCTTCAAATATACACCTAAAAATGCAGATTTCAAGCAATTAATTCATGTTGTTCTAACACAAATCGACCCTGGTGCTATTTTGGAGTTTTCCGCCTGGATTTTGCCTACCCAAATTTAAAAGCTTCCCAAATCCACATGCAGAGGTGGAAATGCAAAAATTTGGTATCATTTTAAAGAAAACCCTTTGAATTTTCATAAAACACTATTGAAAGTGTTTAAAATAACTGTCTATGTTGTCTGTGTTATAATAAACACCTAAAAAAAGAGGCGCTTTTTGTATTTTTTGTTTTTTTACTCAGATTTGAAAGTCTGCCTTTTAGGTTCTGTGTGGTCTAGGTTGCTGTAATTAATTTAGGTGGTTCCTGCACATGTCTGTAATCATAGGAAAAAAGAAAAATGTCTCTACCATAATGTATCCAAAAGTTATTGCATTCCAACTGATAAGAGGTGCTATACCATTTTTTTTATGTATTTTCCGCCTACCAAATTTTGAAAGCTTTCCATATCCAAATGCATTGCTATAAATGAAAAATTCCAGTGTTATTGAACAGAAAACCCTTTGAATTTACATAAGAAACAGCTGAAAGTAATAAATAATATTTTATATGTTTTCTGTTTTATGTTGAACCACTTCAACATTGGGCGCTTTTTTATTTTTTGTTCTAAAATGCTTTTTTTAAAAGGGTGTAATTTATTTAAGGGGCACCTATTTTACCCATTTTACAAGATGCAAGATAAGCCTTTGGTGGCTCCAGAATGTGTCTGTAAAGTTTCAGCTCAAAACACCCATCATATAATTTATTATAGCCTCCAGAATCTGCCCATTTTGGTGTCTGAATACATTCTAGCTGTTTTTGAAGCCTGTGGCTTTAAATGCAAATGAGCTGTTTCTCCCTGCCCAACGTTCCCACATGCGTGTCTGCTTCTCATCATGCGTTACATCAGATAAGATTGAATTGAATAAGACTTGGAAAATCTGAAATACAGCTCATTAGTCAAAAATACCAAGTAAGTTTATTTCATTTATTTGTGGTTGAGTTTATTCAAGCCTTTCTGATATGATGAGTCACACACAAATACCGTTTGCAGTATACACACACACACATTAGCGTTTACTGACACCATGCGGCCATGGTGATTATAGCAAAAACGTTTTAAACTTATAAAACTTATAAAAATCACAGAATTCCAACATATATTTTAACCCCAGTTTGCAAAAAAAATTGTTCTGTGAACATGTGTAGACATGTTATTGTAGAATCATGGCGCCTGTCAATCAATTTGGTGGGCGGGGAAACCACACTCCTACGTCACTTTGCGGTGTGCCTCAATATCACTGGGATTTGGGTTCTATTTTATTGTCAGGAAATGTTAAAAAAGAGAGTTATTGGGTTTATATCACTCCAATATGACAGTGAACACACTATACCTACAGTACACACAGTTCTATTCAAACAGCTTACAAAAGTTGATTTTCATAATAGGTGCTCTTTAACAAATTTAAGTGGATTGAACATAAAACCCTGTTTAAAAAAATGTCGGGTTCCACACAATCCCATCATGTTGTCCCAATGCAAATCGATTGACTTAACTTAATGTTTTTTTTTATATTTTAAGTTGATTAAACGTAAAACAATTAAGTTGTCCCCCCCCCCCCCCAAAAAAAAAAAACCAAAAAAAAAAAAAAACCCTGAATTATGTTTTTACAGCTCTTTGTAAATAAGTACTGTAGTTTGAACAAGCAGCAAAAATATTTGTAATAAACATATCACAAGCATACATAAATACAACAGAGCAAAGAAAAATGTTTTTTTTTGGGGGGGGGGGGGGGGGGGAGTCTAACAGTATTAAAGTACAGACACTGAATTATCAAATGTTAAAAAAAAAAAAAAAAAAAACATTTAGTATTATTGTATAAATAAACAAACTTGATCTTTATTAAAAGTTACACATGATACAGAATGCTTTAAACTCTATTGAAAAAAGCTCACACATTATCAGACCCAAAAAATGATTAAGACATTTATTTAAGCTTGTTTTTAATTGATTTAATTGTTTATTTTGTACTGTTTCTCTTTATGCATTTTTTATTTAGTGTCTTTAATATGTTATTTTGTAGCGCTTTGGGTGTTAAGTGCATTACAAAGAAAATGTATTATTATTATTATTATAGTAAAACTCCACAAATCTCATGTTTTTAGCTACACTGTACAATTTGTGTTGGACAACATGAAAGAATTAACTCATTAGTATTTACAAATTAAAGTGGATCGAATATAAATTGTCCCCCCAAAAAACTCAATGTGTTGTTTCAGCTCATTTTAAATAAGTAGTTTGAACAAACAGCAAATGTCTTTTCTTTTTTTTTTGAGTGTACTGTACCTGCCCAACTAACCATTTCACATGCTGCGATGTGACTATTACAGATGCACACATTGTGACATCAATGCTGAAATGATATATCGTGCAGCCCTAATCATAGTATTGGATCTCTGTCTTTCTCCTCTATCCTGTCCTCCCCGTCTTTGACTTTATCTTTTCTTCTTTCCACGATTTGAGAGTCAGAATGTGTCTATGTTCAAGCAGACTGCCTCTTTCTGGCTGATTAGCAGCATCTGTGCGTCCCGGAGTCTTAAAAAGAAAGGGGATTTAAGAGAAAGGAGTCGAGCGTTTCTCCTTCATTGCTCTTTGTGCTGCCTCTGTCTCATTATGAAGCCATTTGGAGGCACAGCCTTGGCTTTGACAAGAAGTCAATCATTTAGATTCTATCAAGGAGAGTTTCGGGATTTTTTTTTTTCTTTTCATTTTTTTGCTGTTCAAACTTGTTACTGACTGACAGGTAGTCCTTGGGATTTGGTCATTTAGTCATTTCCGGCTGCATTTAAGTACTTTATGGTCTGCCTGCAGAGGGAAGCTATAAAACGAAGGCTGGGAACATATTTAGGAACATAACTGCAGACACAAATGGCTAGCATACATTGCAAGTATTACTGTAGTGTTGTGCTTACTTAGCATTAGGGAGGCAATAACAATATTCCGAGAAAGTGTTATTTACAAAGGTTCTAGGAACATTCTGAATGTCTAGCTTATTGTTTTCTGTAGTTTATCATTCTTTATTTGTTTAAATATTACGAATTTGCATTAGCCATTCCAATGTTTTATTACAATTTCTGTTTTCCTCATTACAGTAGAACAATCCGAGGACATTTATTATTATATTACAGTACAACCCATTTATAGACTTTACTTGGGCGGGCTACACAGGTATATTTGTATACAGCGTTTTTTTTTATTTTATTTATTTATTTTTTTAACCATTATCATACTTTTACACTTTTTTTTTTGAGAATCCACCTAGCACATCTGCGATCGATTAACCAGTGTAGAGTCTGCTCTCGTTACCTGTTTTGTACCGATCATTCTCTGTGCTTGTAAACTCTGAGCACTCCCACAGATAGTCTCACATGCTCTAAAGATCAACAGGCCCATGCCTTTTGGGGAATTAAAAATGCTTCCGGACGCAGTTTCTAAGGGTACGTTCACACTAGCACTTTTGGTCCGCACCCGTGTTCGTTTGACGTCAAAGTACGGTTCATTTAGGTAGTGTGAACGCTGTATTCTGAACTGAATGCGCACACATTAACTGTACCCGAGTCCACCTGAAAAAGGTGGTATGCCTGGTATGGTTCAGTTCTGATATGAATGCAATCGTAACAAATAACGGAAGTGAACTGCCAACTGTACAACAAACTTTCGTTTTTGTAACGTTCATTCATGTGTGTGTGTGTGTGTGTGTGTGTCTGTGTATCGCCTACTTTGGTGACAAGCAGGACTGACCCAGTGCAAACAGTGATAAAGTCTGCTTGTCTTTACCAAAAATGACTTCTGCAGACATAAAGTGATGTTCTGAGCGTTTTTACAGCAGATAGACACAAGTGGCTCTCTGTATTTTGGTTTTGGTAACGCTTTGGTAACGTACTTTGGTTTTGGTAACAAAACCAAAAGATTCAATAAAAGCAGAATGACCGTGATGTGCAGACATCTCCATTTTGGTTATTTGCTTTCATGGCCATTACCTGGCAACAGCTGTACACATAACAGCAGCTTGATGAGGCAAGCGTACTGGGGTTTGGAAGGAAAAAAAGACTGTGTGAACACAAACCAGCCGAGGGGGGGCAATCGAACTTGGGTTCGGACCAGGCATTCGGACCAAGTGTGAAAGCACCCGAAAATCTTCTAAAATATCTGGTATTCGGCTTTCGCTTTCTAAAGTTGCTGTTAATTGTATACATTTTTACATTACCTTTTTATTTAAGCCTATTTTTGCTTGGATTTGCAGTTGACTGCGAGTGTACAGCCCCGGGAGCAAGCAAGAGAAATATAATAAACGACTCAGAAAAACTTTACTATATACTCTGAGAGGACAAAATGACATCTATACTGGTTGCTAAATATTATGTACGTAATAAATAATATGTACACCTTAGAAAAGTTTAATCAACTAATTTGCCTTATTTAAATCTACACTTTTTAATCTTGCAATTACTATATTTGTTTAGAAATATTTTTCTGTTTTTATTCCTTTTTTTGTCATTTATTTCTCATTTGCCTTATATTTTAGTAATTTGGTGATGTTAATATATTACGTTCTTTATCTATTACTATACAGTATTACACACTTTTACCTGTTAGTGGGTGCACATGGCTCCTGAATAGCATAAACGTAAGAGAGATAATGGATTTCTTTTTTATTTCAACTTATAAAAACTTTAACCCATTGAAAAAAAACAGTGTCATAATAAATACAAATATAGTTAAAAATCATATTTTTTGTTTGTCGCATGCAGTTAACCATTTATGTGCTGTGGGTAAAAGGTCTGGCTACCACAGCAAGTGTAGGGAAGCACTATATATATATATATATAACTCCTGGTGACTTTTATTTCACCTTATGAAAATGCATTCATAATTTCATGATAATCTTCTGCGAACACATTTCTATCTTATTAGAAAGGTTGACCCCCCCCCCCCCCCCCCCCCCTAAAAAACAAACAAACAAAAAAAAAAACAAAACAAAAACAAAGTATTCCCTCTATAAAATACCCCAATCTCTCAAAAAACATCATTGTTTTATTCATTTTTCTGCAGCAGAACTCTTTGAATTCTTAGAAAATGTTCTTTTTTTAACATTCTGGTGTCTTTCTAAGCATCATATTTTCCTTAAAGTTATAGAAGCTGTAAACCCTCATCATTTAATTTTGCTCAACATGACAACCTGTATAGAAAATTCTTGCAACTAACCTCACTACATTGAGCCTAATGTAACTACATGTACCATATTATGTGTGTGCGTTTGGGTATAAAGGAGATGATGTTCCAATTCCTTATTTCTGGTCCAGACTGAGACCTCAAGCGAACTTGGGTCAAGTGGACAACACTTACATAAAACTCACCCAGGCTGAGAGACAGACTCTCTATAATTGCATTTGTCCACTGCATCCCAGGCATATTTGATTAGAGAGTAAAGATGAGACTATGAACCTGTCAGTCGTCTTTTTTTTTTTTTTTCTTTCTTCACCGTCTCTCACTCCAGACACCATTCACAGTCCTGGGTGTTCACAGCTCTGCAATAGTCAAGTATTGAATAGACTGACATTTGAAATGTTGCACAACATCTCTTAAGAGCTTTTTGTCCTTAAGGAGTCAATACCTATTGAATGGTAATGACTTGCCTGGTGCTGGTCTATTTAGATTCTGGCTTTAGATGTAAAATTCGTTTTTTTTTTATATGATATACTCTTGTTTTGATTGCTGTGGTTCTACACCATCTCCTCTTTTTTTGGCACATATATGCTATTGGAAATGAGAAAAATGAGTTGTTGTAAAAATGGAGAGCAGATTCCCCGAATATATCACAGGGCCAAAGGCCATTCCGAGACAAATGGAAATTCACTGGCATATTCCAGCTCATTAATTTGGTCAATTGCTTTGTACAAGATATATGTGCTTCGGTGTCTGGTTTTGAGTCAGACCCTTTACTCTTGGGAGGACCGTTTCATGTAGTTTCTTCTATTTTTTTTTTTTTTTTGAGTGTATTTTTTTTACCATTTTTCATATAACATGGATATGATACAGCTACAAGAAGGAATGAAATAACTTGATAATGACTCAAACTTTATTATCCACACGAGTAACAATTTGAATGTTAAATGTGTATGGATTAAATAATCATTTAACATAATTCATTTTATGAATTAATAATCCAAATTAACTTTATAGTTTCGAATAAATCTTAATTAGAAATGCACAATTAAGAATTCCTACATTTTAGAGACACTATTTCCATGAAAAAATATGTATTGTTAGTTGCATAGCACTAGAGTTTTTTTAAATGGCAAAACAAGTGTATTAACTAGAGCATCGAATCAGTTTTTTAAAATAATTTGACAAAGAAACCATTAATTTCCATTGTAATATAAACTAAATTGTTTAAAATGCAGAACCTCAGAGCCACAACTACCTATTAAGTAAATATTATGCTGTGTTCACACCAGACGCGGAATGTGCGAATAAACCGCGATATTCACGTGTAAAAAGCTGCGTGAACATTATGATTTTACTTGTTCCATTTGCGCATCAAATTCACTTCACAACAGGCGCAGTTTCACGTCATAGGCAGGGCTTCTGTCTGCCTGGTGACTCTAGCTTCGTTGCTAAATGGCTAACATGGATTTTATTGAAATAATAGCTGTGTTTATGTGCTTTAGGAAGGCTGATAAACAGCTTTGATTCATTTGGAGCCATGTCTAAGTCCACTAGATCCATTCAGAGGTGCACCCAGCTCTGTGAGTTCATCAACTTCTCCAGAAACTATACCTGGATGATGGAAGCTTTCAGCGGTGCTTCAAACTGAGCCGAGCCCAGTTTGATGAACTGGTCATTTAATGACGCTACGTCATAATCACGCCCCTACAAGAGAAAGCTCCTGATTGGTTAAAGCGGCGCGAATGTCGGCTGAAGTTCAGATTTTTGAGTTCGAGTGATTTGCCGCGCAAAACGTTTAACTCGTGTTGCATTGACTTCACATATAAATCACTCGCGCATTATGCTTCATCCGTGTCAGGTGTGAACGCAGCATTACAAGCCATTGGTGGTTTGAAAGTTTTTGAAAAACTCCTGAAAGTAACCTAATATTAACTTACTTGGCCTCATTTTATTCAGAATGACATTGAATTAGATTGATATCGCTCCAAGGATATCAAGGCCTTAAGCCACAGCTTTGTCATTTAAAAACAAAAAAACAAAAAAAGGGTTTATATCATTTTACATTTATAAATTCTTTACTTTCCTTTGTCTCCGTGGCAGGTCTTTTCTGCTTATCGCTCCATGCCTCGGAGGTTCGACTCCAACTTAACCACTGACACTGAAAAATGGCATGCGATTCTCAAGCCCCAGTCCTCCTCCTCCAATCCCTTGTTCTCTGTTGTTCTGCCCCATTCTCATTCGGCTGTCAGAGCGGGACGGGCAGAAATGGCCCTTTGAATGACACCGGTTGGCACATCATTCTGAGTGTTGGTGGGAAAAGGGGCTCTAGATAAATGGTGATGCGCCTTCCATGATTGCCTGCCGCTTCCCTTCACCCCTTCCTCCAATGCACTCGGGAAAAACCAAATAACAGCTGCGCTCAATGAGAAATGTCAGCCTGATTTTTCACTTTTCACTGTTTCGTGTGTTTGTTTTGCTGAATTTAATTCTTTTTCTTTTTTGTAGTCGACTGTAAGGTCTGCAAACAGTCCACCTTGTAGCATTTTCTAATACAACTACATGGCAATTGGAGTGTAAAATGGCGTAGCCTGAAATTTTACAGATTTTTCTTGCAATCATCGCTTTTTCTGAAAACCTTGAAGGTGCTTCCCATTTTTTACAAATATTTATTTATTTATTTTTTGTGACTAGATTACTTTGACCCAAATATGGGCTTTAAATGCCTTCATGTGATACGTCTATGATAGATGCCTACTGAATCTACTGTTATTGGGAATAATATGCTGTTTCAAATAATTCCTCATCCCTAAATATGTTAAGTTACTTTAATTCGCCAAAACCGTTTTTCTGCTCTTTATCCACACAAATTACTAGGGATGTACTGAAAAGCTGAAAGAAAGAAAGAAAAAAAGGTAAAGAATTGTTGTATTTGTTTAGTATGTTGGCTTCAGACTCTCTCCAGCCATAGATACTGCGCAGTGTGAAGCAGCATTTGCACCAGATGCAGAACGCATTGAGTTGTGACACCCATACATTTCAATGGCTTGTGCCGGGTAAAGGCGTTTGTTGCTGTGCAGACCCAAGCAAAAGAACAGCGGAGTTACGCTGTCGTTAAAGTTGCTGGATATTCTAGTCATGTACACGTATACATGCTCTCCGTAAAAGCAAAGCCACTCAGCATGCAGACAGGACATTTCTATATTATTCTTGTTCCTGCTCCTTGCAATATTGTTACTGTGCTGTCATGGCAACACTGGAAATATGGCGCTTCATGCCTTGCTTTCACCGTCAATAAAACTTTACTGTCAATAAAATGTGACCATTTATTGGCTTGTGTGTTTTAAAATCGGTATAACTTAAGTTGAGTTGAGTTATTAAATCACTTTTAGTAAAATTAAATAATTGCAAAAGCATTTTGGAAGACTAGTGCATCCAGAATTTTTGTTTGTAGCTCAATTTTTTTTATTTTTGGTGCGTCCCTAAATTATGTACTTAGGCTGGTTTATTTGATTAATTACATTATTTAATTGCATTAAAATAGTATATTATGGGAAAAGAATGCACATGGGTTATATAATCTAGTGCGTTTAAGCCATTCTGACTTCAAAAAATCTTTTTAGTTTTGGTGCATCCCTATAAATTATGCTCTTAGGCTGGTTTATTTTATTAATTACATTATTGTTTATTTAATTAGATTAAAATAGAATATTATGTGGAAGAAAATGCAGATGGGTTATAAAATCTAGTGCATTTAAGCCATTCTGACTTAAAAAAAAATCTTATTCTTATTGCAGAGTCTGAAATCTTATTCACTTTTTGCAAAGTAAATTTTACTGTGATTCCTTGTAGTTCTGTGGTCGAAACATCCATTATAAATTTCTACATATTCATTCTTGATTCATCAAACCAAGGTTTGATCTTAGGAAAGGAAATAATGTCTAATATTAGCAATATTACAGATGTAGCTCGATACACATCGATCAGTGCACAGGGGCAGCTGTGAAAGAGATGGATTGCAGTTATTGCCGCCATTGATTTTAACAACCAGGCTGTTAGAGTCCATCCAGAAGCTCACTCAATCGTTCTGGCTTCCGCTGGCATCCCTTCAGCCAATCGGATGTCTCCATTTACGCTCTTTGCCTTCTCATGCACCCGTTCATTCATTATCCCCAAGTGGTCCAACGAAAAATCATTTAAATATTTATCCGCTGCTCCTGTTAACATTGTCTTTCACACCACGGGTTGTTCTTTCCCCTTTGATCACCTCAGCTTGAGCCGAAACCATAGCTACGAAAGTGATTTGCATGAGTCACATGACTACTCTCACCAGCCAATAGCGTTCGCTGTTCATAGGCTGACGTGAAGAGAGCAGTGCACATACCCCTGTGGAGAGAGATCAGGGGTATTGATTTCTGCGCCTTCCCCTGCTGCTCTTTGTTATGTGCCGTTTGGAGATTGACCGGCTTTAGAGAGGATATGAAGGAAACACTTTTATTATGACGTGTGACCTTATGTGTCTCTCCCGCCTGGATCATTTCAGATGGGATCTGCCGGACTTGTCTGAAGGGTTTCTAACACAGTTACTTATTTGTCATACAATGCAAATTGTGTTAAAGCAGCTTAGCTAACAACAGGCAGTTACCAGAAATCAGGTTTGAAGTCTTAACTTTATGATCCCGTTTAGCGAAACTAAAATTGCACCAAGGTGCTGTAACACAAGCAAAGTTACATATATACATTAACTAAATATTACCACACAACATGCAATACATAATTTTTTACGTGCATCTCCCTCCCCGCTGGACTCATTTAATGACCTAATGGCCACCATTATAAAAGAATTTCTAATTCTATATGTCCTGCAAATAGGAACTCTAAAACAACGTCCTGATGGCAGCAGCTGAAACACAGAGTACAATGGGTCATCTGGGGTGCATAGCATACCCTAAGCTCTCTTTAAAACATAACTATGGTAAATTGCCATTGGACCAGTTTGGTTAAATGATGATCTTGCCTGCCACCTTCACAAGGCTACTCAACCTGTTCTTATTTGACAAACTCAGATTACCGTACCAAGCTACAATGCAGAAAGATAAAATGAATTCAATAAATTGTTTATAAAACAGTGTCATCATAGAGGTTCAAACCCAAAATTATCCAAGTTTCTTCAGAAAAAAGTCTTTGTTGAACTTTTTTTAGAGATAGCCTGGGTGTTAGGTTGAAATGTCATCATATTGTCAATAACGACCCCTAGATATTTATGTGTGTCAAAAATTTCAATGTCCAAACCTTTAATATTTGTTAGGCTGGGGGTAGGCAAAGCCTTCCTGTTTATCAACCCGTTCAGTTCATTAGGCACATTCATTCACACAAAATCCTGGATTTCTTCTATTTAGTTAATTGATGATTTAGTGTAGTTCAAAACCAATTCATCATTGACTAATGTGATTCACTCAAAGTTTCTTTCAAGGAAAGTCTGTTCACTCTGTAGTCATATTTGTAGCACCCAGGGCAGTTCATTTAAAACCAAAGTCCTATCTAAATGAATGGGGGACTCCTTAAACTTCAAACTTTAAGAACTCACAATTAAATGATACATTTCAAATAAAGAACAAAATCAGAAGTGACGGTTCGATTATTGTTGTAGCTTAAGCACTAATTGCGTTTAAGATGTGCTATTTTCATTTCGCATTAGCTATTGGTCATGCTCAGAGGTTTTGATTCCAATCTCCTCTATAGTCATGTTTTATGGTAAGCAGAGGACGTGGTTACAAACACAGGAAGAAGAACTGAAGACAGACACTGGAAGGACATGAAATGTGATTTTTAAGTCAGTTCTCTTGTCATAGGCAACACGTCCAGTGCGTAGTTGAGAAACGACAGGGGTTGCCGAAAGGAGCAATTGAATCTGTACAGACCCTTCCCCCAAAGGACTGCCAGGCTATAAAAATTGCCAATTGGATATTTTGACCAGAAGGGAAGATTTCCTTCGCTGTGGCAGCCACACTGAACATTACAGTTTTCCCTATTCATATTAGTTTGAGTGAACTGTCTTTGTAGATCTATAGTAGGGTTGTCCAAACTCGGTCCTGGAGGGCCGGTGTCCTGCAAATTTTAGTTCCAACCCCAGTTAGACAGACCTGAACCAGCTAATCAAGCTCTTTCTAGGTATACTAGAAACTTCCAGGCAGGTGTGTTGAAGAAAGTTGAAGGACACCGGCCCTCCAGGACCGAGTTTGAGCACCCCTTATCTATAGTGTTTGATTCACTCTACAAACTGCAATGCGAACCAATGGTGAGAGTGACAAGGAACCAAAAATTCACAAACTAATGTAAATGGAGATTAAACTTTGGGAGATGCTCAGGTAAAATAAATGAAAAGGCAGTGCTACGGTGCAGTCAGAAGTGGACAACTCTGTCGAAGTTCAGTGTCCTTCTACAGTAGTTAAAGGTGCAAGATGTGTTCAACCTGGAAACCGAGATCTGTTGAGGACCAGTCCTGTGTGGACCCTTTGCCATCAATGTCCTCTCTGACTGCGTAGAACTGTGCTGTGTTCGTCCACAGTACTGGTCAATCATATGGATTTAATATTGACCAGATAAGCAGACTAGCATAAGCGTAGATTTCATTCTTCTTAGAATGCTGTTTTGGGACGTGCCCCTAGAGGATCCTCACCAGCTTGAGAAGGTGCTTTAGATGTTCCATCTCTTATCTTTACCATAAAACGGACTAGCAGAGCTTGTGTCGTAGGGTTCTTTCAGAATTGATTGCTCCATAAAGCCATGTAGGTCATTTAGAGGCGACCACCGCAGCTCCACGAGTCCCATCGACTAAATATTGACCTGTTCCCACAGAGGCCACGGGAGGCATTAGAATAAAGGCTTCATATGCCTTTAAAAACCTCCATACACTCGCTCTTAAGCAAATGCACACGTGCAAACACAAATCGGTGGGATTTGCGTGCACATGCAGGCATAGAACTGCTCTTAGCAGAGCAAGTGCCGCATTCGCATAATTTCAAACTTGCACGATTCGCTAAGTGTTTGCATCAGTGTGTGTCAGAGAGGATTTATGCGTGTAGTTTTAAAGCTGCTTAATGCGAACTGTTCAAAATGCAGCTGCGCTTACAGACTTTTAAATGGACACCATTTGAGTGATACTTTAACTTTGCCACCAACATCTGCACTCAAAACTGGTGTGATTTCCATATTTTTCTCCCATGTTTCCAGCTATTTTTCCACTTGTTTTTGCCCCTTTTGAGGATTTTTCATGTTAAAAGAGCCTTAATACGGTTTCTTTCTGCTCACAGAACAAAATTAGCCCAACAAAATCTTGACAATCTTCCATTACCATTCTAACTATTCACTTCTTAAGTTCTCTACTTTAAATATTCACTGTTAAAGTTATTTACATACTGTAAGTAAGGATATCAATGGGATTTTTTTTCTTTTAATGGCAATGGTGATGTGTAAGCTTTTGGTCCAAAGTGCAGATCTCAAGCAGTGCGTTTTAAATATTCTTTTTGGATACGTTTGCTGCATTGATGCATAGGTTTTGAAGGCCAGTCCATAAAACAGACACACACACACACACACACACACACACACACACACACACACACACACACACACACACACACACACACACACACACACATTGTCAGATGTGTGAATCATCTAATACACAGACGTCACATTGATGATCTGTTCACTACAAAACTGCATACTTTTGAACTTCCTGTCTTTAGAAGACATTCGAAAAGGAATAAGTAATCTAAATTCTTTTCATTTTCATCATTCTCGGATCATTCGTTTATTTTAGTGACCTTCTATTTAAAATATTAAGTTTTCATTTATATTTGAAGTATTTTCAAGTGATATTTTAAGGTTTTTCTTTAAAAATATATATGTATATATTTATTTTTTATTTTAAATATTTATAATTTAGTTATAAAATTTTTTGTAGTAATGTTTTAACTTCCTGTAATTTTCTATTTTATTTAATTTTTTCCCCAATTCAAACACATTTAGTTGAAATTCTTTCATTTATATAACAGTAACAATAACCCCTTTCACACAGTGATACCGGTAACTTTCCGGATCGACTTTACCGGGTAATTAAAAAAAAAGCTCTGTTCACACAGGCAAGAACGTTCCGGAATTTTCCCCCCCGAAAAGACTATTTACACATTCAATCCAAAATACCGGTAAATTCTAACATCATTAACCAGAAATGAGCTCTAAACGGCTGCGCTTGTATTTGTAAACATAGAAGGGTCGGGCTTTTGTTGATGGTTTCACTTTTATTTAAAGCTTTAGCATTCATGCAGCTGCTTTGTCCCAGAGACACCCAAAAGCAGAAGCGCAAGCCGTAGCTAAATGTTTACACTTTTGACTACATTACACATTCTGTGTATGGATAAGTATTGTGAACAACTTCAATGAAAACGTATGGAGGAACACTTTTCCATGTCGAGATGTACATAATATGCGTGTGTGCAGGCGCTCACCGGAGCACTTCACATGCACACGCAACAAGCAACTGAAGCGTTTTATTGAAAATTTTGTACACAGTTGGCATTAATAATGTAGAAATGTTATCTGACTAACATATAGCAGCTAAATGTGTCTGGAAAAATATTCAAAGGTTTTTATTTTCATAAGAGTAGCATTCTGACAAATTGCCGCTTATGTTACAACTTCTTTTTCCAGAAAATTGCCAGAACGAATTTACCGGTATTTTCAAAAAGGGCCTGTTCACACGTTATAACATTACCGAAAATTTTCCAGAAAGGTCTATAAATGTGAAAGGGGTTAATGCTATGTTAATTTGGGGATTTTTTTTTTTTGCTTTTATTTACATAATAAAAATAAACACAAAAGCATATTTCATAAGGTGGGCTATACTTAACATAAGCAGGGTGTTGTTTTTATATTAATTCTAAAAAATAAATTCAGAAATAAACAGCCTTCCAAAGCCATTTAAATAAGGGTTATTAAGAAAATATCTCTAAACAACATTTAATCCTGTAAAAAATGTGCAAAATAAACACAAAGTTGTAGAATTATTATCCTAGACATTTACATCTTAATGAAAAAAAGGAAGCAGCCATTTAGTGTTCATTTTAGTTTTTGTCCCTGTCACTTAACCAGTTTAATTTAATTACACACGCTTTAATTCATCCAGTTTACACCTGACCCTTGACCCTATCAAATTTTATTAACTCTTAACTTTCCCTATGTATGAGTTTTACTGTTGCTTCTTTCTCATTGACTGTCCTGCTAAAACACTCCTGCTTTTATATAGTGCAGTGTTGGACCTTTCCGGTCAGCACTAAATCCGTGAATGGGGGACTCATACACGTCCAGACACACACACATAGATAGAGAATGCATTACTGCACTGCTCCCTCTTGAACTGCAGTCTTCTATCAGTTTGAACCTATGGCAAAAAAAAAAAAATCAAACATTTTCTGCCAGTTTCCTGCCAGTCTGATGGGCGGATGTGCCTATAGGGCTTTGGCTGATGTATTAATTCTGCCATCCTTTTTTCAAAGAGGTTTAACAGATCTCTCGCTCTCAATCAATGGACTCGTGCACACATCGGCTTTAGATTGAGCCATTGATTTAAGCCGTGTTTAAAGAAGCAGCTTCTTCCCTGTTTAATCTTCACTGCTGTAGTATAACTCCGTTTGGCTACTGTTTTATGAGGGGGCTTTCTTTTGATTAAAAGGTCCATTAACTGTATATTTTCCCTTGGAAGTAGATCCTCCACCATTATAGTTTCGATCCATCATTTATTTGGTAGGGGCTGATCCATTTTATAGATTTACCCTGATGCCTCTGGGGGCTTTAACTGTTGTGCTGGTGGTTTTAGTTAATCTTATGGCATGTGTGCTCTTTTTATTTACAGTACATGTTTTAGTCAACATTACAGAAGAACGTGGCAGAAATTTCACTTAAAACACTCCAAAAAAATTACATTTGCTGTCTGTACAAACTACTTATTTAAATTGAGCTGAAACAATACAATTCTTTAGTTTTTTGGGGGTGGGAGAACATAGTTTTTATGTTCAATCCACTTAAATTTGTCAAAACTAATATGTTAATTTTATTCCTTTATGTTGTCCCAACACTAATCGATTGTGTGGAACCCAGCATCGTTTAATGTATTAAAGGCTTACACACTAAATAAATAAGGTTTGTCACACGTATAAATGCCTGTTCATACCAACATTAAAGACTATAACAATAATATATATCAATACAATTACAATAACTATATCTTCATCCACAATGATGCGCAATAACGGTTTATTATAAGTGTAAGTTTAAGTTTTGTCTGCCACCTTAAATGCTCTTTATAGCATAATGGATTCTGATTTTTGTTTTTTTTTTTGTAGAGATGTTCTAGCATTATTGTTCCCTTTTGCCTATTGAGACAAATGTATGTTGTTGGACTCTAACGCTTAACCTTTTGCGGAACTTGTTTTATTCTGTTAAAGGGATAGATCACCCGAAAATAAAAATTCCACCATTATTTACTCACCCTAAGTTTGTTCCATACCTGTAAAAATTTCTGTTTTGTTGAACACCCAGAGGTCAGACCAAACTGATCTCTCAGGTCTTTATTGTAATGTTCATTGTTAATGTTTAATATAAATATCAATATTTTAATTTGAATAATAATTAATAATGTCAAGACATGATGCATTTTACATTTTAATTGTGCAGTCTGTTGTTGTTATTATTATTATTATGATTATTTTGATTATTATTATTATTATGATGATTATTATTATTATCAATATTATTGTTATTATTGATAATTTATTATTTTTGTTGTTGTTGTTGTTGTTGTTGTTGTTGTTGTTGTTGTTGTTGTTGTTGTTGTTGTTGTTGTTGTTATTATTATTATTATTTTTGAACATGGTGTTATGCAAGAAAAAAAATAGATGTAAGCCTGACAAAGTTGTTATTTGTGTGTATCGTTGTTGTTGTTGTTGTTATTATTGTTAAGTGTGACGTCAAGCGAAGCGGCTTTAGGGTCCAAGCGCTCTATCAAATTGTATGTGGAGACTCGACAAATGGCAAAAAATAAACGTAATAATAAATCACAACTTAACAAGCTGATAATAATGATAATAATAATAATAATAATAGTAATAATAATAATAAAATTATCACTACCTAACCGTCATTCATTGTTATAATATATATTCTTAACTTAATAACAACGATGATGATGATGATGGTAATAGTAGCTTTATCATTATTATTATTATTATTATTATTATTATTATTATTATTATTATTATTATTATTATTGACAATAACATTATTATTATTATTATTATTATTATTATTGACAATAACATTATTATTATTATTATTATTATTATTATTGACAATAATAACATTATTATTATTATTATTATTATTATTATTATTATTATTATTATTATTATTATTGACAATACTAACATTATTATTATTATTATTATTGACAATAATAACATTATTATTATTATTGTTATTATTGTTATTATTGACAATACTAACATTATTATTATTATTATTATTATTATTATTATTATTATTATTATTATTATTATTATTATTGACAGTAATAACATTATTATTATTATTGTTATTATTGTTATTATTGACAATACTAACATTATTATTATTATTATTATTATTATTATTGACAGTAATAACATTATTATTATTATTATTAGTATTATTATTGACTGTAATAACATTATTATTATTATTATTATTATTATTATTATTGACAATACTAATATTATTATTATTATTTTTTTTTTTTTTTATTGACAATAATAACATTATTATTATTATTATTATTATTATTATTATTATTATTATTATTATCTTTATCATTATTATTATAGTGTGATTAAATGTTAAGAAGTAGGACTTGTAAGGATAGTAGGATGGAACTTTTTCTAAATTATAAAAATATAAATAGATATGTTCTCTGACATCCTTTTTTTAATAAAATATTGTGGTTTGTGTTGGTCCAGGTGCCATCATATGCCATATTTCAGAGCATCTCAAGCACTTAATACTGCAAACTGTACCATGGTGGCCATCTGGTGTATCTGCTTCCTGTTCTGGCTGACTGTCCTTCCTGTTATGCACTTACCTCACAGATGGCACCACACGGCGCCATAATTTGATGTCGTTGCTATGGTTACACAAGGTTAAGTGCCACCTCTGAACTCTGAGCAGTTTAACCTCCTATTAATACTATAATACTGTAGTTTAGTCATGATCGCGCTTCCACATACAAGGTGTGCTGTGACTGGTTAAAGCCTTCTCTTAGTTCCTCTTAGTCTGGGCTCTTGCAACACGCATGTTTGCTTTTTATGCTGTTTGTCAGATGTAATTATAAAAAAAAGCTTGTCAGCCGTAATTATAAAGTCAAGTCACCCAAACACACACGCAGTTTTGTCCTCATAACGGCAGTGTTCACATAGAGGAGTCTCGCTGCAGAGCTGTCAACAAATGTAATAATAGTGTTAACACAACACACAGCTGGAACTACAGACAATCCCACCACCGATGAGGCAATTTCCTCCCTGAATGGGAAAGCTGTCACTGTGTGAGACACACACACACATACACTGCTCTGGTCAATAGCGTGTGTTCTGCATTCTGCTGTTTTTGCAACTACAGGCACTTTTCTGTCCCAGATTTTAACTTTCTTGTTTTCCCCCTCTTCTTTTTGTATATCAAGGTCACATTCGAATGGTTTGTACATCATTCTTTCATCATATCGTCATCTCATCATATTTAATGCATTATTTTTCAATGCATGAATAAACAATGATTAAACGTGCACTACATTTTCAAAGGGAAAGCAGAATTATATACACTGTGCGAATTACAGGGGGTCTTGGAGGGATTAATCCCCCTATTTAATGCTTTATCCCACCTGAAGGATGTCAAAACAAGATGTATGGGGGGGATCAACTCTAATACTGAGAAATTGTTTACTTTATAATAATAATGTTAATAATTAAAATATTAGGTAATATAAATGTACATTTGACCACCCCTATGGTTCATACCATTGTGAGTGCATAAAAAATGCATTCACCAGTCTGAAACCGGCAGATTTAAAGCACCGATAGACATCGTAAGTGTTCACAAGACAATTTTCTCATAAAATAGGTGTTTGTTTCTACATATAGCCTAAAATAAAGTAACATTAGATGCATAGTTTTTATAGTTGGACCTGAAATAGTTAATCTGAGGATACTATAGGTTAGAATACACTAAATATCTCTCAAAACATTGAAAACTTAAATAGGTTTTATGTGTTTAAATAAACATATAAATGACTGAAGCTTGTAACTACAGTAACATTACCGAAAAAGTTGAACCCCCCCCCCTTATCGTCAATGTATAATTCGTACACTATATACACATACGGTAGTCCAGTGTTTCTCAACCCTGTTCCTGTAGGCACACCAACAGTACATATTTTGGATGTCTCCCTTATCTAAACCATTCATTTCAGATTTGGAGTCTTCTAATGTTCTGAAAAGTTGATTCAGGTGTGTTTGATTAGGATTAGGTTTTATGTAAGCTGTTCCGAAACTATTGAACAACACCCGTTCTTGTATTTTGATCCAGTTCAAATGTTGAAAACTGCAATTTAGAGCAAATAAATTGTTACCATGGTTTAAAATAAATTATACACTGTAAAAATCTGATTTAAGTTTTGAAACAAAATCGTTTGATTACTATAAACTTATACAGTATATTGCGTCACATACACGTATATCATTTGTGCTGATAACATCAAACTTTTAGGCCTAGTTTCACAAACAGGGCTTAGCTTAAGCCAGGACTAGACCTTAGTTGAATTAGGCTATTTAAGCCAAATTTATATAAAAACAGCCTTAGAAAAATACATTACTGGTGTGCACCTGTAGACAAAAAATGACACTGACATGTTTTAAGACATCTCACTGCAAGTTATTTTCAGTTGAGACAGCTCAAACATGCAATTTAATCAATGAATAGCCTTAAACCATGTTTGTGAAACCGGGTTAGAGTATTAGTAAGTTCAGTTATCAAATCACTATGAGTTCAATTATCTTTAAACAAATTAAGTCCTAACAACTATATAGCTACTCAAATGGTTTGGTATCCCTACTAGCATTAGTTAAGTTAACACATAAAAAATGTAATTCATTCATTCATAACTCATTCTATTAGAGTTCTGCTTAATATAATCAGGTTATGAGTTATCATAACTCGTTTTCATTGAATCAAAGTAACTTTTTTTTAAAAGGTTAACTGAAAGTTAAACTAACTTATTTAATTTAGTGATTTTTTTACTGTTAGGTTTTGCAGTGTATGTACATATCATCGTTGTAATAGCCACAGCTAGACAAAGCAATTTTCAAATAATTAAATATTCAAATAGATTGAATAAAGTAGTCAATATGGAAAAGGTAAATAAATAAATAAATAAATAAGGGAACATTATAAATTGCTGCATGACCTAAATTCCTAAAGTTCATGGTAGTTTTCAGATGTATTAATATATTTCCCTCACGCTTGAATCTCCTGCATTCTCAGCTCGACTGTTGAAAGTGTCTGTCCTGATTGCAGCTGCTTTCACAGAGTTTAAGATATCTACTTTATCCATTTTAAATGATCCATAATTTAGACAATTTTGATGAAAGGAGCGCCAGAGAGATGGTGTGAATTTTAATTTTACATTTCAAGTTGAAATGAATGGCAGTTTTAATGGTGGTTGGAGAGTTTGTTGTGTCAGTTAGCAGTTAAAGAGTAGCAATTGGGAATTCAGGTGTGTGTGTGTGCGCGCTCTAGGGCTGCTCAATTATGGGAAAAATCATAATCACGTAATTGTAATCACAATTATTTAAAACGATCATTTGTGGGCTATATGACCAAAATGTTTTGGAGATTTTTCTTCCTGTAAATAAGGTTGCTATTACACCTATACATTTGAAAGATTATTACATTTCACGTTCTTAATACTGTAGAAGAATGGGGGAAGGTAAAAACAAAACAAACAAAAAAGTTCTCAATTATGGATAGGAACAAAAAAATAAGGAAGATAAAAATATACAAATGAAACAAACAAGACCGTTTACTCACTGAAGCTAAGCAGAGCTGAGCCTGGTCAGTTCTTGGATGGGAGACCACATGGGAAAATTAGGTTGCTATTGGAAATGGTGTTAGTGGGCCAGTAGGGGACGCTCAACCCTAATACCCCGGTAAAGTGAAGGGGACACTAGACTGTCAGTGAGTGCCGTCTTTCGGATGAGATGTTAAACCGAGGTCATTAAAAATCCCATGGCACTTACCATAAAGAGTAGGACTGTAACCCTGGTGTCCTGGCCAAATTTCCTTCCATCTGCCCTTACCCATCATGGCCTCCCAATCATCCCAATCCACAGAATTGGCTCTATCATTGTCTCTCCACTCCACCAATTCACATCCAGTGTGCCCCTAAAAGGGTTAAGATTTGTCACTGGAATCTTGTCAGGTCGTGTGCAGTATGTGTACACCAAAGAGTTTCTTCTTAAACTGATAAAACAACAAATAAATAAATAATATACAGAAATGTTAGATTACAAGCAAAAGAGCAGGGCCACCATTTACTAAGACTTGAAAGCGAACATGATGGATAAATGCTTTGACATGCCATAGCAAAAATGCATTTGCAGTCATTCACATGTATAGTCTTCTATTAAAATATAATGGTTAGAGCGTTGGCTGCAAAAAAAATCATCCCACCTATATCTGTCTCCAAGATTTTTTGCTTAATCGTCGTGTAACTCACCAGTTCTACTGCACCCAACCTGGTCTGAGCTGGTATCGCTAGCTGGCCTTCATTACACTCACCCCCTAAACCTCACTCCCATCCCGGACAAGACCCCATGTTTAACCCACCAGCCCTGCTGCACCCTACCTGGTCTGAGCTGGTATTAAATCTGCAATTCTTGGCATGGGAGTTGGTTGCTCTAACAAGGAGGCTAAAGACCATGGTCACTACCGTCTGTCGCTAGAGCACCTTTAGAGATCAGAGAAGTGAGGTTTACCTGCATAGGTATCTGGCCTCCGTTACACTTACCCCCCTAAACCTCACTCCCATTCCGGAAGAGCCCCCATGTGTAACCCACAAGTCCTACTGCACCCATCCTGGTTTGAGCTGGTATTGAACCGCCGATTCTTTGCATGGGAGTTGGTTGCTCTAACAAGGAGGCTAAAGACCATGGCCACTAGCGTCTGTCGCTAGAGCACCTTTTGAGGCCGGAGGGGTGAGGTTTACCTGCATAGCACTTCGCTAAACTGGCCTCCGTTACGCTCACATAACTCTGTTAATGTAGACTGTCATTTTAAAGTCGTTTTATTGACATTTTGAAAACTCACCCCCAAATTTCCCCAAATTTGTAATGGACACATGCCTGTTGTGTCATTGAATGTACTCACAAGGGGATAGCTATGCAAGAGTGTGCGCGCGCGCGATGGGCCTGGTGTGTTTTTGGTTCTCATAATGGATCCTGTGTTTGAGAGATTGTGTTCAGACAGCATGACTGTGACACTGATGCATGTGCCCTGAAGCTTAATCAATACACACACGCACAGATACACACATTCTCCACCTCTCACCCCATGAGTTTTGTGATGTGTGAGCCAAGCTACGGCACACCTGGGAAAGTTCACCTTCATCGACCATCACACACACACACACACATACTCGCATAAAAAAACGGCATGTTGTACTCTCCACAAAACACAAGGATACGCACGAGCCATGCCAGTAAACTCACCGAGTGTGCCAATAAATGAAGTGTTTATGAAACATTTAGTTGAGTGCGAGGAGCTTGTTTGTTATACAGATGCCTTGCATGGACAGCACAAAACAGTTTTAATATTTTACTGTTTGTGTTGATGTTTCACACACGCTTTGCGCTATCGTCAACACTGGGTTTCTGCTATGCTGATTTCAGCTTGAAGTGAGCGGTGTGGTTTTTTTCATACCTACTACATCTGTAAAGTTAAACGGGTATTATAGTTTCTTGATCAAATGTATGGACTAGGGCATTTTCATTGTGTATATGTAGTTATTGTAGTACTCCTAGTAATAATAATAATTATAATTTATTTTTAGACCTCACAAAAATTCCATTTGTTGGTTTGTCATCAGAAGGTCTTTAATAAAAGTATTTGATTGATTGATTTTAGATCCCATTACCCACTTGGTAATTATTTATAATCAGATGTTATTTTTTTATGAAAATAAAAGGGACATGCACTGCTTGTATATGAACATTAATGTTGCAAAGCAGGACTAAATCCTACATGTTTCTTAATTTCAATAAGATTTACATTAGTACAGTCATGTCTTTAACATGCTAGGCTTTGAGTCACAGAGCGAGAGAGAAAGAGAGAGACCCACTATAATTGGTCCATGGCATAAAACAAGATTTAAAGTCTGTGAAGGGCTTTCCAGTGATTAAAAGCGAGAGAAGCGAGTGTGAAGGGTCCTGCGAGTGTGTATATTATTCCCAGAGTATGTTTACTGTTAGGGAAATCTGTATATCATTTGTAGAGATGCTCTCAGGAAAGGTTAACCAGGTTGAAGCTTTAAACGAATGTAGATTTATTTGTCTGTTCATCCTTTCTTTAAGATATCATCCTTCACCGTGACTCATCTAAAGTGGGCAGGGCCCATTTTTCCACTAAAAGCAAGCAGTGCTGGAAATCAATCTCTCTCCGTTTTAATGTTTCTCCTCTGTGCGGCATTTTTCACACTTTCAGAAGCCATTTGTGATCCAGCGGGAGCCATGTTGGCTCAAACGTTCCGTCCACAGGGAGCCATAGTGGCTCTGGAAACCTCCACTGGGAGCCATCTGGGCTGGCTATCTGAGACTCCGCCTGCCCTTACAGCGCTGGTGTGTGTTCTTATTTCTGTGTGGGACGAGCGTCTATGTGGTGATGAGATGCTGTGATCAGTGTGGGCACCCAGTAAACACGTGGCCTCAACTCGCCCAGACATCCACCTACATTCTGTCGCACACCCAGTTACACTTTAGGTTCTTGAATATTGAGTTTGTGTGAGATTTTACTTAAGTGTTTTTCACATCTTCACACTGAAATACATATTTTTAGCTAATAACTGCTAGCATGTCCATCTTGACTGTTGTGTAATGTGATGATATTCCTGCTCATCACGTCTGTTGCCTATGGTAGGGCGTTAGGACTCGTGTAGTTCTCTTTAGAGGTGTGATTTTGGTCAAATGCTGAGAAAATGGCTCTTTTTAGTTTTTAAATGTGGCATTTAAAGTGTCACTGCTAACCCAGTGCTGCCATGTTTATCATAAGAAACTGCAAATAGTTGTACACAAGTGGGGTTAAACATCCCTTGTCAATTATGACTGAAAAACATCACACTAACCAAGCAATCCTTCAGCATGGCTGATTCAGTCCATTAGGTAGTGCAGTCTATCAGCCATTATAATGGTAAATTAGTACTGTAAACATTGTTATCTGCTGCACTGGAGTAGCGGAAGCTGGAGTCATCAGTATGGATGTTTAAATAACATTTGAGATGTATCTTATATGATCCTTGTGGAAAGAGTTTCTGCTGTACAATAATCACACTGACTCATTTCTCTGTTTACCCATGTTGTTATTGTGTATGAGTCATGGTGTTGCGCCAGGAAAGAATACCGCAAAGATATTAATCTTTGGGTTTTGGGGTCATTCAGATTAAACTCATGTAATTGTATATTGCTTTATTACGGCTTACATGAAGCGTTGGCGTTTTCTCCGAATTGCAGACCGAGTGCATTGCGTTTGACCTTGTATTTGGATAATCAGGAGATTTTAAATCTATTTGCAAAGATAAAGGCCATATGCTTTTCTCTCTAACTCAATCTCTCTTCCCTCATAAACAACCTTAAGCCTCGGAGATTCAACTTAGCAGAAGTGCAACGTTTGTATAAAGTCTAATAAAAATGACCTAAACTGCGTAAAAACAAAAATAGTGCTAGCTGAATTTCTTGCATCACAATTTAGTTTATATGCTGGGAAAAATTTAGCAATCAGTTTTTTTTTTTGTTGTTTGTTTTTCAAATGGTGTTTGACATTTTGTCTAGACATTTGTAGATTTCTGTCGTTTGACATTATTGTAAATATTTCAGCTGTTTTTATTCCAGTTCACAGTTAGATAAATTATATATATTAAATGGATATGTACATTTATTTTAATTATATAAACCCCTGACTGCTAAAAATCTAAGGATGTTGTACAGCCTTATATCAATTTTAGGGTGTTTGATGGTTCATTTTAGAGAAGTCTGAGAATGCATTATGTGATGTTGAAAGATGAGAATTGTATAGTTGCTGGAGGACAGGTTAACAGACACTAAAGAGAAAGTTGTGGACTTCCTTGCAGCGTGTGCTGCCAAATCTTGTCTGAAGCCCCCTCGTCTGACATTGAAGTAGACATCGCTCTCGTCTTAAGACTTGATTATATAATGTGGAAGGGTAGTGCAGAGCCACCTAGTCTGCGATGTGTATCTGAGACACTCATCTTCTGTGCAAAACAGTATCAAAAATGGTTTCTAAAATGGGAGGGAAAGGATGTATATTATGTATAGAATGCAATTGAAGTTTGGGAGCTGACTGTTGATGGTAAGCATCCACTTAGCAGCCAGCAAGTACATTTTTCGACCTCACAGAAACAAGCTAAAACCACCCTGAACCCCTTAGCAAGTTATGAGCACCATCTTGGCAGTGCCCCACAACAAATTAGAATCATTTCGTTAAAAAAAAATTAAAAATCATCAGGTCATTGTTAATGAGAACCTGTTTACTAGACTGGTTCACTTTGATTAACTCTGCACTCTGTGTTCCAACAACAAAGTACACTGGGTGCGTAAAGCTGGCTATGCGAGACCTAATACATTTAGCCCTCTGGCTAAGGCCAACCCAGATTACCGGAACATTCTGAGCGTAAACCCGGCCGGAGCCATTACTTTTTTTCGTGTAGAGCATTAGTTTGCTACCAAGCAGAGCCAGAGTGGGAGGGTAGTTGTTTGTCCCCATAATGTGAGGTTGGTTGTCATTCTTGTGTTTAATCAAAGTGCCGATTATGCCCTCATTAAAAAGCTTTTACTCTCCCTGCGTATGCAGCCTCTGCCTCCGAAGTAATTCCCAGCAGATTTCCCAAGGGGCTTCCTGGCTGAACAACCGCACTCTTAATCGTTTGATTCCTGGAGTGTCTTCTCACAACACCTGCCTGTTTCTCACAAACCCATTTCAGCAACACACTCCTACACAATATGGATGTTGGTTTCCTGATGGATTGTAATCAATGAGACCGATTATTTGGGAGTGCCGATTTTTAGCTGGTGGAATTTAGTATTCAAGTTTGCTGCCTTGGTAATACCAAACCAATGCATTCTGCTCAAATTCGCACATCTGATTGAGAGGTATTCAGTTGGATTGGAAAATAAAATGGTGGAAACGTTTCTGAGGCTGTCTAGGGATCATAGACAGAAGCTAACAGGCTTTTAACATGTTGAAAACACCCAAAACAGTTTAGCAACCCCCTTGCCTTGATTTAAGACCGTCCAAAAATGCTGTTGTAATGGCTTTGTCCACCCCAAACACCTTAGCGAAGATATAATACTTGACATAACACCTTATCAACCAGCAAACAACACTTGACAACCACAAATTATTCTGAGTACATTTCATTGCTACTCTTTGGAAGCCACTCACTAGCAAAGCCCTTGGATCATTTTGTTTGTAAAACCTAGTTTAAGCATCTGAGTTCAGTGTAGCCGTCTTAATTACCAGACATTGTAAAGTTGCTTTGATTAGAGCTTTTAGATTAGCTGAAAGCCACTGCACAAAGACTTCTTCAAAATCTTAATGCGTCACGCAGAGTGTAATTTTCTTCAGCGTTTTAGGGTGTTAAGAAGCAGTTAGAGTAGTCATCCTTGCGTATTTTTCTATAGTAATTGGCAAATATTTAAATGACTCACTGTTTTTCCCTCTTTTTTTTTCTTCTCGCTGTCGTCCTATCTTTTATTGAAATGCACTCTTTTTGTCCTTGCCTGCCGTCTTTGATCACTGGCCAATAAACAGCCTCAGTGCTTGGAGACAAATGTAATATATTAGTGGTGCGTGTTCCCTTGGTGTCACCGCTTTAATTGAGAATGTCAGGCTAAAGTTAGCGCCAGGCTGAATCCCGACCTCACGTTTAATTGTGCGAGAAAGACGTGCCCAGCAGTGATGTCAGTGACAGGATGTGTGCGCGCGAGTATATGAGATGAGTAGGGGGTATGCTGAAGGCCCCCCGAGTTGCCTGAAGAACGAGCCGTCTGGACGATCAATAGATAGCTCAGTCTCCTCCAGTGATCTGTCTATTTAAAACAAAGTCTCTTTCTCTGCCGCCACAGTAATGGAATCTCAGCTAATCCCAGATACAGTACATTAACTCACTCTTTTGCCTTCTCTCTCTCTCTCTTTCTCAGGTGGAAGTGGAGGTTGAAAGCATGGATAAAGCAGGGAACTTCATTGGCTGGCTTCACATTGAGGGCTTGAATCTGTCTGTGGCTCTGGTGGAAAATGCACTATCTAAGGTTCACTTCACAGCAGAGAGAAGCTCCTACTACAAGACTCTGGTGTCTGCAGAGGAATCCGCAAGACAAAGGAAAGAGAAGGTAAGTTTGGTTGAAATCTAGATCCTCTCGTGCAGTATCAGAATGTGTTCCAAATCACCTAGTCAGCATTTTAAAGCATCCTGTTCTTGTAGAAAATCTTATCTAAGAGTACACTCAAGTACTTTTGCAAGTAGTTTTGCAAGTGTGAGTGCTCCGAATTGGGCCCAGGCGTGGTTCAGTTGGCCAGCCTTGGCCCGGGTTTGGAAGAGGTTTGCCAAAATGCGGTTCGGTTGGGCTTTAGCGCAGTACGCTTGTAGTGTGCAAAACGCAACTGAGCCCGAAACTAAAGACGTGACGTCACTTTTAAAGGACTGTGTCATATGGATTTACCAATCATTCTTACTTTTCAATAAAGAAACAAGTGTCGTAGTTGATTAAAGACGCAAACTCCTCACTGCACGTTAGCTGCACCATAAGCAAACCTCTTAATCTCTATAGAACGATGACTTTTATCATTTATGAGGGTCAAAAGTTGTGGATCTGTTCGGCAAAATATAGTGTCACTGCATCCCAAACCACTAAAACAAAACAACTAAAGCAATCTCCACTGTGTTAATCAGAACTTTGGCATGGTTCAAAGCAACTGTACCTTGTGTGAGTGTGCCCTATGACAGCAAGCAATGGCTCTGTTAGGATATCTTCTTTTGGACAGATCAGCACCAGAATGCTATCATAAATCAATCCATATCCACTGCGGCCTTTTTTGCTAATCTCAAGATGGCTATTTAATATTTTTTCTTTTCAAAACAGTAAGCTTTTATGTTCATCTACTTTATACTTCAATGCAGAAAGTTTGTGTCTTTGAGGCCTGCCCCAGAATGGATCACAGCTTCTAGATATCTGCCCTATAAGATAATGCCGAAAGTAGAAGTAGGGCTAGAACAGAACTTCAGTTTTCACTCAGTCACAATCAGAAATTCATATGTATCCCCGCCTACATATGTCAAGCAGAAATTCATTACTTACTATTCCAGATATCTTGTTCCATTCCGGTAATAAATATCATCTCTTTTCGGCCCAGCATGCCTTGAGCTCCTGAAGCTAAGGCCCGTACCTGTCATCCAGTGTATATGTGAACAAAGAGAGTACACAAATCTTTTGTCATGTTGCATTATCTCAGGCAAAACAAATGGACAAGTCCTCCAAAAAACAGTGGGAGCTGGACAAAAGGCGCAGGAATGAGTGTGTAGCTCAGGGGGTGCCACAGGGCTATGTCTCTGGCGCTATCAGTTTTGTTCTCCTCTCCCCACTAAGCTGTGATTGATGAAATCCTCTTCGCCCCTGATCTCAATCTCTCTCTTCATTTTCATTATGGCCAAAAAGGCCCACAGAATCCAAGGGCCCTGGTGGACAAACAACACTCCCGCCAGCTGTTTCTTCTGTCCTCTATCCCTCATTTGGCGAGAGAGTGAGAACAGCCCCGTGCTGATAGCAATATGATCTACTGCCTAAGGCTGCAAGGAGCGTGTTTCTGTCTTCCTTGTCAAATCTATCTTTTTTTTCATCTCTTTCGCATCTCGATCTCTCAGTCCTACAAAATATCACACAAAGTCCCAAAACATATAGCCACATCTTTCTTTCACAGGCAGCATTATCAGCTTCCAGCCCCCTTGAAAATAGCGACCAATCTGAAATGTGCATTCATAGATCTTGCGTTCAGATTGAACCCACACTTGGCTAAAATAAGTCCATCCTGCTTGTTTACACTCCCTTGGATATACACACATGCACTCGCATATGCACACTCACTTGTGCACCCCTCTGCCACAGTGTCACCTCTCTGTAAACAAAGCGTGGCATGTTTTGCTCTGACACCTTGAGGAAAGCACAGTTTGACCCTTATTTCCTGTGCTGTCGCTTTCCCAGTGGGTCGGATTGACTCACTGACTCGCTGGCAGTGAATCAAAGACGACAAGTTTGGTTTGTTGTGCCCCAGTCCCCTGCTCTCTGGCCCTGCTGCTGTCTGAAAGGGGTCAGCAACACAAGGCCACCCAGATGTAATGTGTTGGTGTAAAGAAAACACAATCACTACCCATGAGCAGATGCATTGTTCTAGAAGATTATCAATGCCAGTTGTTGGGTCTATCCCAGTCCATGCTTGAATTTTAAAGCCACATTGGATAATGAATATAATTAACCCTTCAGGACCATTGGGCAACTGAAAGGAAAGCTGAGGACAGTGGTTCTTTTATCTTGGTGACCTCTGTTTTCTCATCAGCCAGTGACTGTTGGTTCTTTACATTGATAAGGGTTTATTTTACTTTTATTGGTCCCTTGTTGGTGGATGGGGATAAGTTAGATGTTTGTTTTGTCAGGAGGCAAGTTCAGAAACTTTACAGCAGTAAAGAAGTCAAGTTTTATTAAAAAGGTGTTTTTTTTCTGTCTCTCTCTTTCATCCATCTTTTCAATGTTATTGCTGTCTAATGAAAGGAATAAAATAGAGGTCCAGTGGTGTAGAATAATGGTCTAGCGGCTGTGAAGCTGAGTTAAAAAACCAAGGAGACTGGGTGATTTAATGAAGAAGTACATTACAGGATTTTGCCTGCTGGAGTTTAAACGTTAAGAAATTATTTTGAGTTTTTGATTGTCGACTTTTTTGTCATATGTTGTCATGTGCTATGTCATGTCCTCACATGTCATGCTGTCTAGGGTTGGGTCGATAGATGGTGCCAGTTTATCAAGGATGTACTGCTGGATCGCGTCTCACTATAGTTGTTAAACATGATATTTAATTAATCTTGTCTCTATGTAATGCCTCTTCGGTCTTTTGAATCTATTAGGTAACGTCACAGCATCAGTACACCGCTTCAATCTTTCGAGTTCATGCTTGTACTTAGTAATTTCAGCAAAAATCTCAGATGCTGTTGGTTGGTTCCTGTTGGTTGTGCACCTTTTTTGTTTGGTTTGTCAACACCATTATAACGACACAGATCACTCTGCCTATTCATGCCAGAGTCCCGCGGAAAAAGTGATTGACGGGTGGTAATTTGTGTGCAACTTTTTATTTATGATTTGGTTAGGGGTAAAACAAAGACCATGTGTGGCTGGTAGTTGAAACAGTAGGCTACAAATAATTAATCCGTTATGAATTAATTAATTATTCATAAATAATTAATTCACCGCCGCTTACGAAGATGATCGTCCATTGCGATGTTTCACATTAGACATCGTACAATGCCAAATTGGTCGACATCACCCAACCCTAATGCTGTGACATGTCATATATATATATATATATATATATATATATATATATATATATATATATATATATATATATATATATATATATATATATATATATATATATATATATAATATCATATTACTGGCTGGGACAATAAAGTTTTACCTTGCCTTACCTTACCAGACCTCTAGTTTTTCACGATTCCATGATAGCTGACTCCAAAGCAAAATCAACAAAAAGTCAAAACATATTTGCGGTCCTGCAAAATTTTTCATTTAATCGCAAAATATGTAAATAATCTCATAAAACATCCAATTTTAAATATTATAATCAAATTATAATTATTTCAGTTTGCAATTAATTGTTTTACATGACTTATAGACATTGCATACACAGCCCGTGTGATGCATTTGAGTGTCTCGAAAAATGACATCTCACCTGTGCCCTCACAATCATTACATTACATGGAAGTGAAGGGGCATTGTTTTTTAGCCTGTGCAGTAAACAGACATGGATGAAGTGTGAAAGTTACATGAGAAGTCATTGCAAAGATGTGATAAGACATCCTGTAGTGCAAATCGAGTGAATAAAGCGGCACAAATTGGGCGTTTTGTGCGCTTGATGTGCGTCAGATGGCAAAAGGAAGTGTGAGCAAACATCTAACAAACGGAGCAGTGGAATGGACAGAATAGCAAGCAGCTTACAATGATGGAGATTGGTTCAAGGATGACGGCTGCTGGATGTGACCCAAATTGAAGGTGATGATGCGCATCAAATCGATAAATGACTTTGCTTGACTCTTTAAGCTATAAATATAATTTTTTTATTTATATATATATTTTTAGCGCAAAATTGTCCGCACATTTCTTGGAATTACCACCAAAAAATCTGTCATTTTTATCGCAAAGAATTACAAAAAAATCTGATATTATATTATTATGTTAACGATCATTGTCAAACAATTAAGGACCAGACTAAAAATGTGGATTTTTTTTCCAAGGATTAGGTAGGAATATCCCTGGTATTTAATTTCTAAGCCTTACAACAACCAAAGAGTTGGTAAACCCTTACAACAAACAAAGAGTTGTATATTACGCAACTGTTTACTTGCATGGAGAAACTGGTCCCATGATCCCCCTTGCATGCTTTCATAGCACATTTTTATTTCACACTGTTTCCCTGTAGATCGAGGGGAATACATTTAAAAGTTCCTCTCAAGATCATGTGCAGTCAGCACCAAACACTGCTCTGAAATGTAAACAGTTGCTGCATGGAGATGTTGGAGCACTTCTGGTTGCCGGGCAACAGAGTTATAGCTGCTGATTAGAGAGCGGTTTATGACCCATTGTGCACCGAGCCAACCCGCATTCTCGCGTCGCACAACACAGGCTATTAAAAGAGCCTTCTTGTAATTACAACGCGCTAATTATGAGGAGGCAAATCTGAAGCGAAGTCTGCATTCTGTTGAAAAACAAAGGCCTTCTGTCATCTCATATCTGACTTTGGTCTACTTCAGCCAGACTCTGGTGGTTCGTCCAAGGATTCTTGAAAACTGGAACAAACCAACCACTGATTGTGATCCTCCCTTAGATCATCTGCATCATTGTCGAGAACATCACTGAGCCTGTCCGCCTCCAGCCCCTCTTCCTCACAGCCCAGATGCTCCCACGGTCACTCATTTGTCTGCTTGTTCCCGCTTTTTCTGGTATTATTGGGGCATAATTCCTTCACCGGGGGGCTGATTTCAACTCTAATAGCCTCCCCAGGCTCTCGTGTGCTTTACAACATTCGTGACAGGGTTCCGCAGGGGTTGAGAAGGGCAACCGTCTGCTTGTGACATTTAAGCTCGATAAATTTGTACGGTGGGTGAATGCAGCTCGCCACCACGTGTCGTCCACGTCTGTCTGGATCCAAGTGGTCTCTAAGTACTTGGAGAAAAGAAGAGAATATAGAAGCACTCTTAAATGTGCTTTCACGGTAGCACACACAGGTTCACTTGAAGCATGTTTTGGCTTGTTTAGACATTTTTGTTTGGGACAAGGGGATTAATTGAACCAATTGTTAAAAGCACTCTAAAGTATATGCTGAATGTCCGCACTCTGTGATTTTGAATTAAAAAAAATAAGAGTGGTTGAGTATACTTTAAATGGAATGCAGAAATGGCTATGCATGTGATGGAATTGCACAGGAAAACAAAGTATTCCTGGGCATCAAAAGACCTCCAAAACAATCAGGCACATGTTATACCTTAATTCTGATACAACGACAGATTTGTTGTTTAAGGTTTCTTGCATAGATTGGATGAGAGAATACACCAACTTTAAAATAACTATTCCCAGTGAAAAATCACACTATATATCAGCCAAAAATAAGAATTGCCTGATGAATGACTGTATTTATTGTTTTCTGTATTGGCCTAATAAGAAAGTTATATTGCTGGCCATGAAGGTTTGGAATGGTACCTTCCATGATCACGTCATTTGGAAGGTACCATTCAAAAGCCCAATAGCACACACTTAACATGAGTTTTTGCTAGATGAAACACAACGTTGGAAGTTTAAAAAACAAACAAAGAAATGATCACATCAAGGTGGTTGCATTAGAGAAAGACTAAATCTTATCTAATTGGTAACCATGGCGATTTCAGTTGGGACCACATTTAGAACAAATGTTATTACAGAACAGCATTTCTTAAGTGTGTTATGTTATCTTAACAACAAAGGAAGATGCTATTACAGAAACATTCTAACTTGACTTGGTTATTCAAAAGCGAACAAGTGTGACAATTGAAAATGAAGAACAATGATGTTAAATGGTAGAAATACTCTTGGAGAACCTTGAATATTTTGCATTTTGATGACAAGACACTTAAGTATTTACAAACTGCTGCCAACTTGATATTACTTTTTGTTTTAGGTAATTTAAAGTAAAGTAACTTCCATTGCAAAAAATGTCACAAGCTGCTTTATCTTTACAGAAAATATTCGCCAGTGGTTCTCAACTACAGTCCTCGGGCCCTCCAGCCCTGCACATTTTGTATGTCTTCCTTACTTAACACACCTGATTCAGATCATCAGCTCATTAACAGCGAGATCCATGAACTGATCCTTGTGTGTCAAATAAGAGAGACACAAAATGTGCAGGGCAGGGGGGCCCGAGGACTGGAGTTGAGAACCACTGGTTTAGGCTAACTCATTAACAGATATAAAAAGAATCTCCAGCCTGATCTCATAGGGAAATGTAACTATTTTATGTTTTGTCAGTTTAGTGGCTAATTCGTACAAGTTCAGTCATACAGAAATGTGCATTTTTTTTTTTATTAATTAATTAATTTATTTATTTTTTATTAAAGGCACCCAATCCTGCCCCTAAACCCAACCGTCATTGGGGGATAAGCAAATCATAATAAATTGTATGAATGAAATTGTATGAATTCATACGAATTAAGGCTTATTTATACTTCTGCGTCAAGTGCATGCGCATGGTCGCATAGCCGTCGCCCATGTGCACCTCTCAAAAAATGTAACTACACATCGCAACGACACGTAACGCAAGCTCTGTGATTGATTGAAATGTTTTTTTGTTTCTTTTTTTGGCTTTTATACTTGACGCGTTCGCTCTTGTGATATTCTTTAAAATGTCAGGGGGCGGTTAAAAGAAAGCGAATGTAACGTCAGATGGATAAACAGAGAAGTGGAAAGTTTCCGGAACTACTTCATAACATTAATATTATTCAATAATTTTAACCTAATTATTTTTATAAATGTTTTCAAAATTATTTTAATGATTTTAAAGATTTTTATAACCATTCAAGATCACATCGCAACGACCCGTATCACAAGCTCTGTGATTGGCTTGGTAGCACTGACGAGTGTGGGCGGGACCGAGAGCTGTGCGAACTGGTTGGAGTGAGCGTTTACAAGTGTGGAGTCTTGTGATGGAAAGTTTTGTTTGTGCTTACCTTATGATTAAAGTAGTTGCATGTCTGCCAGAGTTTGAGCTTCTTCACATTTAGGGAAAAGATCTAAATGTTTGCAGATCTAGATTCTTGTGCTTGTGCAAACAGGCTGAAATCAGAAGTCAAATTGAGATTTGTTTTTGCCAATGTATGGGTTATCAACTTTGTCTATATAACATGGCCCTAAATAATAATAATGCGTTTTGCAGCCAGAACAGGATTCGAGCCAGCAGTGTATTTTGAAAGAATATTTCTGTTGCTCTTGGATTTCATTTGGCTAAATCCCTCCTGTTGGGAAGGAATCTCATTCAAGGGCCTCATCAGCGGACATCTACGCCCAATTTCAGAAGGATTTCTTTAAGTACCAGTTTGCTAGCAAAAGACGGAACCAATGTGCAATTTTCTTCGTCATACTTGAGCATCACAGACAATCAAAGCGTATAAATGAACTCAGAAATCTTTAACCATTTTTTTTCATCTTCAGTTGCCAGAGCTTGCGCGAATCCCATTGTGCTCTCATTCAAGCTGCGAGTTAGCACTTTTTTACCTTCAAGCTAATTTGGATGAATGAAGGCAGTGGGAGGCTCAGGTCAGTCTAATGGAACCCGAGTTTTCCGACTCGCGATGCTGCATTAATATTTAACATGAAGATGAAAGCGCAGCACTTGCTATCATTCTTTAAGAGTCATATTTTGCTCTTGTTGGACAATGCATTTTAATTAAAGGCCCTCTTTTAATTTCCTCTGCTGGAGGAGATTTCATCCAGAAAGCAGACTCAGTTGAACGCACGAATATATCATACTTTCTCTGTTATTAACAACAAAGTGGTCTAAATTAAGTTTTAACATTTTTTTATATATATATATTTATCATCATTTCTTTTTTTCAGCCGCAGGAGCAGTGAAGCGGTGTCTGTTGCCATGGTAGTATTATAAAACACGACAAGATAATTACATACATGCCACAGATGAGGTTATCGGAGTTCTGAAGAAAGTAAAAGCTATTTTGGAGTTTTCAGGTGTTTGCTTCGCACTTTTTGAGTCTGATTGAGTTTCTTCCCCCGCTCCAATCAGGTTTCCTTTAGCCAGTCATCTGAAAACACTCTCTCCCTCTCTTAAATTTGTTTTAGGCAGATCTAAATCTGTTATAGGCTCAAAATATTGTCAGTAGCTTTTTTTTCTAGCCCTGCACTAAAAAATCAGGGGTATAAAAACATATGTTTAATCTTAGTTGGTAGTTGATTTGAACTTTTTTTCTTTGTTTCTTTTGTTTTTACTTTGAGATTTTTCTTAATGTAGAGTGCTTTATAAATAAAATGCATTCATTATTATTATTATTATTATTATTATTATTATTATTATTATTGGGTTGTTTCATTATCAAATATGACAAAATGAATATAATTAGTACTGCTATCATTTAAAATGCAATACGTTTAAACGTTGCTTTGTCTTCTCATGGACCTCTATGGACCCTGCTGTTATTACATTTTTTTATTACATTTTTGAGCCAAATCTCAAACTGTCCTGTGGTGTGGCTGTCTCATGAATACTCAAGCCTGATTTATACTTTTGCCTGGCGTCACGTCGCGGACCTCCGCTGATTGCGCGCGCACCTCACGAAACTTTTCGGATGAGGCTTTTATAATTGACGCGTTCGCTGTTGTGATGTTCTTTTAAACGAAAGGGGGCGGTTAAAAGAAAGCAAACGTGTAACGTCAGACGAATAAACAGAGAAGTGGAAAGTTTCCGGAACTACGTCATAACATTAATGTCATTCAATAATCTTAAACTAATTATTTTTATAATTTTTTAATAAAAATCAAACGTTGATTCATCACTTGCTTTTGTCCATATCTTGGACAGTTTTACCTATTATAGTTTATTAAAATATTAATTACAACAGAAAATGGGTTGCTCCACAAATGTATATTTTTATTATGGCAAGTATTAAAGCAAAAAAAAGTACACTTACTAAAAAGTGCAGATGTTTTTTTTTTTTAGATTTAGCCCGCTCCACAATTCACACATTACTGTCTGGCTAGTTTCTGTCCGCTTCTTATGCTAAAAAGGCAATACTTGTCCAACATTCCTGACCATTATCACCAATAAAGCCTAGAAAAACATGTATGTTGTAACCCAATAGGTTTAAATATTCCTTTTCAGATATCAAATAAAAAATTTGTTCCTTAATTATAGTTTTGTAACTTTTAAATTGATTTAAATTCAAAATTGTAATATTTACATCAGTGTAAAACCTATGAATGCTGGAAAAACATATTTCTGTAATTGTGTACCTGGGTCTCCACTTTTACCATGGCCTCTTTTGGCTTTAACAGACTTATGCCTTAGGTTTTTCCAAACTTTTTAACAAAAACTTTCCTCCATTTCCATGGCTGTTGCAATTTTTAGTCTAGAATTATTGATCGTCTGGTTATTTCTATGATCACGGATCATAAAGATGTACGTACTGGCGTACCTGTTTCTGACAAAATCTCTTAAAAGTGTTTCATATTCTACTCAAATCAAACGTGGCGCTGCGCAAACTGTTTGCTGTTGTTTTCGTCTCATAAAAAAAATCATGCACTCCGCCAGCCGAAATCATGTCGTGTGCACCCAAAGCAAACCTTCGCAAACAGCAATGACTTCGCATTCGCCACACGCACTCAAGCGAACTAGTGGACGTGTCGAGTACAAACCAGGCTTCACTGAGAACTATGTCCTCTGGTGTGACACTATATGCTCATTTTAAATGGGGCAATTCCATGGAAAACTTGAATTAATTGAAGGACTCCATTCAAGATCATCAGTTAAGTTTTTCAGTTACGAATTTTTCACATTTATTTTAACATTTTTTTTAGTTGGCTTAAGGTTTTGTAGTTCTTTGGGGGGACACCCATATTTATTGAACAAGTCTGACAAGTAAAGGTATTCATAATTTAATATAAAATAAATAGCACTATATGAAGATAATAGCAGTTTATGAAGTTGTTATAAGACATAGGACATATTAGGGCTGGACAATAATTCGATATCAATATATATCGCGATAGAATTTTTTTCAATAACGATGATATGATTTTTGAACCCATTTCCGATATTTCGATATAAATTTGCATATATATAAATAGATATATTATTATTTATATAAGATCTTATACATGTATCACTTGTCACTGAATGACGTTCAGTGCTCAGCCGTCAGAAAGAGCGTGATCTGATGTCACTTACGTGATGACGAAAAACACAGACACGCTGCCAGCGCTCAGCACAGCAGGTGGTTTAAGCTGCGCCGCAAAAAGTTTTAGCTACAAAATGAGTGCTCTGAATACAGATGCGAATGAACACGCTTCCACAAGTAAGAATGCAGACGAAATAGTTGATAAGAAAGAAAAGACTAATGCAGTGTTGTAGAAGTGGTTCAGTTCAGTAAAGTTAGCAACAGATTCGCAGATTCGTCTTTTCCGGATAAATAACTCATGACCGAAACATTGTTCCTACACAAATAGCACATTTTTTCAACTGTCGCAATGTATACAACCACCTACAACCTTATTTTCCTAAAAATGAGCTTTCCTACGCGCTGGACGCATTATATTGATCTCTATGCGCAGGCGGCAAAGAGACCGATGCTTAGGGACCGTCTACAAAGAGCAAAACATAAAAATCAATACTACAAAAGCTGTTAATAACTTCCCTCTAACTCATTATACTGCCATCAAACTCAGATCACACGTCACTGCTGTCCTGCTGGTTAGACTACAACACTTATTTTTCTAAAAAACTATTTTGCATATTTTTTATGAATTTTTTAGCTTTATTTATTTGATAGTTTATTTCACATTTCTTGTTTGTATAGGCTAAATACAAATAAAAAGTGAACAAATTTTTTTGTTCTGTTTTTATTTAAAAAAAAAAAGTTATAAGAGTCTGGAGGTATTATCGACTTTGCAAATTCACTTTGCAGACATTTGTAGGTACAGACATCCATTGTGTGCGTTCTTGGGAGTTTTTCCTTTCTTTTTAATATTGTCCATATCGATATCGGAATTATATCGTATCGACCGAAATAAAAAAATATATCGTGATATAAATTTTTGCCATATCGTCCAGCCCTAGGACATATTTAAGGTACAATTCAGTTAATATGAAAAAAAAAAAGTTATATATATGAGCACATATTGGCACTGATGGGTGCATGCCTTAATGTCCCAACAGTGATGATATACAGCCATATCGCACTGCTACTCGTGTGATATTGTGTTTATACAAAAGTTTGATGGCATAATTGTGTAAATAAAAAAGAAATTCAAACACAGAGAGTCTCAAAAATCCTTTTGTACGAGGAACTACTTTTCTTCCGTCGTTCATTCACGTCTGCAGCTAATGTCAGAACAGCAGAAACAGCAGAAACCATTACTACTTAGCCAATGTCACTTTAGAGCTAGTATTTTAATGATTCTCTAGCGTAATGTCTAAAGTGATGACAACAGGTTATTTTGCTCACATTTTAAGATTATAAGGCTGAACGGCATGAAATCTCCCAGTATTTCTCAGTTGCAACCAGGATATCACAACAATTAACCCAGAAAAAGCCAAAGCAAAGCAAATACTATCAGATTACCATGTTATAAATACAGCACTGCAACATACAAAAGAGAGATTGACTTAGTGTCACTTACCAGTTTTATAAAGATTTGATCAGCTTTAATTTGAGTTTTTCTCCCCTAAGCACTTATTCTCAATAAATGGTGTTATACAAAAAACGTTTTTACTGCCTATTTGTCAACTACTTTATTATTAATCAATTATTCAAAGTACAAGTTTCCTTACATTTATATGTATCTAAATGTACGTTCAAATGATTGCATATATTACATTTTCCTCTGAAATAAAACACCACGCTCACGATAAATCCATCACAATGGGACCAGAAGACGTGCATTAATCAAGTAAATGGGGGCTTTACTTTAAGACAAGTTATATATAGTGACAACTTTCCCTCTCTTTTCCTCTCTCTTTCGTCAATCCTCTGCTTTGAGTTGCTGTAAATTGCATTAAGTGCTGTGCAGAAACGACTTTAAAAGGGAAGTGTGCGATTATGTATGTATTTCCATTCTGTTCCCCGCTCCTCTCACCACTGTCATCGTTGCCTTCTAATTTAAAAAAATGGAGGGCAGGCTGTGTCAGACAGGAACAACCAGAGCACTGTGGTGAATCACAGTAAGAGTTATCCAATTAGACACAGCAACTCTCCCCGGAGGCTTGCGCTAAGGCCTGCTCCGCCACAACAGGGACTTGGCCGGCTAAAGAGAGACAACAAACATGGCAGGACTGATGTCTCTGATGTAAAACATTGGCCGTAAACACATCAGCATGCGTATACAGACTCCTGGACCAATCAGAGTTAAGAGCCTTTATCTGAAGTGTTCATGTGCGTTTTGAATTAATTATTACGCTTATGTAATGGTGGAGCGTTTTTTTTTACACTTAATGAAATGCAATATTAATTTTAAACGAGATCCATACTCAACTGATCAGAATGGTCAAGCAATCATGTTTTACATTTTAAAAGAGTTTATTTTATAGTATACTAGTTTATTGTAATTTTTATAACGGTATTTGGTTTAGTTTTTATTTGTCTCATTTGTCTCAGTTTTTAGAAATGTTTGTTGTTTGTATTCATTTTAATAGTCTAGTTATCCATCAATTTATCTAAATAAAATTTAAATACACTGGGAATGTTTTATTCAGCTCACTTTTATTTACAGTTATCAAAAACGATTTTAAATACACTAGCTGTAATAAACTGTATTAACCTTGGTATTTGATGACTGTTTAGGTAGAAGTTTGTTCATAATATCCATTAACATTATTATTATTGTTATTGTTATTATTATCGTTATTATTATTATTTGTTATTTGTAGTAGTAGTAGTGTTGTTATTATTGATATTAGTATTGTTGTTGTTATTCTTGTTTTATTATTATTATTATTATTATTATTATTATTATTAAAAATAATATTATTATTAATAATAATATTATTGTTATTATTATTGGTATTATTATTAATATTGATATAACTATTTGTGTTGTTGTTGTTATTATTATTGATATTATTATTATCATTGTCATTGTTGTTATTATTATTATTGTCATTGTTGGTATTATTATTATTATTATTATTATTATTATTATTGGTATTATTATTATTATTATTATTGGTATTATTATTATTAATATTGTTGTTATTATTATTATTATTAATATTATCTTTATTATTATTGTCTTTGTTATTATTGTTATTATTGGTATTATGTATTACTATTATTATTATTATTATTGTTGTTGTTGTTTTAACTGCTATTATTATTGACAATGGCCAATTGTATAACAAACACATAAAACATTCATATTTATATATTTGTTTAATGGTATTTATATTAATAATATTATTATATTATTTCAAAATGTTTATTTATGTGTTTATTTATTTTGCCCACAGATGCACAAATTTGTGCTTTATCACTTTAAGGTGCACTCCTTAAAAAAATAAATTTTTGTCCCATGTCTTGTTGAATAATATGCTATATATATATATATATATATATATATATATATATATATATATATATATATATATATATATATATATATATATAAACTGAATAATACATTTTGAATATTAAACTCTGATAAATAGTAATAAGCAATTAAAATAATATTGATAACCTGTGGATAAAAGGTCAACCAGGTGGTTATGATGCCTGTTAAAAGGTTAAAGCTTTTTTAAGAAAGAAGCATTTTTGTTCACAGTACTGCATGTTGACATCAGTCATATCTTTCCGAAGCATTATCTCGTTTGTTAATCCCACAGTTAATTCCCTGGCGTGAGCATTATAGTATCATAATTTAATGTACAACTTAAGTATTCATCCTGTTAAGTCTCGCTGCTCTTTCGTGGAGGTTTCCCTCCGTGGCAAAGTTTACTCAAGTGCTCTCCATGCCAAATCAGAACAAAACGCCTTGCAGCATGAATCTTGAGCAAACAAGAAAAAGCTCTTTGCGCTCTCATGGCGTTTCGCTGCTTCCTATTCCTCATCTCAAATTCATGAGCGATTGCGGTCTTGCTTGCTACATAGAAATGAGAGAGTCTCCCCTGGCAGAAGCAGTGATTATGAGCAGTGCGAAGAGTTCGTTCGGGTCACCTCAACGTAATCCATCCACAAACCCCTATCAGTATTCACACTCTTTCCGAACCTCCCCCATGCTTGACATGAATGTTTTTGCATGAAGTGTTTTTTTTTTTTGTTTTTTTTAAACCCACGCACGCAGAAGTTTTGTTATGCTAAAAAGTTTGCCAGATCTGTGGACTGTGTTCTTGCAAATGTGCTAATAAAGATCTTCGCGATTTGGTTTCCATTGCAAAACAAAAGTTTAATTGAGTATTTATGCACCCAAGTGTTCTTGGCTGGCAGGGAAGCAAATTGGGTCTCTCTGTGTCAACAAACCCTACAAAAAAAAAAAAGTAATTAATTCTCCTCGCACTTTTAGTAAGGGAGCTAATTAATGTTGTGGTGACACTTAGCAATGGCTTCATATATATATTAGCAATAACACTATCCCTGCCAGGCCATATGTCTTTGTTTTTTGCACAAATATTTGTTCCAGACTGATTGTTATATAGGGTTGAGTGCTGCTTCCATCAGTATTCTCATTATCTGATTTGTGTGAATGTTTGTATGTGTGTACCAGCCCCTTTGTTACTGTTGCCAGTGGTTAGCCTGAACAGTAATTTAATTAATACATTCTGGAGTCTGTAGTGCCTGTGCAAAAGTGGCATGTATGGATTAGATACAGTACAGTTCAATATGATAGCTTCATGCATGCTGTGGGATATAGTTCAGTATAGTAACATTTTGTATCCCGTAACCCAAACTTTAACATGTTAACTGTAATGGTGGATACCATTTAAAGATGGATAGATTCTGTAAGGAGGGATGGATGGATGGATGGATGCTGTATGGATGATGTATGGATGGATTCTCCAAAGATGGATGTAATGATGAACACGTGATTTAAAGATGTTTGGAAACTGGATGGATGGTGGATGGATGAATAAATGGGTGGATGTTAATAACATGGATGCATGCTGTAAAGTTGAGTTGATGGGTGGAGGATGTGAAGATGGATAGATCAATACTCTAAAATGGATGGATGGATTAGTTGGTTGAATAAAATTGGATGGATGATTTGTGGGGGTGGATGGATGTGCGGATTAAAGATAGTTGTAAACTGGATGGATGGATGGATGTTGTAGAGATGGATGGATGGATAGATGGGTGGATGTTAATAACATGGATGGATGCTGTAAAGTTTAGTTGATTGGTGGAGCATTTAACGAAGGATAGATCAATACTTAAAAATGGATGGATGGATGGATGCTATAAAATGGATGGAGGGATGAATGGATTGAATAAAATTAGATGGATGGATTGATGCTTTGTGAGGGATGGATGGATGTGTGTGGTTTAAAGATGGTTGGAAACTGGATGGATGTATGTTATGTAGATGGATGGATGGATGGATGGATGTTAACATGGATGCATGCTGTAAAGTTGAGTTGATGGGTGGAGGATGTAAAGATGGATAGATCAATACTCTAAAATGAATAGATGGATGCTCTAAAATGGATGTATGAATCGATTGAATAAAATTGGATGGATCGATGGTTTGTGAGGGTGGATGGATGGATGGATGTGTGGCTTAAAGATGGTTGGAATCTGGATGGATGGATGTTGTAAAGATGGATGGATGGATGTTAATAACATGGATACTATAAAGTTGAGTTGATGGGTGGAGGATGTAAAGATGGATAGATCAGTACTCTAAAATGGATGGATGGATGCTCTAAAATGAATAAATGGATTGAATAAAATTGGATTGGTATTTGGTTGTGAGGATGGATGGATGGATGGATTGATATATGTTGTAACAATGGATGGATTTATATGTTGTAAAACATTTTTTCCCTTAGTTCCTCTAAACTAATTAATAAACCATCGTAAGTAATGCATTAAGTGCTGATAGAATGCATATCTGATCATAATTACAATTTAATTTGCAATGCTATTGCTGAGATAACAACAACAAAAAAGCAATTTTGCCTGCACCGAAAATTCTCTGAAAAAAATGCTAGATTCATTGGGGAATTGTGTCCTATAGAAAATCAATCCCTCCTGGGAAATGTGTCTGTATATTTTGATGTATGTTCACTAGCAGCGATATTGCTTTGTGTTGGAATTTGCCGTGTTCCCTGACATTAGTTGCTCTGCTCTTGGTAACCTCAGTAGAGGGCAAGAAAAAGATCATCTCTCTTGTCGCACAAAAGGGAAACGCTGAGAAGGGCTATTCCATACATCTCATGGATTATGTAAGATGCGCTTTTCTGCATAGAAAATTGGCTTGGGTCATCTACTCTCCAACACACACACACATTTCAAATACACACTTCACACACAAAAACAGCACCACATCACATAAGCAATTCTTACAGCCCTGAAGGCAAACTAGGGCTCTTTATAACCACGCATACACACGTTTTTTCACAAATCTTCGGGTGCAGTTTCAGCAGTCCGTCACATTTATTCACCTCAGCAGGCTGTTCCTCTTCCATCGCGATGCTAACGTTCAACTAATGTTTTTAAAATGTTATTGTTTTAATAGCGAGTCAATAGTATTTTTTATCTCATGACCTTGTGTTTGACCCTGAAAATAAAAGCTTTTCTTTTATAGTGTTTTTTTTTCTCTCATTTATTCTCCATTTTAACCACACGTACATTTACTCACACTCTTTCGCTTTGCTCAGACTCTAGTGTACACACGTGAGGACCTTTGAACACTTAACGTCAGTCCCAGCTTGAAGCAGAGCCATGGGAGGACAGAATGTAGTGACAGGCCAGCCGTGTAAATACGCAATCTGCAGAGACACAAAAAATCCAGCACATTGAGACAGGATTGTCAAGCATCTGCATGCATGCAGGAAGACATCTAGCTCACGCTGCACTTCTCATGCACATGGGTGCACATATACAAACATGAGATGTCACCCCGACTGCGCGTCCTTGGCCGTTCCACAGCCGCCCCTCCTCTCGTTTATGGGATATCCCTCTAGACTCTTGATGGACACTCTTTTAGGCAGGTTTTTTGGTTCACTCGTGCAGAAAGCAAGCCATAGCACTTCCACTAGTCCAGTTCTCATGGGGGAAAGCACGGTGTATGCGTGATTGTCTGCTCAGACTGTAATTAGATATGACATTGTGAATTGCATTAGTGCAGATGAGCACATGCTCGGATACACAGGCAGGGTTGAGAACGTAAATGATTGTTTGCAAACTTTGTATGTAGGACATTCGCTGCTTATTCTTTTTTTTTTTCTTTTTGTGGAATTTCTAATATGAAATAAGGTTGAAGGACAGTTGCACGGGGATGTCCTCCAGGGAGAGCGCAGACCAAGAAGAGCCATTTTTCTGCATGAGTTGATGGCTGTGGTGTTTCCTGTACTTGGTCCTGCAATGTCACAAGTCTTTGAATTGGAAAGATCTGTTTGCAGCTGGACAATCTTTGTACACAAGGCACTTGAAATCATACTTCAATGCAGTAAAGATGATTGTATGGGATGCTGGATAGAGAGATTGATTGATGAATAAATGGATACATAGGTGTGAGGATGGTGGATAGATGGATGTAAGGATGGACAGATTTTAGGATGGATGTAAAGATAGACATAAGGTATGATGAATGTAAGGATGGATGGATGTGAAGATGGATGTATGATGTAAAGATGGATGCATATGTGGTTTATGGATGGATGGATGGATGAATGGATAGATGTGTAATTTAAACATGGTTGCATGATGGAAGTTGTAAAGATGGATGCTGGATGGATACTTCAAGGATGGATGAATTGTTGGATGAATGAATGGATGGATGGATGTGAGGATGATGGATGGATGTAAAGATGGACGTAAGGATTGATGGATGCAAGGATGGATGTATGACGTGAGGATGAATGGATGTAAAGATGGACGGATAGATGTTAGGATGGATGTAAAGATAGGGGTAAGGATTGATGGATACAAGGATGTTTGATGGATGGATGGTTGAATGTATGATGTAAAGATGGAATGATGGATGCTATAAAGATAGATGCATTTGTGGTTTAAAGATGGATGGATGGATGGATGTGTAGTTTAATGATGGACATTGTAAAGATGGATGCTGGATGGATACTGTAAGGATGAATGGATTGATGGATGAATAATTGGATGGATGATGTAAAGATGGATGAGTGAGGATGATGGATGTAAAGATGGATGGATGGATAGATGTTAGGATAAATGGATGTAAAGATAGGCGTAAGGATTGATGGATGGATGGATGTTTGATGCAAGTATGGAATGATGGATGTCATAAACATGGATGTATGATATAAAGGTGGATAAATGTGTGGTTTAAAGGGGAAATGAAGCACTCAGTCAAGTTTACCTTATTTTGTACATTTTATTCCACTTTAATGAAAATATAATAAACAAACTCGATTAATGTAACCATTTAGCAGAAAACGGCATGTTTTACTGTAGATTTTAGACCTAGGGCGCCGCCATCTTGGAATATCGCTGTGTCTGACGTCACGGGGTTGGTTTGCGGTGATAAGCTGAACGGACACAATAGAAGTAAAGGAGTGAACGCGGAGACTGGACAGCCTAATTTAACCCAATGCGTGAAGTTGTGGGCGTGGAGCTGCTGCAAATACAAGCATCAGATGTGTGTCTAATATAAAAGTATATAAATGTATTCTACTTTCCTTTTTTCCTCCTTTAATCACCGATCATTTGATGCGCTTTGATTCACTCTCTGTATTACTCTGCCTGACTGCCTGTCTGGGTTTCAAACGTGACTGTAACGGACTAAACACGGACACTGAACAGCTTAATTTAACCCAATGCATGAAGTTGTGGATGTGCATCACAGAGCTGGTGAAAACACAACAAATACAAGCATTTAAGTGTCTTGAGTTGTGTATTTTTCTTTTGATAATACCTCTCGTTTGATGCGCTGTGATCAACTCTTTCACGCTGCTCCAGCACTGCCTGATGAGGGGATTTACATTCAGACTAATGCAATGATTTAAATCATACATGACTTCACGTTTTACTAAGTCACGTCTGTCTGGATTGTCAAGACATATTCCCTCTTCAAGTCCATAGACTCGATCTCTCAACATGTATGAAGGATAAAAACCTGCCATAAGAAACACCGCGCTGATCTGAGTTTGGTTTAAACACGAGCAGAGGCGAGGGGGTGTAGCGGTGAAAAGTGAAAGTACCCGCCCCATGACGCTTACACCGGACCTAGTTGAAAACCACAGTATTGGGAGAGTGAATAATTACTGACGTCATGGGGGCGGGTACTTTCACTTTTCACCGCTACACCCCCTCGCCTCTGCTCGTGTTTAAACCAAACTCAGATCAGCGCGGTGTTTCTTATGGCAGGTTTTTATCCTTCATACATGTTGAGAGATCGAGTCTATGGACTTGAAGAGGGAATATGTCTTGACAATCCAGACAGACGTGACTTAGTAAAACGTGAAGTCATGTATGATTTAAATCATTGCATTAGTCTGAATGTAAATCCCCTCATCAGGCAGTGCTGGAGCAGCGTGAAAGAGTTGATCACAGCGCATCAAACGAGAGGTATTATCAAAAGAAAAATACACAACTCAAGACACTTAAATGCTTGTATTTGTTGTGTTTTCACCAGCTCTGTGATGCACATCCACAACTTCATGCATTGGGTTAAATTAAGCTGTTCAGTGTCCGTGTTTAGTCCGTTACAGTCACGTTTGAAACCCAGACAGGCAGTCAGGCAGAGTAATACAGAGAGTGAATCAAAGCGCATCAAATGATCGGTGATTAAAGGAGGAAAAAAGGAAAGTAGAATACATTTATATACTTTTATATTAGACACACATCTGATGCTTGTATTTGCAGCAGCTCCACGCCCACAACTTCACGCATTGGGTTAAATTAGGCTGTCCGGTCTCCGCGTTCACTCCTTTACTTCCATTGTGTCCGTTCAGCTTATCACCGCAAACCAACCCCGTGACGTCAGAGACAGCGATATTCCAAGATGGCGGCGCCCTAGGTCTAAAATCTACAGTAAAACATGCCGTTTTCTGCTAAATGGTTACATTAATCGAGTTTGTTTATTATATTTTCATTAAAGTGGAATAAAATGTACAAAATAAGGTAAACTTGACTGAGTGCTTCATTTCCCCTTTAAAGATGTATGGATGGATTAGTAGTTTAAACATGATTGCATGATGGACGTTGTTAATCTCATTTGGTGGGATGGATGGCTGTAAGGATTGATGGATGGATGTATGATGTAAGGATGGATGCTATAAAGATGGGTGAATGAATGATGTAAAGATGGATGGATGAATGTAACGATGGATGGATGCTGAAAAGGAAGGATCTATGATGAATGAGATGAGATTTCTCATAGATTGAAGGTGAGGTTATAACAATTAGAGTACAAATTTGACTTGTTTTTAAAAGCCGTCTGAAATCGCATCTGCTTTAGCATTTGAGCCTTCTGAACATTGATGGGTTTGTTTTAGTTTTAGTCAAGTTATTTATGTACTGCGTGTCTTATTTTAATTAGTATTGATTATGTTCAGCACTTTGCGCAATGCTGTGTTGTAAAAATGTGCTATATAAATAAACTACATATTATAATAGTTTTCCCATATGGTTTCTAAATATTTTTTGTGTGTAACTCAGAAATTCTATCTTATATATTTAAGATATTTAAGAGTTACAAATACATGCACTATAATTATTCCATATTCAAGGTGGGAGACCAAAATGGGAAATGTTTATTGATAGCATAAATGTAATGTTACAAGCATCTACTGTACCATACAATCAAATTGATGCTGATTGATTTTCAACATCAACATAGTTAAATTATGCAAACCTGCCCATGGGGTAAAAATTAGCATACAAACTAGCATTTTTAATGTACATTTATGGGCATTCCTGTGTGTACATATTTTCAGTTAAAATGTACCAGGATGTGATGAATGGAATTGGATTGGTGAATGGTTGGGTGCATGGATGGATGGAGGGATGGAACTTATGGATGGAGATGAAGCGATGGGTGGGTGGATGGATAGACGGACAGATGGATGGACAAATTGGTTGGATGGATGGAAGGATGTAAAGGTGGGGAGATGGATTGTTGGTTGTATAGATGGTGAGCTGGATGAATGGTTGTTTCATGTTATAAATGGATGGCGAGATAGATTGAAAAATGGACACATAAAATTGCTGGGTAAATGATTGCATGTAGAATTGGGTGGATACACTATTAGATAGACGAATGATTGTTTGGTTTATAAGATAAATACATTAATTGGTGATTGGTGATTAGGAGGATGGAAAAATGCATAGATGATTGGATGAATGAGTACATAGGAAAATGGGTAGTGCTACTGTAATTGAGAAAGCAAGCCAGGGTCCCCATAATTACCCCTTTTCCTCCAAAGCATTTTCAGTGCTGGTTCAGAGCCAGTAGTTCTAAATCAGGTCTTTGTTTTCCGACACCCAAAGCACCGACTCTGATCCAGGAAAAGTGATTCTTAAGTAGCACCAAAGTATTTCTGGGCTAGAAATCAGAACAGCTTGCGTCGGGGGCTGAAGGCAGGGTTACCGTGACCAATGAGACTAATGCTGGGTCCACACCAAACGTGGAACACCATGTTATTCACTCTAGTTTGTTCGCAGGATGCTTTGCAACATGCACATGTTCTCTACTTTTCTGTACTTGTGCGGTGGACGAGATTGAGGTGAATTTTGAGCATTTCTCATTCTTACCACGTGACGTTAATTTGCCATAAACACCTCATTATTGTTTGTAATATCAATGCAAATAACGGTGCGCTGAATGAACACATTGTAATCTCCACCTATCCAAACTAAAGTGAATTCACCATGTTTGGAAGCGAATACAAGTTTGCAAAACCATTAACATTAATAGCAACACAACACTGATTGTGTGTTAATATTTGATGCTTCCACATGGGAAAAATGAGGCCTATTTATTGATGTCAGACATGGCACTGCAGTGGCTCTCTAACCAATGGAAAAGCAAAGTCATTCGTAGAAGCCTTTCCATATGAATTAACTCTGAACACAAACCGTTCTACCCAGTGGAAAAAGGGTGTACTGATTTCAGTTTTTCCAGAATGTCGTAAATATATTGTGAAAATAAAAGTTTTCGTCTGCACTCCTAGTGGCGCTGATTTGCTACAGTATATTTTAATAACATCGTAAATCGAGTCCCTCTGTCTCTGCTGCCTGCGGATATGACAGCAAGGAAATACATAAAGTGTCTACTTGTCCTTTAAATTCAGCAGTGTTTAGAACTAAGTCACTTGCTCCGAGATCCACACACTCTTTGTGTGTGTATGTGTGCGTGCGTGTCTGCGCGATGAATGAGGCTGCATTTTCGCTCCTTCCAAGTGGAGTTAGACACATAAACACACACGCGCGCACAGGCATGGCATTTCCCTCTAGCCTGCTGACATTTGCTCCTTTTTGGGAGTGCAAACTCTCCACCGCCAAAACGTTTAGTACCCTCAACTCGGCTGTCGCTTCAGGTGTCCTCTCTAATCGCCTGACAGTAATTAGAAAGAGTGGACCTTCCCTTTGCGCGCCCACTAACATTTGCAGAGAGCAGACGCTCCTGACTGTGTCTTTGATGCTTTTAGGCGGTGGGACGTCCCTTCATTCCCGGCTAATAAATGCTAAATATTTGTTTCTTGCTGGTAGAGTATACTTGCGTCTTTCTTGTTTAAGAATCGTCATGTCATTATAACCCTTCCCACTGCCGGTCCATTACCAGATTCCAGCGGCGTTACAGCATTTTTTTTAAACTGAGGAGCCTTTTATGCGATAACTTCCCTGAATCAATTTAAGCTCTTCGACAGCTTCTAAACTGAGACACATTTTCCGAAGCTTTTTGTCTCATTTGGTTTAAGTGTATCTGGTTTCTCGCAACGTTGTCATTCTGAAACGCGACTGAAGCCTCCTGGGCCTAAAGCCCATCATTATTCAGCAAGATAAGACCACCTCAGAGAAGCCAGGCTTTCAGCAGCTTTCAGCAAACAGCATTCTCTTGCTCTTTCCACCTGCGTTTCTCTTTCCCAGGTCATCGTGGCTGTTTCTCTGTCTGTCGTGCACACGCAAACCCCTGAGAGAGCACAGTCGACAGGTTTAAGCCGGCAGTTCTTGGGATGGGGATTCAGCTAACGCTACAGCTAACGGCTCATCAATTTTCTTTATTACCTGCTGTAGAAAAAAAAAAAGAGCAAAGTCCTCAGTGCAGGGACAGGCTATTCTTAGATCTGTTGCCAATTCTCCTCGTAAATGCATCCACTCGCTCTCCTGTTTTTTTAACGCTTCTTTTCTCTTTGCAAGAAGCTTATCCATTCATCCTGATTGCTGATTTATTTGCTGGGCTTTGTTTCTGAACAAAATGGCTGCAAACAACTTGCGAGTTGTCTTTGTTGGGAAGAATGAGGTTTGGTTTGTGCTACTCGAAGGGCTTCAATTGCTATAATCTCGGCTTGCATTTGGTAATGGGTTTGTAATAGGCGAATTTTTACTGAAATGTTCTAGATTCAATACGAGTTAAGTGCTGTCGACTGCATCTGTGACATGATGCCGATTTGCTACATCATTTCAACCCTTTTAAAAATAAGCACCAAATGAATTTATAGCCAGCTTTTTTTTTTTTTTTTTGAAGCAAGAGATGAAATAAAATACAGGTTTGAAAGAATAACGCAAGTCTTGAATTTTAAGACCATTTTGACTACAGAACTGATAAATATATGATTATGCATTATATAAAATAAATTAACCAATTCAGTTATATAAAACCAGTTACAATTTAACCAGAATATCTCTGTAAATTTTGTGATATTCAAAGAAAGTTTAGATATTAGAGGTGTGAACCTACGCTGGTCTCACAGCTCGGTTACAGTTATGAGATAATCGATTTGGTTCAATCACGGTGCATTGACGATGCTTTCCATACACAATTATATATTTTACTTCACAGCACAACAATTCTTCTATTCAAATTTTAAATATATTTATATATTATGGCTGTGGCGACCACAGATTAATTAAGGGACTAAGCCGAAAAGAAAATGAATGAATGGATATCATTTGGAATACAGTTCTTGTCCTTTAAAGGGGTGGTCCACTACGATATCATATTTTAAACTTTAGATGATGTGTAATGTAGCTGTGTGAACATAAACAACATTTCAGAATGTAAGACACTCAAAGTTCAATTCAAAGGGAGACATTGGCATTTAGCAAAGCCTACAGCGAACAAAGTTTGGGGACCACAAAAAATGCTGCCGGGTAAATGATGTCATAAACCTTTCAGGTTACGCATATACACGCCATGCAGTGAAGGGGCGTGGCCAGAGGGGCTGTAATTTAATAACAGAGATGCTTCCTGGTGATGTAGAGCTGATCTGCGAATCACAGTACATTATGTTAGCTGACCAATCAGAGCCTCTTGATGGTGGGTCTTTAGAGGAACTAGGAAATATGACAGTCGTTTTCTTGTTAGCTGAGTAGTTGTATATAATCAAAGTAGGATGTATGAAAAAATAACGTGATTTTCTACAGATGAAGCATGAGCGCACATCGCTTTGCACCCCGTAAACTTAAGCGAGCCTTAAAAATACTCTCTGGACCACCCCTTTAATACAAGCAATCAGATATATTAACACTACCTTTAAAAACTCAAGTACATACACAGAACAACATGAGAATTTTGTAGCAAATAAACATGTAAATATCCCGCTCACTTTCTGAGTGTTGTCTAGCGAGTTCTTACACCCCTATGATTGGTCACGCACTCAAAAGAATAGGCTCGATTGACTCTAACGCTCTGGTGCTGTTCACCAAAGAGTGACACTGATAAACGGCAGCGGCGATTACAGCTGATCCATGATAGAAGCAGAGGAGAAAACTCGCTCTGCAGACACACACTCATGTCTGGATCCACAAGTATCGCTGTAACAGCCGAAAGGAAAAGTTATCTCACGGCAGCAGGTTAGGATCTATTACTGAACCGATAACGAATTGTCTGCATTGCGGTGCACCAAAGAAACGATTAATTTTGACACCCCCATTAGATATGACAAGTCTTACATACCTTAAAGTCTGTGTGAAATCAACATTTACCAAGTTTGTTTTGGGTAATATTTAATTAAAGTCTGACCATTTGCTTTTGTGTTTGGAGAGGTGGTCATTCGCTGACAAATTCATCCTCAAAATCCTTAACTACGCCCCTTTTTACCATTAGTTTGCTATGACTGAATGATATACAAAAAGAAGCCCCGCCTCCTACTCAATATTCCATCTCAGTTGGAAGTGTATAAATATATCCATAAGTTCCATGTGACGTCACATTTTTGTGATCGGACTGTACTATGCTGTCTGCTGTGGTGCTGAAATAGCTGAATTATTTTATGTTGCTTCAGTAGCCCCAGTAAACTTAACTACTTTTCATTGCATAAATGTGTCCTAATATAATTGATGATAATGTGCTTTACCAACAGACTATCCAGTTCACTGATCATGCTTGCACTACTCGACCAATGTTAACCCTTTGTGGAGACAGCGTAAACCAGACTGCTTAACTTTCTTTATTATAGACTCGTACTGTAGATCATCTTGGTGAACACTCAGTCCAGAAGTGCCTTGGGATCTGTTTTCTGTATGTGTTGCTCTTTAAGAGCGCACTCTGCCTCATGTGGGTCTGTGGATCAGAAACACACGAGCACCATGTGAAATCTGCCGTGTTTATGACAGAAATAATCAGGGACACTTCATCTTCAAATTTTGAATGATAAACACATCCCGATGTGTAGTAGTGATAATCTCTGCTGCTGTTTGAAGTGGATTGTTGACATCTTAGATATACATTTCACCATTGTTGGAGTTTATTACTAGACTTTATGGTTCAGCAGATGCCCAGAATGTATTTGCTTTAAATACTGTTTTTTTGGGGGGGGTTTCTGATCACGGCAAACAGTAGTGAAGCTGTAAATAAATGTACAGAAAAGGAAGTTGAGACAGACACGTTGCAGATTTGAAGGAACAAAATGCTGTTCGAGGGATCATCAGCAGCATCATAACCAGTATTTGTTTATTTTTTAGCCAAATATCAATTTCAATTAGTCTCATTTTAATGCGCTGCGATTGTGAGTGTGACCATATCATGCACAAATATGGCGGCGACCGTAGCGGAAGTGACATTTTTGGTCCCCATGAATACAAATAAAAGTCTTAGCAACTTCTGGTTCACTTGAACATGAATGGAAAAAAAATAGCAATTTAAGCAATAATTTTATAATAATAATTTTATAATTATATCATATCTATGTTGTTTTTATTACATGTGCAGATGTTTGGTGTACCTGCTTGACTTTTAAATCAACCATGTGTTATGTCATTTCATACAGTGTGCATTTGATATGATCCCCTCAAGCCTTCAGCATTATATATGTCATTGTATAGGGGTGAGTGTGGCGGTGGTATTATTTGTGTTTTATTCACACACTTCTTCGCTCGGTTGCTTTCGCGCTTGTGTTTCTGTTCATTCTTTGACATCCTATCGCCTGAAGAGTTGTAGCGGGCCGTTACGTTAAGACCCCTCAGCATCAATCACACACAGCCTCCCCTTCATTGTCCCAGTCCATCAGTCTCTCATGACGACCCTTCCTGACCCCCACGGACCCGTAGGTTTAACATCCAGACATAAATCTGACCATGCTGGACTGCGCACAGAGCCATTTTTGGTTGCGGTTACAGGACGCCGCAGGCTCGTTGACGGAAAGAGCCATTTCTTCAACAGAAAAGTAAACGGGCTCTTTTTCATGGGCTGTCAGTGTGTGTTGGGCCAGAGAGTGAGGGGAAGAGCTTGTCGGCCAATGCGATTCTATTAAACAGGACAGCACATGGCCAGGACTGCACTGCACGATTGCGCAGAACTCAATCAAGAGGAAGTTTAATTCGATCTGAATTAAATTACGGCAGCAGATTCACCTGACAACTTCCTGTTTTAAGTCAATCAGATGTAGAGAGAAGGGTCACAATTTGAACTCTTAAAGGAACAGTTCATAAATTTGTAAAAAAAAAAAAAAAAATATATATATATATATTATATATATATATATATATATATATATATATATATATATATATATATATATATATATATATATATATATATAATAAATACAATTCTTCCATTGAACAAAGAAAATTAGAAGCAGTTATGTTAAAAGCTTCAGAAAGTATGTAAAATATCAATACTGTGATAAACTATAATTTCAAAATTACAAATCAGATAAATGGATGGGTGGATGAATGGATAGATAAGATGGATAGGATGGATGCATGGATTGGATGGATGGATGGATGGATGGATGGATGGATGGATGGATGGATGGATGGATGGATGGATGGATTGGATGAATTGATTTGATTAGATGGATGGATTGGATTGATTTGATTGGATTGATCTGGATGGATGGATGGATTGATTTGATGGATTGGATGGATAGATTGATTTGTTATTGGATGGATTGATTTGATAGATTGGATGGATGGATGCCTTGATGGATGGATTGATGAATGGGCAGATTTGATGGATGGATTGATTGGATGGATTGATTTGAATTGATGGATGGATTGGTTTGGATTGGTTTGATTGGATTAGATTGATTTAGGTTGGGTGGATTGATTTGATCGATTGGATGGATGGATTGATTTGTTAGATTGGATGGATGGATTGATTTGTTAGATTGGATGGATGGATTGATTTGATAGATCGGATGGATGGATGGATGGATGGATGGATGGATGGATGGATGGATGGATTGAATGGGTAGATTTGATGCATGGATTGATTGGATGGATGGATGGATGGATGGATGGATGGATGGATTGAATGGGTAGATTTGATGCATGGATTGATTGGATGGATGGATGGATGGATTTATGAATGAATTTGATGGATTAGATGGATTTGTTGATGGATGGATTGATTTGATTGATTTATTGATGGAGTGATTGATGAATTGGTTGAATTGATTTGATGAATTTGATTGGATGGGTGGATTGATTTGATGGATTGAATGGATAGATTGGGTTGATGGATGGATTGATAAATAAATTGACTGATGGATGGATTAATGGATTGATGGATGGTTTGCAGGATTGATGGATGGATTGATCAATTGATTGATGTAAAAGGTTTTAATGAATCAGTCGGTCCAATAAGAACTAAGATGGACTTAAAACTGTTCAACAAATGACTGCATCGTTGCTATATTTCTCATTTTAGATCTATCATATAAATTCAGAAGACTTTAAATATCATACAGAAGTCATATGAACAGCTTTTGTCATTTTTGGAAGTTTGAAACTAGTCTCTACACATTGTAATTGCATGAAAAATAAACATGAATCCAAATGTAAAACTTTTGATAACAATAGTTTAAATCATTGCAGCTTTACTTGTGAAGACTTGAATGCTTATTACCCACCTTAATTCTACCTTTAAGGTACTTTTTGTGTCATGTTTGACACTTGATTCCTCCATAATGATTGTACTGAAAGGGTCAACCAGCATGTTCTTCAAAAAAAGCATCACCTTTTGTGCTCAACACACTAACGTTTGTTATACGGGGTTGGTTTGACTTTCAGATACACGAATGATGCTGATTTTCATTTTTGGGTGAACCATTCCTTTAAAGTGCACTTTTCCTTTTGAACGCCGAGTTCTGGAGTGATTTCATTCGCTCTACTCAAACAGACAGGCATTTTGTCTACCCTGAAGGAGTCGCACTGTTATGTAAACACGTACTCAGGCTTCACTTCCTCTTTTCATCTTTCTCTCATGCGCTCCTCTTTCTCTCTCCCAACATGCAACTCTCCTTTCTCAGTATTCCCCCTCTTTTAGTCTCTCATCGGTGGCGTAGGCTTGCGGCCAGCCATGTTGTGTGTTTGTGTGTATGCGGGATGTGACTGGTTTTAGTGGGCTACCAGGCCTCCTTCAGGACGCAAGTGTCCCCCTGTCTATGTCAGTCCAATTTTCCTGTTTTTCATGCTTTGTCCTTTTTTCCCCCCGTACTATCAGTATCTCCATGTGTAAAGACAGCTAAACGCCCATGTTTGTCAGATGCAAGCGAGTCGATGAGCAAATCTGCGAGAGGTGGAATATTGGATCTGAGAAAATGAAGAGGCTGCTTTTCAAGAGATAAACGGTAGCCATGACAACCTGGCATCAAGTCTTGCTGGGTTATATAGTTGATTATTTTGCTTTTAATTTGCACGCATTTGTGCGCGCTGACTCCTCGGCGGAGAGAAAGAAATATGAAGCCTCTTTAGGTCAGGGATCTGTAAACACAATTATCGGTTTGGCTAGCAAATGGGTTTAGTTGGAAGTCGACTTCACTTGAATTCCTTGTCCTTCCCGGAAGCCCTCTGTCATGACGGCGTCTGATTAAAACATATGTCGCATGTGGTTATTTCATGTGGTGAAGTGTGGGCAGACAGCAGGTAGGCAGGCTAGCTGGAAATAAGCCGCTTTAAATAGCTCCGCTTCTAGTCTTTACTGCAAATGAATACTGATTTGGAGGGCTTTTATTTTTTATTTTGCTCGGCTTTGTACAAACATCAGGAGGTTTGTTCAGAATGAAATCTCAGAACTCCTCTTGTGCGTTCTGTTCTTTTGAATACATTTTCTTGTGTTGGAAAAACAGTGCGTTGGTCGAGGGGAGGGAGGGATGGGCACAATAGTCAACCAGTTGTTCAACAGCCAATTTAGCATTAATATACTTCCTGCTGTCTTAAAGTTAGCGTGAAATGGAAAATCTTTTTTTTTTTTTTTTCACTTGTCTAAATGCAAATGCTTTTAAACATTCTGTTTACTGTAAGTGACTTTACAGCTACACCACATAACTCATTAGTGTGTTTGGTAAGTATCAGTGGACTGGTTAGGGTTAGTACAGGCGTGTCCAAACTCAGTCCTAGAGGGCCGGTGTCCTGCAAAGTTTAGTTCCAACCCCATTGGACACACCTGGACTAGCCAATCAAGCTCTAACTAGGCTTTCTAGAAACATCCATGCAGGTGTGATGAGGCAAGTTGGAGCTGAAATCTGCAGGATAGTGGCCCTCCAGGACCGAGTTTGGACACCCCTGGTTTAGTAGATGAGTTATTAGTAGGCCCACACGGAATCTGCACGGGCATATTTCCGCAGATTTTTAGCCCATCATTGAGTATTTATTGTGTAAATGTGTGTACATTTATATTTATTCAGTTTTTAAATGAATTTCAGTAATATTATTGACTAATATGCAAATGTTAATATGATTTATTTACAGTACAGTTTGTAAAGTAATATTTTCTGCCTTTTAGTAGATATATTGTATGAGAGGCTTGCTTTGTTTACCAAATAAGTGGATCTGATTGGATTTGCATTGTAAACATTAAATAAAAGTTAAAAAAAAAAAGTATTTCTTTTATTTTCATGTATTAAGTGTTTAGTTACAATAATCCCAAAATAATTCTACATAAATCTGCAGATTTTTTACAAAATTCTGCACAGAAATTGCATAAAATGTCTGCAGATTCTGTCTGGTCTTAGTTATTAGATGGGCTGTACATGCAATGTTGGGAGCGTCAGCATGCAAAATCTTAAGAACATATAATAAAAATAAAATGGAACCTATCGAACATCCATAATAATGGTGGGTTCTGGGGTGAAGGCACTAATTGTTTTTTATTAATGTCCAAAAAACACTAGAATAGTGTATATATTTGCTGACTTGTGTGCTTGTTATTCCAAATGTTTCAAAGGATGTTAAAATGTAGAGATATTAGCTATTTTAACTAGTGACAAGGACTGTATCCTGTACTGCCTTGCTAATGACCTGACACAACCTCAGCTTTTTGTTTGGTTTATAGAAATCGGACACCAAAGACACTTTCATATTATGTGTTTTATTAGACTGCATAGAGCAGCATTAAAGCACAACCTTAATTTATTTAGCATAATAAAACAGCACTGCTTCTTCCCAATGTGATCATGGGCCTGGCAAGAGGTGACGTGTGGTACACACCAAACAAACTAGCCTGACAGACGCTCAATGATGGCCTCAATGATGGCCTGACACTGTTCAACATCTGACTGTCGGATTGGCGTGTCCTGGCCTCTATAGTCAGTTGACTGTAAGAATGCATTCAGATCATTCAACAACCAATTGACAGAACGAAGTCTGTCCTATATTTCTATAATCCAAACTCACAATCATGCACAGCACACCCTTTTTATTGCATCAGATAACTAAAAAGCAAACATATAAGAAACACTTAATTCACTGTGATAAGAACCATATATTAGGGTTGCACCATTTACCGGTACTATTGTAAAATCGTGATACTATGACTCCAAAATACTGCCAGTGCTTCTGTAGTTTGTAAATGGTAGTATCATTATTAATGGTCTATCTACCCAAAATAGCAACAGGAAACATTGAAACAATTTTTGACCACTTCATATAGCCTAATTGTGTCGGAATTGTGTTTTGTAACAAATTTCATTTGGTATAATTTGTATCTTTATTTATTTAATGTATTTTTTGTTGGTCAGTTATCTACAAAATAAACAAAAAATGAATACATTTTAGGTGAAGTGACATGCAAATAATACTTTGTATGTTAATTATGAATTAATTTCGAATAGGCCAATTATAACATATAAAACATAGTATTTCTGACAAGTAGTAGTTCTGATTTACAGTATCGCAATACTGTAGGAATCATGATACTTCAGCTGGTATAGTATCGTAGCTTGAATTAATCACGACAACCCTACCATATATAATGACATACCAAATTTATGTTGTTTGTTGTTACATTCCTTTTGTATGGAAAGGGTGGTGTTTATGACCTACAATGTGTCCAGCCACTAGGGGGCGATTGAAATGTTTTGGCCTGACTTAATAGAAAATGGGACACACTTGGTAAAGGTTCTTCCATTTCATGTGGAATTGATTTAGTGTGCTTTAAAATCCTTTTAAACTTTGCCTTTTTAAATATATCAATACATTATTATTTAATTGGGTAATTTTGATTGCTGTATGCTTTACCGAGTTAGCCATTTTTTTCTTTCTTTTGCGTCAATGTCGCCTTTTTGCAGTCTTCTAATAGCTCTGTGAAGTCAGCATTGGAGCAGAAATCAGAGTGTTGTGTAAGGCCCCATATGCTGCTGAGTTTCCCTGGAGGCATCATCTGTGCGGGTGGGGAGTCGCGACATGCATGCCAGAACCATCAAAACCAGACTTTTTTTTTGCTCAAACAAGCTATAGTTGCCCCCCACAGAAATGGCGATAAACCGCTTACCGCTTTTAAGCGTTCCAACACCAACGCCCCTGCAAGTTTCTGCCGATGTCTTACCTTCACTGTGCAGGAATTTGGGAATAGTGGAAGTTTGTAACGTCTGACAGGAGGGTGGTGACATTAGCAGTGTAAGCCGCGGTATAAGCTGCGTAGCCGCCACTGCATCAGAACAGCTGCTGTCGGTGATATGAGGCTGAAGAGAAGCTCCCTGCATGCTGACATCTCGCAGCTGTTGATTCCCAAAGTGCCATGCCACCTGGGCACTTTTAATGCATAAATTTATCCGCTAAGTAACCACATCCAAGACTCCGCGTCCACCTCTGCTCCGCGCACACACCCCCTCCTCTCTGCGTTCACCCAACGTCACCCCGTCCGAATCGGCTGGGTCAAAAAAAAAAGCCAGATTTCTCCAACTTACAGGGCTCGGCGTGTTTTGAGATGAGTGTACGACCGCTTGTGTGATTATGCTAAGTGAGTTTATAGCGCTAGCTCAGTGTTTGCAGGTTAAGTGGATGCTGACAGTGGAGGTCGCGTGGTTGATGTGTTTGTCAGCGTCCCTGAGTAGATTGATGTGGACTTTGGGACGTGTGATGGATGGTTGGTCTGCCCTCTGCCATCGCTTGGACCCACGTGTTTGCGTTTGTTTGAACCAGAGAAAGAAGTCTGACAGCGAAATCCCAGAGTGGCATCAAGAGAAATGGTGCTTTACAGTCATATTACCATTTTTTTTTTTTCTTCGCATCACGCATGCATGCGTTTACCTGGGGAAAAAATGTGCAAGCTGTCACTGGCGGTTCTTGTCTTAATGCCTTAGGATTGATAAGTGGAGTCGCTCAGGCACTTCAGACATGTTAACACATCAGCTACATTTAGACCTGCAGTCAAAGCGGCAATTGCATGCTGGAGTCTTCAAACGTGCATGACGTTCTAATGGTTGACGGCGTCTTTTCTCCCAACATCTCCCAACATCCCATTAGACTTGAAGGTCTTATACTTGCTGCAAAGATAATTGGATTTTGGGAACCATAACGGGATGTGTGTATTTGAAATTCTTCTTATTTGATGTGTTCTTTGAAAGTTGATGGATTTGCAGTACACATATGTCTTTAATGGGGGTGCACCGTTCCATTAGCATATTTGGTGGGCAGAAAGAACTCAAGACTTTGATTTTATTTCATTTCGTGGACAAGAAAGTAAATCTAGGTGTGTTTTGGTTGGGATTGGTTTTATTGACCCTAAGAAAGTCATTTACTGTCATTTTTATATATAGCAACAATGCAGTCGTTGTTTATTGAACAACTTGACGACCATTTTAGTTCTTTTGGACCCACTGATTCATTAAAACATTTTATTTTTAGTAGATTTTGATAGGTGTTAGAACATCGCAATATGGAACTGTGTTCAGATTGACATGTTCACTGCTCTCACCCCTTGTACATGGCAAATCAACTGTACTCCAAGTTTACTCCAAGTTTTGTCAGGTGAAACTTATTACAGCAGTGTAAAGGGTTATTTAACTATAATCACATTTGCATACTAGTCACATCTTGCAATGTTTGATACCCTTTGAATTGAACACTTAAATCTAACTGGTTCCATGGCTCTTAAGACTGATTTCTACATCTTCGTCAAGCGCACGCATATGCATTCTTCACACAGTCGCACAGCCCTCACTTTGGCTGACGCCAACGCTGACGCGCACCTCTCAAAATATGTAACTACACATCGCAACAACACGTCTACACTGGTGCAAGCTCTGGGATTGGTTGGCTTGGTAGAGGTGACGAGTGTGGGCAGTGCTGAGAGCAACGAGCCCAATGGAGCGAGTGTTTACAAGTGTCAAGTCCAGTGAAGGAGCTCCAGATGGGATCTTTTGTTTTGTGTTTATGATTAAAGTTGTTGGTTCCCGCCTCTAAATGCGTGAGTTTTAGCTACTTGTACATTAAAGTAGCATTCAGAAAAAAACAAAACACCCCAAACTCGACACAGAGGAACCTACTGCCAGCTAGCGTTTCAGAAGTGTTATTGCAGAGCAACACAAACAGCACGCAGAAGTATAAATGCACAGCTACACGCAAGGCAGGCGCCATGGGTCACTGCGATCACTCGATGCAGTATTATAAATCAGCCTTTAGTCCACTTTAAAAGGCACTTACGGTCAAATGAAACCTAGAAAATGTGCAGAGCAGTGGCACACCAGAACCAGGTTTGAGGTCTGTTATAGTGGACAAAGCAAGCCCTGACAGTGTTTTTTTATTTCACTTATTTTAATAATAATAATTTTAAAAAATAGGCATGCATAAACTAAAAGTCCATGTTTAAACTGAAAATTTGGCATGCATTTTGTCCAAAACCAAATGCTTTTTTTTTTTTTTCATAATTATTTATTATTTTATTTAAAATTACAAAGTAAATTTGTAAGACTTTTAAATTTAACACAATGCAAGTTAAATTATACTGATTTAAAAAAAAAATAATTGTCACAACAATTATTTACCAGCGCTGTTATGCGAGCACAGTAGCTTAAAAACATACACACATTTCCTTTTCGTGCATTGAGCAGATTTTGATTTTCTAGTGTGCATGTGTGATACATGAATAGATATGTATGCGGGTGCATGAAGGGGATATTGGAATACTGTGAACATTGACCATGATTGTGTGCAAGCTAGTCAGTGGTGCAGCAACAAAACATGCATGCATATTTTTGATTGTTTTTGTTTGTTGTCCAACAACCTGTCTGTAATTTTCAATCAGTGTTTTTTGCGGGCCGAAAATTTGGTGCATCTCTATTATTATTATTATTATTATTATTATTATTATTATTATTATTATTTATATAAATATTAATGCTATTATCATTTTAGACTTGCATGTTTGAAATGTCTCACTGACTATCTGCCATGATCTTTAAAAATTGATTGATTTGCTGCGTAAATATGCGTTTAATACCTTCCAGCCTATACGGTACGCTGGAGCACCACCCCATTAGCACTTGGCTCCATCTGTGGCAGTCTTGTTAGCATGCACACATTTCTGTCATACACTGTGCCTGGATCCCATGTTGTTCTTCAATGTGGGCGTATGCAGAGGTCAAAGGTGAGCGCTCTCAGATGTCAATCAAAAGGAGTTCAGACGAGCAGGGCTCAGTGCTGTTGTCATTCATGGATCTTTTCACATTGATTTCTTCGTTTTTTCCCTCTCCGCCCAGTCCTCTAAAGCTACACGATGTCATGCATGCTAATCAGCTTCGTTTTAGTTGCAAACAGAATATGATTGCATTCCGTCACGGTCTTGCTGCTTTTATTTATTTATTTAAGCAGTGTCAAGTCTGTTATTGTGTTTGCATAGCGCTTTTCTCTGTGCCCATTGTTTTAAGGCAGTGTGTGGAAGCAGTGCATGTTGATAAATGGGGCATTGCACTTAGAGGGACACTGGAAATAGGCGCATATTGATCCACTGCAATCGTTTTATACTGGAAGATTGTCTGAAAACCTTTTTCTCTCCCACTTTTTTATTCACCCACTAATATAAATGACCACTCCAGTCTTATAGTTTAGCATCTCTCAATCTGCTGGTTTAAAAAATGTAATTAACATTTTAATCAATAAATTAATGTTTTTTTTATGCAATTAATAAATTGACATTTAAATTAACATAAAAAAAATGAAAATAACATTTAAAAACTCAGTTTAACATACATTTAACTAAAAATAGAACACAAATTGTACAAAAAACATTTTTTTAAATACTTAATATACATATGTAGTTTTTTTATGCAATTTGTGATGTTTGTTTATGTAAACGTGTAGACTGTTAAAGGCAGTTAGTTGACTTTGCCAAAAAAATATGAGTAAACGTGTTGCATTTAAAGTGATCAGATGAGTTAAAGTAAACTATTGCATTAAAATTAAGTACATTAACTGTGCATAATTATAAAAAAATCTATTAAATCAACTTGATTCCAAATGTTTAAAATAACAATTAGAAAAAAAATACATTTAAAATACCCTTAAATAACTAAAAATACATTTTGAAAGTACTTAACATATATATGTAGATTTTTTTCATGTAATTTGTTATGTTTAATTATATAAATGTGTACACTGTAAAAAAAAAAGGTAGTTTGACGTCTAAATTATGAGTAAATGTGTTGCTTTTAAAGTGATTAGTTGAGTTAAAAACTGAGTAAACCCACTGCATTAAAATTAAGTAAATTTACTGCATAATTGTAAAAAATCTGTTAAATCAACTTGATTTCAAACGTTTAAAATTAAAATAACAGTTAGAAAGAACATTTAAAAAACACTTAAATAACTAAAATACATTTATAAGTACTTTAAATATACATATGTAGATTTTTGATGTAGTTTGTGATGTTTATTTATATAAACATGTAGACCGTAATAAGCAATTAGTTGACTTTAAAATATGAATAAATGTGTTGCTTTTAAAGTATTGAAACGGAGTAAACCCATTGCAATAAAATAATTAAATTAACTGTGCCTAATTATAAAAAATCTATCAAATCAACTTGATTACAAATGTTTAAAATAAAAATTATAATTACATATTTAAAAATACCATTCAAAATACAGGTAAATAACTAAAAATACGTTTTTGTAAGTATTTTAAACACACATATGTACATTTTTTTTGTAATTTGGGATGTTAATTTATTTATATAAACATGTACACTCTATAAAAGCAATTACATTGCATAGTTGAATTTGGACCGTTATTGTAAGTTATTTTGTTAAATGAGCTCCAGATTTGGCTCCAGTACTGACTAATCTAATGTTTTTGCATAAATATCATATTGTATATTATATTACATAATAATAACACAAGCAGACAAAAACAAAACATAAATTACATAACATTCATAAAACAACAACAAAACAAACATTAACATAAAGGGGAGGTAGTATACATACATTTATACATACATTTACATACATACATACATACATAGTGCAAAAAGATGTACAGATCAGTGAATCAAATCACCACTTAAACAACAACATCCTCAGGAAAAGGAAAAACAAGTAATCCAAAGTAAAATATGAGAGCAAGGTTTGCTTAAACACCTTAAATGATGTAGTGGATCAAATGTTAGCAGGTAAATTATTCCAATGGATTTTTTAAAGTGAGGAACAAGAAAATAAGTCTGAACAGAACGTCTAACTTGATAATTTAAGGAGAAAAAATACAAAATATTGTTGTAAATAATAAGGATAGGCCTACTTAAAATTGATACATTTAAATATAAATTGAAGCCAGTGAATATGTCGTGGGTTTTTTTTTTTTTTTTTTTTTTTTAGTCAGCTTATCGCATTTAAAGCAACATGTTTACTCACTTATTTTTTTAAAACAACTAGTTGCTTTTTACAGTGTAGAACTTACAAATTAAAGACAAGATTAAATATTTCGAAAATAAAAATTAAATGTAGATATGTACAGTAAATTCTGCAAACTACTGATGACCTTTCTTTCATGTTTGAAACCAAAATACCAACTTCAGAAGAGTTAAGAAATCTATATGCCAGAGATAGCAAGACTGCTAAATCATTACGTCTTTTGTGGCCGCTGACTTGTATCTATATCCAGGTTGTATTGTATTTCTGCAGTAGTTGAATCATTCGTTTGTTAATGTATGTCGACGGCATATTCTTCTGCAAAAGGTTGATTTTGGTGCGAGGAGCCATTGGACATAAAGGCACGTGTCTTGTTAGTCATTCCATACTGCTAATAGCTTCATCAATATGCACAGACGAATCGAGCAGACGGGCATCATGGGTCGTAGAACTTCATTGACTTTGCTAAAACACCGTGATGATGTAAAACACCTCTCCGATTACCATTCAGTCGTCCTTCTGCTGCCTGCATAGTTCAGCACTGCGTGACCTGTATGTTTGGACAATTTGGAGAGATGTGTCCATCTATATTTGTGTTTTTTGTTTTGGTTTGTTTTGATAACCTTGGATATTTAGCATTTTTGATATGTGAGGTGATAGAAAGAAATTTATATTACTACTTTACTACATTTTAGACTGAAATAAATTTTAAAACGTTTTACCAGGCCATTTTGGTTTTATTTTATATGATTGTGTGTTTATTTTATTTTTATTTAAAACATTTTTTAATCAAAATGTGTTTTCTTTAATGAAGGACAAATAAATTTATTAAAATTATTTATTTAAAATCATACAGGGTTCAATGCTAAGGATTTTTTTCTACTGGTGGTTCAGATTTTTACTTGCCTTGCTAAAATTTGATTAAAAGTTAATAGCTATTTCTTAGCAACATATTTTATATAATGTGTCAAAAGCCAAACATAACTCTATACATCCACTTTTTATTCAGCATAGCTTTAAATACAACTGACAATTTAAAAACTTACATTTGTGATGTAACTAATTAGAAAAAAATGCATATCGTCACCGGAGAATTATAAGGTTCTATCTGACATTTTTGTCACAATTGAGTTATCGACATTCTTATTAAACTTATTTACATTATGGGATGTTTTTTTATTAGTTGTTTACATTTATAGACTTTTTATTTAAAAAACAAATGTTACACACGTACTGTTTGCTATATGGAATGCAAACTTTGAAGCTCAATATCTCAAAATCATTCAGAACGCAGATAGAACCTTATAATTCCAAGGTGACAAAATATATATATTTACAATTTACAAGCGAAAATGTGCACTTTAATTTTGACACCCACAGACATCGTCACCAAATATAAATCAGAGAGGTCAGACTTTCTCATACAGAGCCTCATTTCAGTTGTCAAGTTTTAAAAACAAATGTATCTATTCAATAATTCGATCTATTAAAAAATGTTGGCTAGAATGATGCACTATAGGCTTAAATTATAGAGAGAAATAACAGATTAATCGAGGCTGCAGTCAGATTATGAAGCAGATCAAGGTTGATTTTTTTTTTTTTTTTTTTTTTTTTTTTTTTTTTTTTTTTTTTTTTTGAGGGTGTCAGTGCAGAAATGAACAAAACAATAGGCCTAATATAAAATATTATAAGACTAAAATATGGAAAAGTTTTCATGTAGTAATTTCTGTCAATTTTCCTAACGAATAAACAGCACTTGGTGATATGGAGATAGGAATGACATCCCGTCCTATTCGTTTAGCTGTATATATGGCACAACCACAATTATAATACACTGTTATATAGCCTGGTTCATTGTATCGTTTTGCTTTCTCACTACAATCGATCAACTCGATCATTTTAATCGAGTCCACCTCATTCAGGTGATCTCGGATCCAAGCGCAATTTGCGGGATTCACATAAAGCACCCTATTTGCATGCAATTGACAAACAGTCGCAGGCAAATTAAACTTTAGTGGCCGTTCGGGCCAGTAACGATCCTGTCTACTGTCCCGAGCGTCTCGCATGCTGGCCCCGGGCCATCGGGCACTCCTTTTTGTCGAGCCCTGTCATTAAATGCATTTGATTTATTTATTTTTTATTTTATTTTGATGCATTATCGTGCACATTATTACAAAAAAGCAACCAATTAAGCCCAAAATAAATGCTCAGATATATGTAATACATTTAATTTTAGTTTATTTTTGTACAGGCACAATACACTTTATTGTACTATAAAATGTGCCAAAATTAGGCTATTTTTCATCTGTAAACCTTTGACACTGTTAAGAATACAAACAAAGCTTAATAACACAAAATACACTATCATATATACAAACACATGATAGCTGTGATGTCAATTTATTGAATGTACAGTCAGCTTAAATGTTTTTAAATATAATAGGATCCAATTTTCAACAAATGAACAATTCTGCTTAAACATCCCGGATATAAAATGGTTCAGATGTTTAATGTTGACTTCAGTCAAGTGCTTTATTCAAGCATCGCAGCGAAACACAAATTGAGTCATCAGACTGCTGGATAGATTAACTCAAGTGTCTCCCTTTTTTAAAAACCTGAAATATTCCTGCAAAACGGCATTCAGATACTATCAGCTTAACAAACCATCTGTGCATTCCTGTAATGGAGAGGAAATATAAGATTAGTTTTTTTAAGCATGGCCAGCGAACCTCTTAAATGAGATGTTTTCTGTCGTGCACCGCTTCTGTCATCAGACTCGCATCTTAGTATTCCAAGTGTCCAATTTGTGCTCCGGTTCATGAGTTTAAGTGGACTTTGTGAATGTGTGTGTGTGTGCTGGATGAATGTGCCATTATGTCTCAGAGAAGTGTCAGAAAGAGCTTTCTCTTGAATTAATGAGCCTTTATTTCCAAAGGTGCCTTCATAATGAATATAATGAATGCTAAATTGATTTACCAAGTATAATTTGATTAATAATAAGCATGGCTTTTGATTCAATTTTCTTCACTAAAGGATTATTAGATGGCTATGCAACAATGAAATGTCTAATAATGTTAAAAATAAATAAAAAAATATTAAAATTGGTTAAGTGCAATTTTGTCTTGCAGAAAAAGAGGCTGAGACTTGTGGGTATTGTTGTTTCACGACCAGGCTTGTTTTTGGATGTAGATTAATTTGACAGGTTATGTTAAGAGGTGTTCTGGTATGAGATCATATGTTTGTGGTTAACTTTACCAGTTTATTAATATGGTGGACACAAAGTTTGTTGCCGTGTCCCAATTCACCTACTTATAGTGCATTCGAAAATGATGTTGTCTGTCCACCATGTTTGTAGTTTAAGACTTTTTACCTGTGTTTGTAGCTCTAATCAAATTCATGTGTTGTGCATGATGTACTTTGGGCAGTATTGGTGGTTAGAGTACGTACTTCGAATTTTGAACAGTATGCAGGGTTTCCACACTTCTTGAAAGTACTTAAACGTCCTGTGAAGTGCTTAGAAATGGGGATTCTAATTCGATGTTTGATATAATCTCAACCGAAACATGAAGAGTGGGTGGTTACATAGTATAGCTCCTCCTCTTTTAAAAAAAACAGCCAATAGCGTTTTGTTTGATCACTGCTCTGCCAGTGAGACTGGTTGAGCTCAAGTGCATCAAATGAGAAGCGTTTTGGAGGAGGCAGGGCATGTCAGAAACTAGAGAGCATTTGATTGGTTATGATTTGATGTACTGTTGTATGGGTTGACGTGATTAAAACCGTTGATCCATTTAGGCGGTATAGTGTAGTTTATATATTATAAGTGACCAACTACAAGCTTTACATGTTTATATCAATTGTATATCTTTTGAACGTGAATGTTGTCACTGTTTTGGAGCACACTAGCTTATAGATATCTTAAAAAAATAAATGTTGTCTAAAAAATTCTAAAAAAATTATTTTAATTTAATGGGACCTTTAAAAGTACTTCAATTTCAGACATATGGATGCACAAACACAAACAAACACAGGTCCTTGAAAGAGCTTGAATTAAATTGAAAGTTTTATTTCAACAATTGTATTCAATTGTCAAAACACAGGGTATCCTTTAAGTCTTAATGTCTGAAATCTCAAAAGCTAAATGTTAGGCCTTAGCTTAGTCTTAAATCTACTGAAATAGTGTGTTGTAATCTTTTTTTTTTTTTTTTTTTTTCAGGTCTTAATTTTCCTTGTTCATGTATAACTACCCAGTCTGGCCATTAACACCCATACAATCACTAACAATCCCAATCTCAATAAACATTTTAACTTAAAAAAAAAATAGCATATTATTACTTTCCGTACAGTAAGATTTGTTTAAGAGTTCTCCATTTATTTACTGCTGAGGATACTGACCTAACCTATATTTTTTATTATTAAATTATTATTATTGTTGTATTATTAAATGTATTAAATTATAATCACTTTTAGATAAGGCAAGAGGAAATCTTTTCCAATCCTTAGCATTTAGCCCTGTATAACATTTCAATTCATAATGGTCTTAAAAATGTCTTAATCTTAAATTTACCTTTGTGAAACTGGCAGAAACCCTGAAAACAGAACTAAAAAACCGAGAAATTCTTAAATAAAAAATCTTAAATTTGAATATTGTATAATAACACATTGACAAATTGTTGGCACAGGCAAACACTGGCACATTTTAATAGCGCCAGTATTAAATTTAACAATTTGAACATGAATTTTTGAAACAGTCAATTTTTAAAAAAGGTATTTGATATGTTTAATGTAAATATCTAATGTAAGTAATGTGTTAAGTACAGTAAGGAGTTTCATTGTGCTACATATGCCGGGGTATGAATTACAAAAGTGCTTGATTCAGAATTAATGGTGCTTTAAAAAGTCCTTGAATCAGCTGTTCATGATAGTATTGGACACTGTTCTATTTTCCAGTAGACCTGGAAATAATTTGCTATTCTGCGATTTATATATTGCGATATGAATATAATTTCACCAGATGGCATGAATATTTCTATTTGGAAATTATTAATAATTTTCAATTGATTCTGTAGGTGCATCTGCATAAAACAGAATCTATAAGCATAGATAAATACAATAAACACAAATTAAATAAGAAGTTTTTTTTTTATTGTTTTCCAAGGAGTCTAACAGTATTCAGGTACAGTAATTGATACAGATCAAATATAAAATATTACTGCATAGTCTTTGTTGTATAAATAATTCAATACGAATAACTTTTAAAGTGGCAAGTGCAGTTTATTATGCCTAAATGCTTTTAGAATCCTAATGCAGTCACAGACCTCACAAACAAATGCAAATGATCAACTATTATTCAGACTCCACAATGCATATCCTGTGATGTGACCATTACAAATGATCACATTGCGATATCGTTGCTCAAACCATATATTGATGTATGTTGTATAAAGGCACTTGTTGGGGACCCGTCGTATCTGCTTTGAGGTATTATTGGTATTGTAGTTGCCCTCACTGGCTCACTACAACATTCCCAACTTTTTTTGGCTGTAGATTAATTTGTCAGGTAAAATAGAGGGTTCTGGTGTGACTGAACGTTTGAGTCCCATTGGCCGTGTGTGTGTGCACGCGCGCTCTGTGGGTGTTGATGGGATTCACTCTCGCTGGGCAGAACACACTCTATTGGAATTGACACACTGTCACCTTTGATCAGTGTTTGGATCTTCCTCCTCCCCTGAACTCTGCGTTTGTGTGTGTGTGTGTGTGTGTGTGTGTGTGTGTGTGTGTGTGTGTGTGTGTGTGTGTGTGTGTGTGTGTGTGTGTGTGTGTGTGTGTGTGTGTGTGTGTGTGTGTGTGTGTGTGTGTGTGTGTGTGTGTGAGAGAAGCAGTTTTTTATGAATGTAACTCTGCTGTGTCTGTGGTCCCTGAAGAGAAGACTGCCCTCTCCCTGAGTGCTCAACTAAACAGACACAGTCACACTAAAATACTAGTGACACAATATGCTGCTTAAAATGGTCGATGCTAATCATGATAAAGCAATAAGGCACATCATAGCATGTGCTGCAGTCATTTTAACCACGTTCATGGTGAAACCTTGTTTTTTTTGTGGTAAAATTATTGTATAGCACCATCTCAAATGTTTTATAATAATAATAGTAGTTAATAAGTTGTTATTAGTTATTCACATTTTAAGATGTGCAAGTGGATCTTGGCTACTGTTTATATATATATATATATATATATATATATATATATATATATATATATATATATATATATATATATATATGTGTGTATAAATGTATATAAACACTACTAGTTTAGAAAATCAAATGAAATCTTATTTTAAGGTATTATTATTTTGCTGCTCAGTAACCAATTAATACACCGCAAAATAATAATTAAAAAGAAATTCTCTTTGGACTTAAAAATAAGTGGAAATAAGTTTTTGGCATTTAAACATTAGTAATAATTTTGAAAAAAAATGACAAAACAATGAATAAATAAATAAAAATAAGAATAAATAAAAGTATTTGTCTAATGTATATCTAAGCATCATATTAGCGAAGTATTTCCGTTTGTATGTTTAAAGAGAACAAATGTAGTCAAAGGCTGCTGAACTTGTCTCTAAAAGGCACTTTTGATCAACTATATTATGAACTTGTTTGGTATTTTCATTTTGTTGTCTGAGTAGAAACGTGTACATTCCTTATAGGGGTGCACGATATTGAAAAATCTAATATTGCGATATATTGCGATATAAATACAATCCACCAGATGACTTGAATATCTCTAAGAAAGAATTTTAGATCATTTTAGATTAATTGGGATGATTCTGTAGGTGAGCAAAACTGCATATAATCTTATAAACAATCTATAAAAACAATAAAGAAACAGATACAATTGAAATAAACAGTGATTTGCCGTTTTTCTAGTCTAACAGTATTCAGATGCAGTATAATTAAAACAATACAATCATTATTAAAGTTACAAATGGTACAATTTATTACACCTGAATGTTTTTAAAATCCTTTTAAGGCTCAAAAACATGTAAATAATAAATTATAATAAAGAATTTACTTCGCATATCCTGCAATGTGATTATTGTGAATGATCACATTGCGATATCGATTCTGAAACTATATATCGTGCAGCCCTAATTATATACAAAGTATAAAGCTTATCGGTCAGTTCTTGTCACATGACCCTCGGTGTGCTCGCGCCATTTTTTCAACTAGGTGCGCCTGGAAAACGTGGACGCGTCACATTGTGTGTGCCTTACATGCACGTCACTCCTAATATGCGTTTAATAAAAGAAATACGAACTTCCGTGTACCAAAGACATGATATGGGAACGAACCATGGTTAATAGCCTTAGCTATACAGTTGTTAATCCACTGTGTGTGTGTATTAGCCTCTGTGTACAAGCTTGGAACTTTAAACTAGCGTAGAGTTGGCATAACTTTTAGTTGGAGCAGTTTTGTTCCGTGCAACAGAAATGCAGTGTTGAGAAGCCTTTGCGCTTAGTTAACTATGGCAAATTAAAGCTTGGTTAATAGCGAAATCGGTTTATTGTTGCATCCCTATGTGAATCCCATAAGTTTTTATCATATTTTTGTGTACATTCCATCATAACCGAAACTTAATTGTGGGAAACAACTGTACATAGTGTTTGTTGGTCGTACGTTTTATCAAATTGATGTAATTATTTAGCATAAACATAAGCTCATTATAGGTGTAATGCAGAGGTGTTTTATTGCCTTCATATCGAAGGTCACAAGCATGCGCATTCTGAAATATTTCTATCATTTCAAACAAGTCTCATCCAGACTCAGTTTAGCGTCTCTCATTAGCTCATGTTAGAAGCTTCTGAAGTCTGCCTCATGTTTCTGCCTCCGTATATGTCAGCTAATGTGTTTTTTTTTTTTGTCCTTTGAGGATTCTGCTTGCGACAAAGCTATTGTTTCACTCGTTCTGTCTCTCACTCATCTGTCACGCTTGTTTTTTTTATGGCTTATTGCTATGGATTTAGGCCACAGGCAGCTCAATGACAGAATACATCATAAATGCTTTCCCTTCATGACCCCGCCCAGCAGCAGTCATATACCTGCACTCATGTGGAACAAACAAGAATGGTTGGTTGCCCACAGAAGGTCATTTGCCCAGGGTGCAGTGTGTCTCTTTGAGTCACAGTGTGTGTTTGCCACTTCTTTTGTGCTTTTTGCGGCCGAGAATGCGTTCGAGTGGGTTTTTTGCATATGTCTCGACTGCCCTTGCCTCAGTGCTGCACGTCAAAGGTCACGTGGCTGCAGGAATCGTGGCGTTTTTGCATTGACCAGCGGTGCTAGACATGACATCGTGACAGTCGGCGGGATAACAAATGTTGACACTCAAATCTGGGTGACTGCGATTGGTCCTCCAGGTTTGATTATAACTGCGTGTTACCGTGCCAGGGCATGGTGGGTTGTAGGGTTAGACTAACGCCCTTGCTGCAGAGCGCTTTGCAGAGCGTGGCGCGTTTAGATCTTCATTAACTCAACCGTTATACCCCCCCCGAGGAGTGTTTTTCCTCCATGTTCTCTTGTTTTTGTCACGCCTCGAGGGGAATAATCGGATGTAATTGGCAAGTTTGACCCTGTAGTTTATCATTTGGTGGCTTGGTTTCAGCATGTCAGAAGATGCGTTTTTAAAATGTGTATATCTATTTTAATTTGCAGGCTGGTGCTGGAATTGGTCTGTAAATGTCGGTCCTGCAGTCCTGGTGGACATAATTAGCTAAAACCAGCACCGTGAGGAATCGCATATAAAAAGTCTGGTTCGTAATTAGCTTCCTCCCGCTCTCTGGGAGAGGAAAAAAAAATTAATGGAATAACAGGGGGGAACTTCAATAGCTGATGAACATCATTTTGCTAATAAAGCCTCGGAAACTGAAGTAAGGGGCGGTTGCGTAAGAGCCTGTTAATTCTTCGTGTTTGTATTTCGTAATAGACTCAGCGCTTAGTAAGCAAAACAAACTGCTTTGACTGCACGCAGGGGCTCGTTTCTTGACATTTCATAAAGCATTGATGAAGCAGAACTTTTCGGCCTTCGTTTTTTTTTTTTTTTTTTTTTTTGGCACTATTCTAAAATCCACATTCGGTTTTGGGATTTGCAGCCTCGAGTCTTAATGAGCTTGCACGATGCTTGGTTTCGGTCTCTTGTGGATTTGCTGAAATCTAGCCAATTCAGCCTATCATCCGTGAAGTGCAAAGGTCACTGTGACCTTCTCATGATTGAGTAAATAGGTTACCGACCTATCGTGTGAAAGGATTATTAACTAAAGCAGTATTTACACTGATGCCAATTGGGTAAACTGCTTACATCTGAATCAGTTTGAGGTGTTCATTGGTTTAAGTGAATGAAATCAAAATAGAATAACTTTCCAGTTAACACTGATTAAAGAGTTAGTTCACCCATAAATGAAACTTTTCTTAATGTTCCCACATTCAAGACCTTCAATCATCTTCCAAACACACATTAAGATTTTTTAAGATGTAATCTGAGAGCTCTATCATGCTCTACACTACCTGACCAAAGTCGTCGGTCCCAGTTGTAAAAGCAACAAATAGTAACTTGACTTCTAGTTGATCATTTGGGAAAGTGGCAGAAGGTAGATTTTTCTGATGAATCATCTGTTGAACTGCTTCTCAATCATCACAAATGCTGCAAAAGACCTATTAGAACCCGCATGGACCCAAGATTCTCAGAGAAATTAGTCAAGTTTGGTGAAGGAAAAATCATCATTCGGGGGTTACATTCAGTATGGGGGCATGCGAGAGATCTACAGAGTGGATGGCAACATCAACAGTCTGAGGTATCAAGACATTTTGTGCTGCCCATTACATTACAAAGATGGACAGGAGAGGGCAAATTCTTCATCAGGAGAGAGCTCCTACTCATACTTCAGCCTCCACATCAAAGTTCCTGAAAGCAAAGAAGTTCAAGGTACTCCAGGATTGGCCAGCCCAGTCACCAGATATAAACATTATTGAGCATGTCTGGGGTAAGATGCAGGAGGCATTAAAGATGAATGCAAAGAATCTTGATCAACTCTGGGAGTCCTGCAAGAACGCTTTCTTTGCCATTCCAGATGACTTTATAAATAAGTTATTTAAGTCATTGCAGAGATGTATAGATGCAGTCTTCCAAGCTTATGGGAGTCATAAACAATATTTTTTTTTTTTTTACACTGCACCATGACTTCTATGCTATACACTATTTCTGTTAAGGGACGAGACTTTTGTCTAAGCAAAGTCAGTCCTTACTGTCCTAATTAATTAATTAAAAATCAGGGTGTGATCATACTTTATTTTGGTAAAATAAGCATAATCTAGACGCCTTTGCCTTTCGTATAAACCACTTTTGATACCAATTGATCAACTAGAATTCAAGTTATTTTTTGTTGTTCCTAAAACTTGGATAGGCGACAAGACTTTTTTCAGGTAGTGTATATACGGCAACAATCATGAGACATTGAAAGTCCAGAAAGGAAATCCAAACCTTGTCATATTCCATGTGACTTCAGGGATGCAACTGTAATAAATGGTGTAATTTTGTTTTAATAAAAGATGCGTGAGCATAGTAGACAATGCAGTATTTTTCCTTGTAACATTAGGCGTTGCCTTTAGAATTAAAATATAATTCAAATTGTGCTTATATTGGGTTTTCAGCCATACCGACAACCCTAAACCTTTATTTAAAAAAAAAAAAAAAAATGTATGTAATAAAGTAAGATTAGTGGCAAACTCTATTTAGTGTTGATTGTAATGTATAGATCCTGTTTTAAACCAGATTTTTTTTTTTTCAATCAACAGCTTTGGGCCAATTATGAAGAGAAACCAAAAGAAGAGGTGGCTCAGGTCACAGAGGCGAAAGAACGTGTGGCGAAATACAGATCTGTCTACGTCACTGAGATCACAGATGGACTGCACTTCTATGCGCAGGATGTGGAAACCGGTGAGTGCTTCAATCGTTTCTCAAATGAGTGCAGAATTTGGTGTTCACGCTTGCATAGCCAGTCCAACATAGTGACGCCAGAAGGCTTGGAGCTTTCACTGGACAAATAGGGGGTCTGATTGACACCAATCAGTTTTCTAATGGTGTGAAAATGGAAAGTCAATGGATCTAATTCACTAATAATGTTTTCATGGTTTCAATGTTGTATTCATACAGACATTTGAATTTCTCAAATAAACATTTCACCTAGTTCACAACACATACACACACACACTTGAGCTTGATCTTAGTGCTTCTGTTAGTGAATATAGGTTATGTTAATAATTTAATAATCGTAATAGTATAAGGATTTTCCACAAATCGGCACTCGTTCAGAGAAAGACAGTTATGACACAAACACTTTAACGATCCAAACACATGGCAAGACACAATAATCACAGTTTATGTAAGGATTGATCAGGTGACAGAACGTCTATTTGTATAATTGGACCTCTAATTATACTGTATTATCAATTTTTAATGCCTAGTTACTTTCCACCCTGTAAATAACATATCTGATTGTATATAGTCTTCATACATGCTTACAAGGCCCCGGGAATAATGTGTGCTATAAATTGTTGTGGAATATTTCTTACAATTAGAATACATTTTATTACAAAAGTTTTAGATTAATCACGATTTATTGGTAAAAACCTGCATACGCACATTTCACGCAAGTCTTGACGTTGATCCCAGTTGTAAGAGCAGCAAATAATAACTTGGAAAAGTGGCAGAAGGTAGATTTTTTTCGATGAATCATCTGTTGAACTGCATCCCATTCATCACAAATACTGCAAAGGACCTATTGGAACCTGCATGGACCCAAGATTCTCACAGAAATCAGTCAAGTTTGGTGAAGGAAAAATCATGGTTTGGGGTTACATTCAGCATGGGGGCGTGCGAAAGCAAAGAAGGTCAAGGTCACAAGACATAAACATTATTGAGCATGTCTGGGGTAAGATGGAGGAGGCATTGAAGATGAATCCAAAGAGTCTTGATGAACTCTGGGAGTCCTGCAAGATTCCAGATGACATTAGCTGAGTCATTGCAGAGATGTTTGGATGCAGTTCTCCAAGCTCATGGGAGTCATAAACAATATCAATTCTTTTTCTGCTGTGCTATGATTTTATATTCTATACTGTTCGTTATTTCTGTTAAGTGACACGACTTTTGTCTAAGTAAAGTCAGACCTTACTGTCCTAGTTAAATAATTAGAAATCAAGGCATGACCTTATTTTATTTTGGTAAAATAAGCGTAATCTATAGGTCTTTGCTTTTCATATTAGCCACTTCTGATACCAAATGATCAACTAGAAGTCAAGTTATTATTTGTTATTCCTAAAACTTGGATAGGTGACAAGACTTTTGTCAGGTAGTGTATGGATGTTTAGTGAATGAGATGCGTTGTCTCTGTAAAATCAAACATGCAGCCCTTAAATCATTCAAAGTTGTCTAGAGTGTGTGATGAACTTCACATACTTTGAAAATATACTGTTTAATTGATTCTGGTAAGTACACAATGCCACAGTGTAAACAAAACACCTTCCATGAGGAGATTTGTTTCCTGATGGACCTTTTAAAGAACACAACAAATCTTTTGGATATCCTGCTGAATTCAACCAATGATGTTTTTGAAATGTGTGTTGTACATCATGCATCAGACATTCAACCATTTGGTGGGTGTTAAACAGAGAGTATGAAGGTCAGTTAATCTATCCTAGTACATGTCATAACTACAGGCAACAAGTGTCTTTTTCCATTGACTGCTATTAGAAAATAGCCCTAAACTCTGGAGATTGTTCCTCTGCATCAGTCAGTTGGTATTTTCAGGTTGCTGTCTTGGTATACCAGAGTGAATGTTCAACACAACATTTTATAACTCGGATGATTAGCTTGAAATTACATAAATAAATGCGTGTCCAAATGAGAAGAGGCAGAATGCAACCTGACTTATGTCCTGCTTGGATTAATTGGTCAACAGCAGCAAAAACAAACAAAAAACCCTACTGAATTACATAATTTAAATTGGCTTCCTTCATTATGTTTGAAGACAAACTCTCAGGGTTTCGAATTAATAGGCAACTAATCCAACTCCACATTCAACCAGGCATGAATATGACATCATACCTGAAGGGCGTTCTTACGACTCCAGATATGATGATTATTAAATGTAGCCGCTCCAGCAAACAAACTCCAGCTAGGAAACATTGCAGGTTGTGTTGTTGCTGCCCTCTAAATGCCCTGAGTGATCTTTTTCTGCTCAGTGTGATAGCAACTAGTCATTAAACATGACAGTTAAATCGCCCTTGGAAGTGACCTAGTCCATGACGGGGCAAGCATCCTGTGATTCAAGGAGCTGTTTCTTTTTTCTATTCTCTCACACACATACAGACCCATAGACAAATGTTAGTTTTGGTGGTTTAAGAGGAATCTACGTAGTTGTATACTGTAACAAATGCTGCCTTACCTATAAACTCAACCCTCAGAGGAAATTCTGTGACCCTGTTTAGTATGAATTAAGCGTTTTGAGTTATGAGGACACAAGCATGCCCTTATAAACCACACTGCATTGTAATACCAATGTCATTATACAGATTTGACCTTGTAAGCAACCAAAAACAGTGCACATGCACACACTAGGATGAGTAGAAAGATCCTAATTATGCCACACATCGTCGTTTGTTGCATAATTAGGGTCTCGCTACATGTTCCAGTGGCAGACTTCATTGGCGGGGACCATAAAATTGACTTTCGTCGTCTCTTAATGCGTCTTAATTCACAAATTAATTAATTTGCATGAATTTATAATAAATCTGTGGCTTGCGTCGCCAGGAGCGTGACAATCCCATCGCTTTTAATGCGCTGTTTGGCTTCAAATAACTCCGTCTCGGAGACCTGCAGGTGTCAAAACATGTTTCGGAAAAACCAAGGGAAAATGTTAGTGAAAAGAGATTCTGGCCACCCTCGATTTATCACTTTAGTTCCTCAGATGACCTTTAACCCCTGCAGGTTGCCCCGAGAGGAAGTGAAGACGGCTGTGCCACGTCTAGTAACCATCACACCAATGAATACCAGCAGCAAGTCACACACATACACATACACAAGCGCACACACGCACTCAGCTCTTTGTGAAGTAATTATTCAGGTTATCTGGTTAGCTGCAGGAGAAAAGCAGGTCACGGCAAATATAGTGCAAAAATGAAGGAGATGTGAGATAGAAAACAGGAAATAGGCGAGGAAGTAGTGCAAGAAGATAAGAAGGGAAAAACGGCGAGCTGAATATGCAGTACATTCGCAGCTTTGCAGTATTTTTTTGACTTGCCTTTTTATTTATTTATTTATATATTTATTTATTTATTTTTCAGATGAACCAGCAGCAACTGTGCATCTTTTCTCTTGTTTAATTGCCCAATGTTTTCCACTGAGAGGATTGAAAATGGAGGGAGAGGGAGAGAGAGATGTGCTCGTTAGAGAAACAGGATTGTTATTTTCAACTGAAAGTCATTCCTCTTTCTCTCGCACTCTCTCCAAACTGCGTTAAGGAGGTCTCGTTCCTTGTAGAGCACTTCAAAGCGGAGCCCTATAAAAACCTACAAGCCAGTCGCTTTACAGTTTCATTACCGGGTTTCTCGCAGCAACTTCAGAAAGACAGGGAAATTCGAACAGGGCGGGCACGATTTTCATAAACACTTTGAAGACGAGCCTTTTGATTATGACATAACTTTTTATGTCTACAAATTCTGCAACTAATAATTCCACTTTCTTCCTTTATGGTGGTCTTGCTGAAAGAAGCGTTGGAGTTCCATATCAAAAATTCGAATAAAATTTAATAGAAGTCATCAATATGAGAGATCAGATTAAAGGTAGTAAGGTTAATACTGCAAGGTGATTTGCCGGCAGCTAGCTCTCTGCAACTCTCACATGGTCGCCCACTGAAGCTAAGCAGGGCTGCGCCCGGTCAGTACCTGGATGGGAGACCACATGGGAAAGCTAGGTTGCTGCCGGAAGTGGTGTTAGTGAGGCCAGCAGGGGGCGCCCAACCTGCGGTCTGTGTGGGTCCTAATGCCCCAGTATAGTGACGGGGACTCTATACTGCTCAGTGAGCGCCGTCTTTCGGATGAGACGTTAAATCGAGGTCCTGACTCTCTGTGGTCATTAAAAATCCCAGGATGTCTTTCGAGAAAGAGTAGGGGTTTAACCCCGGCATCCTGGCCAAATCTGCCCACTGGCCTCTGTCCATCATGGCCTTCGAACCCTCCCCATATCATAATTGGCTTCATCACTCTGTCTCCTCTCCACCAATCAGCTGGTGTGTGGTGTGCGGTCTGGCGCAAAATGGCTGCCGTCGCGTCATCCAGGTGGATGCTGCACACTGGTGGTGGATGAGGAGATTCCCCCCAATATGTAAAGCGCTTTGAGTGTCTAGATATATAAATGTAAGGAATTATTATTATTATTATTATTTCAGAGGAAGTTTGAGGATAATGGTTAAATGTATATTAAAGAAGCATTCATTGCTTATTGTTAGTATTTATTTATTAAAAAATGATAATTGTTTTCTGTTACCTGAAAATGGCAGGCCTTTTTTTATTTTTTATTGTGTAGTTGTGCATTTATAAGGTGGTTTTTCCACCATAATAACATTTTTTTGTAAAATGCCATTTTGTACTGACATTAGCTGCGTTTCCGGCATCCTGTATTAATGTGCGTTTTGAAGTATTGCATGAGAAACGAGTGAGGAAATTCCAAATTTAAAATAAACATCTCTTAATTCGCAAAAAAAGTTTTTTTACGTTCACTTTTTTTTTTTTTTTTTTTTTTTACTTGTGCAAAAAAGGGTTAATGCGAAAAATTGAAGATAAAAACGCATTTGACTTGGCAAATAATAGTAGTTGACGTAGTGAATAATACACTAGCGTGGTGAATCCGCTTGTTTACTGTTGGTTACTAGGTTACCAATACTACAGTCAGCCACTCTAATGTTCACAACAAAGGCAGAGCACCACAAATTTTCTGCTCAAGTTGAATTATTTGAATTGATTGAGGCAAATTTTGTGCGATCGTGGCGAACAAAACATAAATGCAGCACTGAAATTCACCCATCCATGCATTTGCATAGACTTTGTATGTAATATACTTGCGCGAATACTTAATTGCACTTCTGGTGTGAACGGGTTAATGCTAATAATGGGAGACGGAAACGCATTTGACTTGGCATTATTACTTTCACATGATGAATCAGCTGTCTCTGTTATGCGTGTCTAGGTTACCAATACTACAGTCAGCCACTTTAATGTTCACACCAAACGCAGAGCACCGTAAATTTCTGCTCAAGTTGAATTATTTGAATTGATTGAATATGCAGTACAGAAATTTGCTTATTCATGTGTTTGCTTTGACTTTGATATACTTGCGCGAATACTTCATTTCACATTTGGTGTCAAGGGGTAATGCGAATAATGAAACTCATTTGATTTCGCGATTATTATACCTATGTGATTAATCGGGTTTCTCAGTTATGCTTACCTTGTTTATTGTTCTTTACTAGGTTACCAATACTACAGTCAGCCACTCTAATGTTCACACCAAGCGCACATTCACGCGTTTGTATTGATTTTGTATGTAATATACCTGAACAAATACGTAATTTCAAACTCTGTTAATGTTGGTTGCTAGCTACCAATACTACAGTCAGCCGCTCTAATGCTGGGTTCACACCAAGCACAGAGCACCACAAATGTTTTGCTTCAGTTGAATTATTTGAATTGATTGAGACAAATTTTGTGCAATCGTGGCGAACAAAACATTCACGCAGCACAGAAATTCACCTATTCACGCATTTGCATTAACTTTATATTTGATATACTTGCACGAATACTAAATTTTAATTTTTTTATATTTTGGTGTCAATGTGTTAATGCGAATAATGGGAGACAGAAACACATTTGACTTTGCGAATATTACACTCACAAGATTAATCCACTGTTTCCATTATGCTTACCTTGTTCACTGTTGGTTACTAGGCTACCAATACTATAGTCAGCCGCTCTAATGCTGCGTTCACATTAAATGAAGAGGACCGAAAAATGTTCTGCTCAAGTTGAATTATTTGAATTGATCAAGACAAATGGTGCAATCAATTCACCTATATTCACAGAAATTAATTAAATATGGAAATTCTCCTATAGTCATTCCTTTACATTGACTTTGTATGTAATTGTTACAGCCATAACTCAAATGAGGGAAAACACAATGAATCAGTCTAGGGGAATTTATTAAGATAAACAAACAAAATAATAATCACAACAAGGAGGAATCACAACAAAACTAAGGTTAACACAAAAGGAGCACAACTCCACTTCTGGACGGCTGCTCAAGATGCCTCTGTGCTGCAGCATGGGTTCTTACGCCGGCTGTCAATAAACCGCAGGTGTAAAGAAAACTATTTAATGAAAACAAAACTGGTACAAAAACTCTAGAGGGTGACAAAATAGCAAAAATAAATAAACAAATGCATGGACATGTAACCGTAATATGCTTGCTTGAATACTTTCACTTTTGATGTGAACTCGACATAACAACTTAATGAAAATGCACCCAATTTGGATTTAAGATTTAAGATTTTTCCCTCTTTTTTGCAAACTATGAAAAGATTTGCATCACATTCAAATAGAAACACGGCTATTGGTAAATTCTACTACCTTTAGTGTTCAGTCAGTGAACAAGCAAAATGCGACAGTTGCCGATATTCGTATCTGGATCGTTTAGCTTCTTTCATGTTCATATGAATATTGCGAAAGTTTATTTTGTTTATTTTGAAAACATTACATTAGTCGCATTACATTTGTTAGATTATATTACTTCCTCCAAACCCCTCAATTTTCCCCCAATCATGGAACTGTTAATGTATTTGTTGTAGAAGTTTTCTGTAGCTCCAAACTATGTTTTTCAAAAGTATGACACATTTTTTCACTATGTGTAATTCAATCCAAACACATGTCTGCAGTGTATTTAGCTTGTGTCTTCATCTCGGTATAAACAGTAGATCAAAACCAGATTTTGATCGATATCCTGACCACATCTGCAACCTCTGCATAGCTATTTTTCCCTGCAACTCAAAGTCGGGCAGTCTTGTTACACAGAGCCCGCGTATAAATAAAACAACACGATTGATTTTGTGGGATCACATCGCTGAAGCTGCGGCGTCTGCGGTTAATACATGTCCCAACGCAGCTCACGACTTCATTTAAAAGCCTCTAAACACCCACAAATCGCCCTGATAGCATCTCTGGTTTCCAGCACCCCATGCGGAGCCGCGAAAACGCTTGTGTCTCTCGCTCTCTGTCTCTATCAATTCTATTCCTTTTCTCTGCATTTTTTAATTAGTTAGATTTAATTACTCAAAGTGTGGGATCAGTAGTGAGACGGAGTTCCTTGGGCAAAGGAGCGCGTGCGTGCGTGTGTGTGTGTGTGTGTGTGTGTGTGTTTCTCCAGAGGCCGTGTGTAATTTCTCTCTGGGGTGAAGGAGGGGGGAATATGTAGTTGTGTAACTGAAACCTCAGTAAAGTAATGAACCCTTTTGCTTAGCCACGCTGATAGATTAGTTTCGGCATTAGCGTCAGCAAACACGTCCGCATTAGCTGCTGTTTGTCTTCAGCTGCTGGAAACTAATTCATGACAGAGATGGGTTTGTCATCTTGTGTTAGATATTTGGGAGCGTAATTACGTGTCAGTTTGGAGGGAGTGTAATTATGTATGTCAGGTTTGTCTCCTGTCTTTTTTCTTTTCTTTTTTTATCACCCTCAATAATTAATACTGTCTGTTACTGTCGTGAAGAAAAAACTGGACTATTGTAATTGATAATTCTATCCATCCATTCCATCCATCGGTCGTTTTGTCCGCCGATCATTCCATCTGCCGAACTTTCCATCTGTCCATTGCTCCATCCGTCCAATGTTCTGTCATCTTCCCCGATGCATTCTATCGTCCCATCCTTCAATCTTTCTATTGTTCTATCCATCGATCGTTCCATCCGCCAACCGTTTCATCGTTCCATCTGTCTATCTTTCTATCATTCCATCCGTCGATCGTTCCATCCTTCAATCATTTAATTGTTCTATCCATCGATTGTTCCTTCACCGATCGTTCTATCGTTCCATCCATCGATCTTTGAATCACCGATCGTTCTATGCTTCCATACTTCGATCTTTCGATCGTTCCATCCTTCAATTGTTCTATACATCGATTGTTCCTTCACCGATCGTTCTATCTTTCCATCCGTCGATCGTTGCATCTTTCCATCTGTCGATCGTTCTGTCATTCCATTCATTGTTCATTCCTTCACCGATCGTTCTATCGTCCCATCCGTCCATAGTTCCATCCATCGATCGTTCCAACTGTCGGTCGCTCCATTCGTCGGTCGTTCTATCGTTCCCTCCGTCGGTCATTCTATCGTTCTCTCCGTCGGCCATTCTATCGTTCCATCCATCCATTGTCTCTTTGTTTCATCCGTCGGTCGTTCCATCAGTCGATCGTTCTGTCTATATACATTTTTTTATTGTTTACTTTATTTTCTACTTTTTAAAATGTGTTTCTTTCCTCTTGTGTTAGCTAGTCAGTTTTCTAAACCTGGATACCTTACTAATTTCTTGAGTATTATTATTCTTGAATATCACCAAAATGTACCAAGAAGATTTTTTTCAAATAAACACATTCAAAATATTAATAATTTTCAGATATATTGGTAATCACTGTGTATTTTATTTTCATTGAGTCAAATAAAAAATAATTTAGTAACTATGTATATTTTTTTCAGTGTGCTTTTCTTGAGCATTTTGTTTCCCACTTGAAGTTTTTAATTTCATCAGATATTTGTTAAGACAGAAATGTGTTAAATTGTACTGGAAGCAATTCGAAATCGATCCCCAACTCATGTTTTTAAAGCATAAATATTACGATTTATACATTTTGTTTGAGTAATTTTTTTAATATTATTTTTATAATTTGTATATTTTTTTAGATTGTTTTTGTAATATTACTAAAATTTACCATGAAGATAATTTAAATAAATACAATTTAAATATGAAAAATTTCTAGATGTTATTGGTAATTACTGTGAGTTTTTATTGTATAAAGAAAAATAAAATATCATTTAGTAGTTATGTTTTTTTTTTCAGTATGCTTTTCTTGCATGTCTTGTTTCCCCTGTGTATTTTTTTTTTTAAATTCATCAGATATTTGTGATGGAGTAAAACCGAAATTTGTTAAGTTGTACTGTGAGCAATTTGAAATCGATCCCCAACCCGCATTTTTAAAACATTAATATTACGATTCATACATTTTATTTGTATAATATTCTAATTTATATTTTTTATATTTTATTTGTATATAATTTTTTGTTATTTTTATAATATTACTGAAATGTACCATGAGGATTTTTTAATTAAAGACATTATAAATATAAATAATTTCCAGATATATTTGGTAATTACAGTGCATTTTATTGTATAAAATAAAATATCATTTAGTAAGTATATATTTTTTTCAGTGTGCTTTCCTTACACTTTGTTTCCCCCTGTAGTTTATTTATTCATTCATTTTCTTTTTGACTTAGTCCCTTTATTAATCTGGGGTCGCCACAGCGGAATGAACCGCCAACTTATCCAGCATATGTTTTACGCAGTGGATGCCCTTCCAGCCGCAACCCATCACTGGGAAACCCCTGTAGTTTAATTTGATTAAATGTTTGTGATAGAATGAATTCGAAATGTGTCAAATTTTACTGTAAGCTATTTAAAATCGATTCACAATTTGTGTTTTTGAAACATAAACCTTACGATTCATACATTTTATTTTGATAACTATTCTTTATTTCGTCTTTTGTGAAATGGCTGTTTTCCTGTAGTTAAACCCTCGTCTGTGTCCAGCAGAGCCTGTGTGATACTGTACATCTGTCTGCTAATTCTGCTGGATGAGTGTCTTGGGCAGCACTGGTGTTGGTTTGGCTGGTGAAGGGTATAAGAGAGGCAGTCTCTGGCACACAGCTTAATGACTGGAGCTCTTCCCTTTCCAGGTGCCAGTTTATACACATCCACCAGCACTCAACAGCTGCTAATGAAGGCCAGCCCACTCGATAGCAGGGGGAAATGTCTTTTCTTTTTCTTTTTTGGTACTAGAGATGCACCAATCGAACAGCCAAAATCTGAATCTGCTGTTTTTTTTCTAAATCTGCAAACAGCAACCAGACTTTTGGTTTTTGTTTTAATTTGGCTGTTCTCTGTTCTAAACTTGGATACAAACTAGGGTTGTGACTGAAATAATCGGTTATTTGACATGATATAGCACATATCACCAGGGTAGGGGCACTTTTAAATAGCTTAAACATGTTGCATATGATGAATTCACTATTGACATTATTCTTCACCTACAAGCGGGCACAGCCATTGGAATATTTTTGGCTCGAGACTTCCGGTCTCATTTACTTCCATTTATTTTTAGAATCAGAACGAGTTTTATTGCCAGGTATGTTCACATTTACGAGGAATTTGTTTTCGTCACAGAGCTGTTACAGTGCAACAGAATTACAGAAACAGGACAAAAAACAGATAATACATTTATTTTAAAAAATAAAAGTATTGAATGCAAATATACAAATTGACAAGTGTATGTCCAGGTATATTACTATACAACATATGTTCAGCTGTTATCTGTTTTAGATGTTAAAAACAATTTGTTTGCTTCTTGACATTGCAAACGGACGTTTTCTTATGATTTTATTCTCCTTTTTATGTAAAGTCATGAACACACTTGTTTGTAGAGTAAGTATTTTGACAGTTTTCTGCCGTTTATTGTTGCTAGTCATTTCTCCCATAGGCAACTTGATCAAAAGTTATATAACAGTCGCAAAAACAAGCGCACTTCTGCATCACAGAATGAGCTCAATAGAATTAGTTACAATTAGGCATCAAATGTTTGTATTGACAACAACAAAAGAGTACAATGCACTGTTAATAAACTCTTGCTGCCTAATTATTATTATTTTTTTTTTTGTTAAATCAAAGGAACTTTAATGGTCATCTCAACTTACATCTCAGTCAGACTGACTAAAAATATTAAGTTAAACTTTGTATAACTGAAAGAAGTCAGTTGAAACCTGATTAACTTAATGTTAAAGTAACAAAAACATTTTGTCATAAACTGTTTTACAGTGTGGCAATCTCACTTATATTACTATGACTTTTTAAACAAACTTAAATTCATTCATTCATTTTCTTTTCGGCTTAGTCCCTTTATTAATCCAGGGTCGCCACAGCGGAATGAACCGCCAAATTATCCAGCACATCCAGCACAGCGGATGCCCTTCCAACTGCAACCCATCTCTGGGAAACATCCATACCCACTCATTCACACTCATACATACGGACACTTTTAGCCTACTCAATTCACCTGTACCGCATGTCTTTGGACTGTGGGGGAAACCCACGCGAATGCAGGGAGAACATGCAAACTTCACACAGAAACGCCAACTGACCCAGCTGAGGCTCGAACCAGCGACCTTCTTGCTGTGAGGCGACTGCATCGCCAACAAACTTAAATGTTTATTATTATTTATTTTCATCAAAACCGACCATCACTAGGCAAGCATTGCAATGACTTTATTGTACGAAGTGTGTAAACGGAACAATAAAATTACATTTATAACCGCAGGCATGTGTGAAATACACAATATTTTGCATCAGCTTTGACAAATACCTAAAAATTTCAATTTGTTCGTTCCACAATTCAATTTTACGATATTTATTAACATTGAATAAAGTGTATGAGTAAGATTTTTATGTTTAGAGAGTTGTCAAAACTCAAAGTATATATCGCAAAGTAAAAAAAAAAAAAAAGCAGGGTTTTCAAATTTTAATTTATGGAAACCTATCTAAAGCTAATGTAAACATCTACATATATAACATATTCTGTATATACACAGTTGAAGTCAGAATTATTAGCCCCCCTGAATTATTAGCTCCCCTGTTTATTTTTTCTCCCCAATTTCTGTTTAATGGGGAGAAGATTTTTTTTCAACACATTTCTAAACATAATAGTTTTAAGAATTCATTTCTAATAACTGATTTCTTTTATCTTTGCCATATTTTATAAGCTATTTTCAAGACACTTCTATACAGCTTAAAGTGAAATGTAAAGGCAGGTTAGGGTAATTAGGCAAGTTATTGTATAACGATGCTTTGTTCTGTAGACAATCGAAAAAAATATATAGCTTAAAAATATATAGCTTTTGACCTTAAAATGGTTTTTAAAAAATGTAAAACTGCTTTTATTCTAGCTGAAATAAAACAAATACGATTTTCTCTAGAAGAGAAAATATTATCGGACACACTGTGAAAATGTCCTTGTTCTGTTAAACATTATTTGGGAAATTACCAAAAAAAAAGAAAGGCAAAAAATCAAAGAGGGGCTAATAAATCTGACTTCAAGTGTTCGTGCGTGCGTGCGTGCGTGCGTGCGTGCGTGTATATTTAAACCCCTTTAAAAAAACATTTTAAAATTGAAATCTGTCTGTCTAAAAAAACTTTTTGAAACCAAAATGAGCAAATTTGATTGGGAAAAATTGAATTGAATTGACCAAGATTACCCAGTCACTAATTTGCACTTTCTGTACCCATGAAGATCCACCACTGGAGCACACCACTGCTGATCTTCAGGAAAGCTATCCCCTTTTTTTTTTTTTTTTTGTCAGTTGCGCTTCACGAGAGGAGTGACTGAAAACGATGCTTTGATATTGATTTAATTAAGGGGGGGGGTGAACGCTGGTACTTTGTATTGATTTGGCCACTGAAGGCAGTCTGTAGGCGTGGAGGTGCGAGCCGCAGTGTGAAGCACTCTTGATTAGCACTCGAGCGCAGGCTGAGCATCTCCTGTTTGTCAGGAATAAACCCCACTCTGGATTTAGAGAGGCTTTGGCCAATTGTGTATGTTGTGGATATGGCTTTGGGGCATCCTGTAGGTTTGATTTTGGTGATCGCCCCCGCCCCCCCATGCTGTTTTCTTATGTAGTTGTTTTTATGTAATGCATTGTTTGTTTGTTAATTTGACTAGTCTGAAAAGTGACCTGTTGTAGTGGAATTTTTAGTTTTTACTACAATTGTTCTGTTAATTTGTCTTTCTCAGTAGAGTAATTGTAATGAGTTTTTTTTTCTATTGCAGGAAATCTCGCATTATTCTTAATTTTCTTTTCTAGGCTTTTAGGAGTGTGAAATATTAATTAATTGAATAATTGAAATCAATCAAGCAATTAAACCACAAACAAACAAAGAGTAAATGTTTCAGGAACATTACAAATTTTGTACTTTGACAAATGCAGATTTTGTTTAGTTTAATATGGTTTTCCACTAGGGCTGCACAATATATCATTTCAGCATCGATATTGCAACGTGCTCATCCGCAATAGTCACATCGCGAAGATATGCAATGTTGAGTCTGAATTATAATTGAGCAGGAGCTACAGAACTGTATTTATTCACTTCATTTATATGAAATTTATATGATTTATGTGAAGAAAAAAAAATCTTACTTAATTTTTGTCTTGTTTCTAGTTCAAATATCTACATTTCAAAGCAAAACAAGATTATTTCACCCCACTGGCAGATCATTTAGCTTGTTTTAAGGAAAATCTCTTTGTTCACATATTTCTTCTGATGGTGAAAACTTAACAATATTTTTACTTGCTCTAAGAATTTTTGGGTATTTGGAGTGAAAATGAGACAAAAGAAAGTAAGAAAAGCATTTTTTTTTCATTGTGGTTATTCAATATCTCTACCTGATCACTGTTAAGCAGGTCGCACACCAGAAGCGCCGTTCGGCTACGCGCCACGCAGCGCCATGCATTTCAGAATTCTAAACATAGGTTTCTATCAGGGTACACACACCGGCACCGCAAGTCGGCGGCTGTCCGCGGGGCCCAGCCACAACTTAGGACACTGTTCATGTTTCTGCCGCGCCACAGAGCGCCATCTGATTAGTTTCGTTTTAAATAGCATGCGAATGTGTGCGTCTGGTGTGCGATACTTTCAACTGTCATGTGTGCGCTGTGTCGCGGCGCTGAGTGGCGCATCCGGTGTGTGACGCCCTTTAGACTCCCCAGAAAACTATCAGACAATGCTTTTCAAACTGTCTTGTTAAACTGTATTTACAATATTTATCGCAGAAATCTAAAATACCGCAATATCAGATTTTTCCAATATCGTGAAGCCCTATTTCTTTTTTAAAAGAAGTTGCTGTAAGGCAGACATTTTATTTTAAATGTACTTGTTATTACACTTACTGCCTTTTATTTAATAATTTTTTTATAACATATCATTTATTTTATATCTATTTCTGTTGTGCTATTCCCAAATGTTTTGCTTTCAAGCTAATTTTATTAGTAAATGATTAGTTATTAGTTATAAATTGTTACAGTAATTACTATAACACTGTTGAGTTTAATTGTATTTCCTATATTTTGTTTAAAATTTTTATTACTTTTTTTATTTTAATGTATTTTTGTTTTGTTTGTTTTTGATATTTCAGTGCTGTTGTTGAGATTTGGTGCATTATTCGGTTGCTAAGGAGGTTCTTAAGTTGTTAAAAACAATGGCCGTTTAAAACAGCGAAACAGCTAATGTGACGTACAATATATACTATTATGCGTAAAAAAATGTTTTCTATAAACTTCTGATAATGTTTCATTGAAATTTCAAATAAAAAATGTAATTTACACTCAAATTATTTTTGCTGCTTGTTTAACTACTTATTTAAAATAAGCTGAAATAACACATTTCTTAAGGTTTTTTGTGGGACAACTTAATTCTTTTATATTCAATTGACTTAAATTTTCACTTAAAAATGATCTAGTTAACTTAATTTGTGTTGGGACAACGTGAAGGAATTGTGTTCTTTTTGCGAAAAATAAATGTTAACATGTTTATATATTATTTTAGACAGCACAATATATTTTTATAAGGTCACAATTTTTGTTTTGTTTGTTTTTTAGTTTAGTTCTGTTTGTTCTCAAGATGTTTTTGAAGCAAACTTACAGAACGTTTTGAGCTGGAAGCGGGATTTCTTTTAACATAAGTTTTTTGTTAAGTTTATAAACTAAATAACTATTGACTCCTGATGAAGCCTCTTCACCATAATCACTCTTAAATGGGCAGAAAGCAAAAACTTGCTCTGCACTCCTCCAAGGCATTATGCTGGGTATATTTGGAAACTTGCAATCAAAACAGAGTCCGGGTCTCACCCACAGCCGCAGATGCTGCCCTGCCCTCTCTTCACAGTGCCTGGGAAATCAAAGAACTGTAATTTCACATATCCACTGATTACTGCACCACCGCTGAGCGTCTCTATACCAGACTACGCCACAGCACTGAGATGGCTTAGTGTCTCTTTCTGTATATATGTACATGTTCATCTTGTTTCTGTGCAGAGCAACGGCTTTTAGGCCATGTCTACATGTACATGGGTATTTTTATAAACCATTTTCCCTGCTTTTGTTTAAAAAAAAAAAACTGTCTGCATGAAAATGACAAAATGCACTGTAATGCGCGAACCAACAGGTGACGATAATGACACTTTTTATGCTAGGTTCACATCAAATGGTGACTATTTTCGATGGTGGTGAAGTATTTTCGCGAGTAAATTGCATACAAGTCAATATAAACACTTGAACATATGCAGAATACTATTCAGTGGTTGAACAATGCAGAAAATTCGATGCGCTTGCTAAGATCAGGCGACATTTGAAAATTTTGTCTTCAGCGTTTGGTGTGAACCCAACCATGTTGGCCAATCAGATAGAAGAAAACAGTGCATATGCAAATATCATGAAGCGAAAACTCTTGTTGTAGTTTCCACACCACCACACTGTACCCAGGGTTTTGGAAAATCTTCACCCTGGTTGGAGTATTCAGAATGTTTTGGGTTTATCCTCACGTTTTCGTGTAGACAAACAGCAAAACCGCATAGAAAAAAATGTGTCGTTTTTCATTAAGTGCGGTTAATTTGTTATTACAATGTAATTTTCTTAGTGTTGTGATAACAATAGGGTGTCATTTTATTTTAATTGATTATGAATTTAAGCTAATATTATTTTTATATTTCATTTATTTTGATTAAATTTGATTTGTATGAAAAGTATTGAAAGTGAAATTAATAATGGCAGTCCTGCTAGTCTATCGGTTCTTATAATCTTACCAGAAAGCTTTTATTATTGAAGTTATATTCATGGAAAATGTAATAATACTCTTTTTTTTTCCCTTTTCTTCGTGAGTAAATGTTTAAATGTGACTTACTGTGTGCAGATTGTGCTGAATTTACCGACATGCCATGATTTATGCATGTCAGCGATGGCTGAACTTTTGTTTAATGTGCTGATTTTGGAGACAACCGTATTAGTATTGTCTTATTTCTTTTAGTCTCCTTCCCTCAAGGAACGGATTCATGGAATAATATTGCAGTAGGGTAGATATTAGCTCTAATCACTCTTCTGCATTTGCATATGCTGTGCTCTCAGCTACAGCCACAGCAGCAGAGTTAAACACATTTCAGCAAGGAATTAATGATTTTTTGTGCTGTTGCTGAGGAGATTTGGTGCATTATTCGGTTGCTAAGGAGGTTCTTAAGGCGTTACTACTGTAGGTGGCCACTTTAAACAGCAAAACAGCCAATGTGATATACTATAAGATATTATTATGCGTAAATATATATTTGTTTTATTCTATAAACTGCTGATAACATTTCTTTGAAATTTGAAATAAAAACGTCATTTACACATTACTTTTGCTGCTTGTTTGAACTACTAATTTGAAATGAGCTGAAACAACACAGTTCTTAGGTTTTGTTTGGGCCAACTTAATTATTTTGTTCAATTCTTAATTCTAATGTTCAATCCACTTATTATTTGTAAAAAACATTTAGTAACTATAACTTTGACTTTTTATTCAGTTTGTGGTCTCGTTTTATTTGTAACATTGTAAGCTATGATATCGCCTTGCTTTTTACTACAAAGACGCCATTTTCGGCCGAAAGTAACAAAGTAAACTATGTAAACAATAGGTCTCCAGATGAAATGGTGACAAACAAATGAATGACCTTTCATAATTCAAAACAACTGCATCGGTGGAATAAATGTGTTCGATGGGATGTTGTTCTGAGGACTCTTACCTTTCAAAATAAACCCTGATGAACAGCAATGAATGCTTGTGTGTCTTATTACGCTATTACGATGATATGCACTCTATATATAATAAGCGTTTGCTTGCACAAATTTAGCAAATACATCCTTATAAGCTTCCCATTGAAAAACAACTAGCTACAATAGCTGCTTGAGGGTTGTAGCTTTAAACGGATGTATAGTTTGTTAATATTACTTGTGTTCTTTTTGATGTGATCTATTCGTAAACACAGAAATGTGCAAAAACAGCACCCCAGTGCGTCCACATCCTGATGCTGACTATTAAGTTAATTTTGATCTTTTATGGAATAAAAAAAAATATGAACAATTTGTGCAAAGTCATACCTAGTAAATACAGATAATCTGAGAATTTTCTCATGGTTCAGGGGTAGGGTAACTCCTTACAATAAGCAATTTTTACATTACGCCATGGAGTGTCATTATAAACCACCAAACCCATTATATATATTATGTATCATTCTATATTCCTACATCTGCCATTAAAGTCTTTATATATGGCATTTTCATATATACAAATGTCAGTGTTTAGTTTTCAGCAAGTCTGATTTTTATTAAAAATAATAGCATGCCTCTTGTCAACAAGGATGATGTAACCTCGCTATGAGCCATAATAACAGTGAAGCTCGCCTTAGCAAACACAATTAATTACAGGCTGCGCAGAAGCAATGAACATGATATTTGTTGCAATCCTCTCCGCGTCTCTGAGGGATCGACCTTGTTCTCTGTGGATTTCTCCCTTTCTCTATCTCTCTTTCTCCAGATGTTGTTTTCGGATGGTGTAAAATGCTCAGAGAGGTGCATTGTGGGTAACGTGAGGGCGGCGTGGATGCCATTATGGTCGATGCATCTTCCCAATTCTAATAGACACAGGTGTTGGATTATTTATAGCGTTTTCACCAGCCACGAATGTAGAAATAGCATTCATCGTTTATAGCTTACAGTGTCAACACTGTGCGTCATATATGAAACATGAATCATCCACATACATGTCTTTTTATATTATGCTACAGACTGCGGATTATGTTGCTTCCGAAATTAAATAAAACGGTTGTCAAAATGGTGAAAAGAGGCCATGTTTTTTAGGCATGTTTATAATCGTTTTTTAGACAGCACAATGGCAGTATTGTAACTTCAGGAGAGTTAAGAAATCAATGGAAGGAATAAGCTCAACATGTGATAATTGACTACATGGTGGATGTAGTGTGATTCCATTCATACTTAGGTTGTCAAAAATATCGATTTCGGTGTCAATCGGTACTGGAATTTTAAAAATGTCAATTCCCGCTAACATTTAATCACAGATTGGCCATTCTATGACTGTGATTGGCCATGAAGGTCATCGTTTTTTAGCAGGGAATAGTGGTAAATTAATGATCTTCATAGCCAATCACAGTCATATCTGTTAAGCATGTGAACACAATGTCCAATCAAGGGTCTTTAAGAACACGCTTAAATGTTAGCAGGAAATTGACGATTTAAAATGTTGATGCTTTTGGCAACCCTAATTCATAGTAACATGTTGTCCTGAAAATAAGATGACCCTCATTATAAGATCTCCCACTTTTCAAAGTTTACATTTTGGGAAAATGCCTTTTCAAGACAAACTATTGGTCTTTTTTTTTTTTTTTTTTTTTTAATAAAATGCTTTAATTTGAAAATACTTTATATGGCATGCCGATATATAACCTGCAATCAGTACTTTTACCATTAAAGATGACTTGGTTGTTGTTTCTTTCCTTTTACTTTCTTTTGTGCTTAACAGTTTGCAATTCTTTGTACATAAATTCATACTTAGACAATTTTTGTAACCAGAAAATATCCTAAACAATCTCCAATATACAACAGACAGCAATTGATCTAAATGTTGTATAACTTAGTTGTGTAATCAATGTAAAACAACAACTGCATCACATTTGGCAAATAATTTTGCTAATTTCACACAGCAATCTCAATGAACCAACCCAAACTTCAAAGTCTTTCAAAAACAATCAAATATGTTCAACACAATCATGTTTTAAGTCAGTTTTTCATATTATTAGAACATCTAAACAAACACAGGTCATGCATTGCATATAGTGTAGGCAAGGGAAACTCGTTTGTGTTAAAACCGACACTTCAAAACTTTCATAAATAGAGATTTTAAAAATCCATATGAATTAAGGGGTTTTTCTGAAGAGATATAATTGCTTTGTGATGAAACGATTTAAATTTGACTTATTCGCTCAAATAAACATCGACCAGCAAACATAAACAAAATCTCATCGCATCAAGCTACAACGTTTCAGACTCAATCACCAAATCTAAATGCTGTAAACATTGTTTTTGTTCAGTGTGTAAAGCCTGAATGAAATTCACTCTTCATGAGCAGTGAATTTCTCAATTAGGCTTATCCCTCACAATCCCTCTGCATATTTCACATGTCTCTGTTATTATTATCTAATATAATAAATGATTATTATCTAATTATCTCTATTAATACATAATTATTAACACACTAGATTCAGATAACTAGTATGTTAGAAGAGATCTCCATGCATGAACTGTCTTCCGATTGTGACCCTACATAGTGTTCATGACTGCATACTACCCGGATGCTCACTACCTGAGCATCAAAAAGAGAAATGTGATGTAACATACTTCTGTAAATAAATGCAATTTAAATTCACATATCACATATCATATAAAATAAAATAGAATATCACAATACACAAGATACACAAATTATAATTCATACACTCAACATAAATGACATGAGAAACTGTTATCCATATGGCACCAAAATGTTTGCACTGGAAATTTAATTTATGTATTTTGAGATTTACATTTATGTATATTGGACTAGAAAGATGCATATGGTATGCATATTGCACATAGAACTACAGATATTACATGAGATTTACACCATATTGCAGAGCATAATTCTCCCAAAATAGCATTTGAATGAAACATATACACTCCCTTTAATGTGGAAGCGTGGCAGGAAATACCCTGTGGAGTCCAACAAAAGATTTGAAGTGATAAACGAAACATGTGAAATGTGCAAAGTGAGATGCAAACACATGACATGAGAAAAGTTGTTATTATTATTATTATAAATATTATTGAGAAATATACCGCTTAGGGTGCTTTCACACCTACAGTAGACTTTAGTTTTCGGAACCTAGTGCGTTTCCCTAGTTAGCTTGGTTTGTTTGGCATATGTGAATCGAGCAATCGTGCTCGGATCCGCGCCAAAATAATCAGTCCGAGATCGCCTGAATGAGGTGGTCTGTACTCGATTAAAATGAACTCTGGAGTGGATTGATTGTTGCAAGAAAGCAAAATTATCAAATGACGTAACGAACCAGGCTATATCACAGTGTATTATAGATATGAAGAGAGAATCATGAGTAGGGCGGGATGTCATACCTACCGGTAAATGTGTGTTTCATGTCAAATGCGAAAGTAAAAGCATGCTGAACTATTACCAAGAGCTGTTTATCCATTAGGAAATTGACCAAACAGCAGTCTTGGTTTATCTGTTATTTCTCTCTATAATGTAAAGCCTATAATGCATAATTCTAGCCAACGGCTATGTATGAGAAAGACTTACCTCTTTAATTTATATGACGATATCTGTGAGTGTCACCATTCAAAATTAAAGTGCAGCTTGTCGCTTATAATGTCTTATTGCTTATCGTCATAAATCAAAATAATGACGCAGAACAGCAGAGCAGAACTCAAAATAAACCCTGAATCTCTGACCAATGTGACAAGACTTTACTTGCTCTGACTTGTTTGAGGGTGCTGTCACATCTGTGGTTCCGTTCATTTAGCATGGACCAAGGGCATTGTAGCATTTTTCTGCCGTTTTTGAATCCTTTTCACACCCCACTGATTGCTTTGGTCTGGACCAGTTGAAAAGAACCGAAATGCAGTCATGTGACAAAATCCACATCGCTCATTGGCCAGATGTTATTGAATGCATTTCCTAAACCGCTTTTCGATTGGTCACAATTAACATGCGGGAAAATGCCAATGGAACTCCCGCAAATAAACAAACCAGCAGACACAAAATGCCGCTTTTTACCATGGAGGGATGACTGCGCTGGCTGATTGTATCCCTGGTCATAATATACTATATAGTTTGTATACATCACTTCAGACAAACTATACATTTTGAGAATGAAGCGCGGCTGGAAAACAAAGTTTTAATGCATTGCAAATGGTGAAGGCGCATCGCAAGTCACTTCAGGAGGAGGCGTGTATTAATTTTGCTAAACTGCGACATCGTCATCTTCCAGAAATATTACCAACAATCCATTAAAGATCATGTTCTCACCACTAACGCGCACCGCTCCAGGGTTTGTATGAAAGCGTACTGAGACCACCTCTTCAAGGAGTTCTTAGTATGCTTTTTTGGTCTGCTTTTGGTGCGCACTCGAGTGCGATTGCTACATTCACACCTGCCTAAACTAACTGCACCAAGTGTAAAAACTCAAGTGCGATTCAGTCAAACTAAATAAGGCAGGTGTGAAAACACCCTTAGCTATTTCGGTCCATTTAGAAACTTTGCCGTGTGAAAGCGAACCACACCAGGAACAAAGTGCAACATTGTAACAATTTTAATCCCTGTTTCAGAACAAAACAATCACTCCACAGCTGTAAAAGCACCATCGTAAAGCAGTCAAATCTCTTCTGAAACTTGAATTAAACAGCTAAATTCATTGTGTGTTTGTGTTCCAAATATGAATGAAATTCATTACAAATTCTTACACATTTAGAAAGACACAAAAACGAATAAATTGCATTTTCATTTTGGGATGAGCCAACCCTGTTAATGAGAAGTAATAATTCAGTTCAATAGGATGACCCTGATGTGAGATGATGGTTTGACGATTAAGCATTTGCATTGTCAAAGAGTCCTTGACCGTCCTGCTCGCTCTGTTATCTGAATAGAAAACGTTTCATCTCATAGTCGACTCTGTCAGGCTCGTGTCCTCTATAACTCTCAATCGTCCCTCATCAGGGCACGAGGTGATTCCAAATCCACAGACGTTCACATTCAGCTCATGATAATTAACGTTACACACTGACTGCTAGCTAACTGTGTAATGAAAACCATCTCTCTCATTCTCACACACACACACATACAGTCATGGGAGTGCTGCAGATTTACAGTAGGCGCTGGAGAATCTGATCCTGCCGTAATTAAAGCTGAATCCTTCATTATATCCTCCAGTATATCAGCCAAGGAGGACGTAATGAAGCATACAGGGAACCAACACCTGAACCCGCACCATATGGACCACTGCAGGTCTTGTTAGCATTCATCTACATCAAAAACACATTAGCAGCCATTCATTTTCAGTCCACAAAGTGCCCTGAATAGTTTTATTAAGTTGGTGGTTAGCATTAAAAGTACTGTGGTTTTAGTTAGCACAAGTTAGCATTACAAATAAAGAACAGTTCATGGTGGCACAATGTTTTTGTCTAAAACTGTAATTTCTCATCATCCTAACCGTTTTTCTGTGAGAATTGAAAGAGACAGATACTGCAGTTTATTTTCCCTCTTGTCGTTCCTGGTCTCATTTTTTAAAGTATTTATTTATTTATTTGTAATGGAACACAAAAGGAATATTTTTGATTCTTGCGCTTTTTATTCTTTTGAAGCCAAGAGTTTTGTGTGGCAAATACATTTGCATTATTCATGTAGCAGATGCTTTTTATCCAAAGCGACTTACAAATGAGCAATACAAGAGTTTCATCATAAAGAAGCAAATAAACACGAGAGCTCTTAAAGCAAAGTTTCAGATGCATCTAGAACAGTGCAAGCTAGAACAGAGAGGGATTAAAGAAAAGTGAAAGCGCAGGCTTATTTATTCATTCATTCCTGTAGGTTGCAGTCAAGTGCTCATTGAGGTGATGAGTTTTGTCTTTTGAGTATCATCAGGGATTTGTATGGAGTCAATCTAGGGCCATATATACTTGCAAAATAAGTTTTGACAACTAAAAATTAAGTATTGAGCAAAAAATAAATACATTAAATGCAAATCTCCAAAAATCGCAAAGCGAAAATACATTTTTGAGAAATAAAAATTAATTTTGCTAACAAAAATAAAAAAAGTTGAGAAACTAAAAGAATATAATATTTGCAATAAAAAAACATTTTTATAGCATTGCCTTTACAAAACCCTTCCAGTGCTCATTTTGAATTGCTTTTTAGTCAACCGTGAGTGAACCCTGCTTTGACAAGGAGGCGGAGTCAACGGAACTTGGGCATTTCATCACCTGGAGACACAGTATCATCGAGGTGGTCTTACAGCCCATTAGGTCCGGGCCTGCTGTAAAAGCCCAAGTTCACCCTTGACTCCACCCCCTTGTCAAATCAGGGCCACAAAGTGAAACACAAAAACGAGAAGTGCAAAGGGAAAACAGCATCGCAAACTCACGGTTGACTAAAAAGCAAATTAAAATGAGCATTGCAAATGACTGGACTGGTTTTGTAAAGGCAATGCTATAAAAATGTTTTGCTAATATAGCGTTTTTTTTGTTTTGTTTTTTTATAGCAAATATTTCAGTTTTTTTTTCACTACTTTATTTTTATTTGCAGTTCTTTGTTTGCAAATTGTATTTTTATTTCTTAACTTAATTTTCCCTTTAGCAGTTTTTTATTTTTGTTTCTCAAATTTATTTTCGCTTTGCAATTTCTAGAGATTTGCATTTATTTATTTTTCGCTCAATACTTTATTTTTTGTTTGCAAAACATTCTTTTATTTTGCAAGTATATATGCTTGACTCCATAGATTTGGTGTTTCAGATGGGTTTCCATCAGCTAGAAACAGTGAAAACAAATGTTCTGGAAATCCATTTTGTGCCTATTCTATATCATGCCTACCGAACAGCTTCTATCATTTTACCAACGTTTTCCACCCAAATGTCGAAGAGTTAATTAGTTATTCCCTGACAATCTTGCTGCCGTTTTCAAATCATAATTGCTGCCTTCCATTAGTGACATTAAACATCATTAGTTGTCATGTTTTGTCACCTGACGAAGCGTGAAACCTGATTTCCGCAACTCTATTTGATTTGAGAGCAACAGCGGAGGGTTTTTTTCAGCGATTCATCTTCACAGTTTGATTTAAAAATAACAGCATGGGGTTTTAAAACCGACATGAGCGTAATTAAATAATGTTCATTTGGAGCGAATTATCCCTTCAACAGAGTTTGGAGTGAGGTTTGTATTCTTTGACATGTATTATAAGCCCAGTGCATTCATGTTAATTAGCATCCATTGTCTATAATAAAGACTTTTTCTCTGCCCGGTCCATGCGTTCTAATTGAGTGCCTCTTGGATTAATTGGGTTAAATGTGCAGCCTCCATTAAACCTTTATAACGCGTACGGAGGACACCCCTCCTCTCCTTATTTATTATTTAGAGAGCTCTTGCAGCGCTGGAAGTGGGGCATGGATGAACAAATTAGGGGAAACACTCTCACTGCCCTGCTGCCTTGGAAGAAAATGCAAAAACTTTTTTTTTAAATTACTTTAATAAATCAAGGCTGCACGTTCAGCTGTCATCTGACACGCTACTCTAGCCACAGTAACACCACCACATCCCCCCCTTTAACTTCTCAAAAACTGCTGCCTCTTCAAAAAGCCGCTAATATCTCCACTGTGTGAGGATCAGCTGAGAAGTGTGTGTGTGTGTGTGTGTTAGCATTTACAAGCAGTCTTCCCATATGTGCTAATTAACCGTTTAGCAGGCTGGTGCGTTAGCCAATTAAATAGGCCATGTAAGCCACACCCCTTTTTGGAAATCCGCCATTAAATACCCCCCTGCACCCCTCACACGTACACAAACATACGTTCGCACGCTGTTTGAGTTGGCATCATGCTAATTAGCCACTTGTAGGCTTAAGGCTGCTTGGACGTACTGTAGATTTACGTTCTCGCTCTGCTCTTTATCCCGGTTTCTCAGTTAATTCATGCAAATATTCCATCGCTGGCGAACAATTATCATAATAAGCCCAGTGACGTCGAAGGAGGGGGGTAAAAATGAGCCGCTTAAGACGAGGCCCATTAGTTAGCTTATTTTAACAGCTTTCCTAGAGGGATGTTTGGTGTTTGTCGCACATTACAGCTCTTGCTCTTTTTTTTTTTCTTTTTTTTTTTCTTTCCTCCGACAACATTCATGCTTGACTGTGAGACCGTTTTGTCACATTTCCGTACCCCAGCAAACCCCACACCTCAGCGATTACACTGATTGCTCTGTTGTTGAGAGGAATGAACAGCTGCTGGAGAACGGTGAGGGGAGAAAAAAAAAAGTAAATATCTGTAGTGGA